>CM076952.1:19632500-20232500 GCA_039566865.1 Aurelia coerulea | reverse complement strand
AAGTTTGATTCAACAGCCAAAGTTTAGTCTAGATGCAAATTTTCATAATCCTACTGTTTGTGATTTTGATTTTATGACGTTAAAAATTTGGAAATCTATAAGGGATTTGAGCGTGAAATTTGTTCAGGGTGGAACTTTACAACCTGAATCATTATCAAATCCCTTATAAATTGTCAAATTTATTATCGTCATAAAATAAAAATTTCCCGCACTAGGATTATGAAAATTTGCATCCCGACGATCATTTAGGTGCCGAATCTGAATCTTATGTCAAATATTTAATGTGAAGCAATTTGAAGAAAGTTTTGAAAAGTTCCAAAACGAGGCCGATTAGTTGAAAAGGTATATTGTTCTCTAGCAATGTCAAACTCAAGTGATGTCTGAAAGAAAGGGTTCTTGGGTCGTATTCAAATGTTCTCAAAAGTTAATAGTGTTGCTTTACCGATAAACAACTCTAGCAGTCTTTTAAAAAAAGCAGGAAAAATTCTAAATGCAACGCTAGAACCCATTCTTGAAAATTTATTTAGTTTTGACATCGACAGAGAACAACAGGAACTGCTGTTTTTGAAGCAACCACATATTTTGCCTTTCCTCTGCCACAAATCAGCAACCATTTGTCAGGTTGACTTAAGCAAGGTCTCAAACTCGAGGTTGAAATCTGACCTATGCAACTGTTTAAAAACTGAGATAAATGAAGCTACAGCTCCTCCACAGCAGCCACACAAACTGGACACAATTCTTTGGGACACCCTACATTTAGTAAAAACGACAACTTGTTGAAAAATCCGTTACACACAAACAAACATGTTTACAAGAAACTGTTAGTTTGCAGGTTGCTGCTTAGCCTGCTGAAATGGGTGAAGTTTTGTTGTTCTTAAAGACCCATAGCTAACCATGATCCTCTATGGCCTCAAGGTCCCTTTTCATTTGATATGAACGGACTGGCCTTCCGTTTGTTTTTCTTTTATTATTCTCGCTAAGGATGAAAAGCAATTAAATGTTTTGTTAGTTTGCGATGGGTATAGGTTTATCAGGCATGTTTCGGGTGCACAATCTTCATTATTAGTCGTTGGCAAAATATGTAATATTACAGTGATTCAAAATTTAATTTTATCTATTCCAGAAATATGTGATATGAAAGTGGATGTGATTTTTGTCATCGATGCATCAGGGAGCATTTTACCCAAGCAATATCAACATCAGAAGAACTTCGTGAAGAAACTCGTTGACCTAAATGCCATGTCAAAAGATGGTTTGCATGCTGGTGTTGTTCTTTTCAGTCAAACATCATCAGTGGCCATAAAATTGAATGATTTCTTTGATTCAAAGGCCTTTGCTGCTGCTGTCCAGAAAGTCAAACATGAATGCTCAATAACACGCATTGACAAAGGACTGAAAACAGCTTATGATAAACTTCTATCGAAGAGTTACGGAGCTAGAGAGGGAGTCCCAAAAGTTCTCTTTCTCGTTACTGATGGCAAACAAACGCGAAAGTATAATTTCATCGAACCGAGAGTTGTTTCAATGCCTTTAAAGAAAGCAGGAGTTAACATCAAAGCTATTGGCATTGGGCGTTCTGTTGACAGGAAAGAGCTGGAGGCAATTACAGGCAACACCGAGACAGTTTATTTGATACGCTATTTCAATCAACTGGTTGACAAGAAATTCTTTGAGACATTTGATTTCAACTGCGATCCTCGTAAGTTTTCAGGGGACATTTTGTTTCTTTTGTGCTTTTTGGCGATTTCAGACAAGGGCATAGCTACGGTTGGATAGTCAAACTGCAAATATGAATTTACAAACGTCGTATAATGCATAAAAACGTGGGTGTTTCCGTAAAAGCTCTATTAAGCCCCCCCCCCCAAGTTACATCAAATTCCAGAGGTTACCAAAGATTTCAAAGTTTTCCTCGCAAATCTGATATCTGCAGAATCTTAGACGAGGTAAATTTTTTCAATATGTGAGGATGGTTAAGGCTTCTTTCGGCATTGAAGATGTGCAATCTTGTGCTCCAAGTGGGAGCTTCTTTGGTTCTTCAATCCGTTATCTATCCTAAAAAGCGTTCCTTTCAAGAATATTCACGTTCAGCTGAGCTTCTTTACAGCAGCAAAAAGCAAAGAAAATTTGTCAAATTTTAGGTGGAAATTGCGACATTAATCATCGTTCCCTGCGTTCACACTATTCTATGTCCATTTGTATCATTTTGACCCATCATCAAAATGCCAGCAATGAGGAAATGCTTAATGTAGTCAGTTTAGTTCCCATCTATATTTTGTGAACATTCATTGTTTCTATTTGCAGGTAAAATTCAACCATTCAAATTGTTACCTGGCCTTGAACCATCAGCAGTGCCAGATCGAAAAGGTAAGCGGAATTTGCTTTATTGTATATCATAGTGTGAACTTTCCTTTACATCATAAACTGTACTGTATTGAGCATAGGTTCCAAATCTTTATCTCGGCGTAAAAAGATGGGTGTAAAATTCAATGACCTATTTCTCCTGATTAAATGGCTTGAAAGAAACTTTAGATACTTATCTATAATTCTACCGTTGGACTTTTCAGAAATTTTGAATATTTTTGGAAATTACAGCGTATCTTACATTTCAACTCATTTGAGGATGTGACGTCATCAAATTTCTAAATCATAAACCAGATGAGTGACAGACTTTTGCTTGATACCATATTGTAGGCATTCATAAATTATGGTTTTCTTCGAAATTATTTCATGTTACGTCAAACAGTTTAGAAATTACGATGATTTTAAGTTTTTTTGAAAATTTTTCTTGAATTCTTGCAAAAGAAGAAAAACACTCTAATTCTGAAAATATTGAAGATTTCAGAAAATTCCAACGGTAGAATTATAGAGAATTAGCTAAAGTTTCTTTGAAGTCATTCAGTTCAAAGAAATAGGTCACTCAATTTTACACCAGCCTTTTTAAAGATTTGGAACCTATGCTACTGTATTGTAAGTTGATGAATGCATGGTAGGAATTGATGTTGCAAAACTCGGACACTGGATATCAACCAAATGTTTGCAAATCTACTGTATTGACACTCCAAACAACTTCTACTACTGCTGCCTTACACCGATTTTGCAGGCGTTGATTAGTATAAGAAAGAAATTCAATCTAACTTTAAATGGTTGGCAGATTTCCAAATAAAACTGGGTATATTTTCAAGCCACTTATCAGACAATTCTTATTGTGAACATTGTTAGTATGTGTGGTTGTAGTTCTGGTCTTCAAGGAGATCTTCACATACCGAAGGAAGTTAAAATAATTCTAATTTTTGTCTACAATAAACTGAGGCATTGAAATGTTTGATATTTCATATTAAACCAAAGAATGAACTATTGGTTAAATATTTTGCTGCAACTTTTGCCAATTCCTGCTTTTAGTACAGTAAAAACCTGTATAAAAAATCTGTAACAGGTTTAAATGGTTCGTACATACAGGATGCGTTGCAGGAAAACAGCCTCAATAAATTGCTTAATGGATTCATAAATTATTTTTGATACAATCTACAGTGGTATCTATTTGAATTTTTTTAAATGATACAGCAGCTGAATAACTAAATAAAAGTTGTGTCATTTTATGTACTGGATGGACCGAAAATATATTTGTACAATTTCGAAATTGAAAATTATTGGTTCTGTGTACTCCATTACTTTGCGTGTTTTTAATGATCTATATCTATACGTAAATCTAGCCCGTATACCTGGTTTTGCATCTTTTTTTAATTGTTGGTTATAATTTCCTATATGAACATGGTTCATTTGTGAGGCTGACGACGTGGTTCTTATATGTAGGGTTCTTATAAAGTGTTCTTATGTATTATTATTAATATATTATTATTGTATTATCATAATGTTATTGTGTTCTTATATAAGTTCTTATATATGTTCTTATATATGTTCTTATATATTGTGTTCTTACTGAAGTGGTTCTTATATGTAGGGTTATTAATTGGCCAAAAATCAGCCTGGAGGCTCTTAATCCGCAGTCTCTTTTATGCGACGGGTTTTTTGTGCATCATTACCAGGGAGCTATACACGGGAGAGGAAACGCGCGCTGGCGCTGTCTGCGATGTGATATGCGACCTCGTTTGTGTGTTGACGTAGCAACGGAGCAGCGATAATTTGGTTTGCCTAGCAACGAAATTTTTGCTGTGGAGAACGACCGGGAAGAAAGCGAGAAGGTGGATTGAAATGGGTTTGTCTTAGTAAACAAAGGTTGCACAGCATTTCCACTTGCCTCACTATTTTATAAACCGTCCGACCCTCATTCGATTGATTGAAATAACTAAAAACTGCGTAAGTTTCGAGTCGATTGGAATCTCAGAATGTTGCTGAGGCACGAGAATAGGACAAAAGCACAATCGATGCAAGTACCCCGAAAGAAAATTAAAATATCTCGCGAGTCTCATTCTATCTCAGAAACATTTGTCACTAGTTTTATTGCCAATGGCGATCCACTAGTAACTTAAATTGCTCAGAGTTGGGCGGGGTTGGGCAGGGTGAAATTTTCACAAATGCGTGCTTGGAGCGTGATCCAAAAGACGAGCTGGCCTAAGCACCGCTGAAAAAACTTAGCCGCCACAGCCAATTCCTGATACCAAATGGCTAAATTAGTCTCACTATGCAAAGATGAAACATTAAAGGGTCAAAAGAATGTCTAACATAGCCTAAAATGCCTACCATTGTTGTTCAAATTCAATCCAAAAATGAGATGCACTTTCCGTCCAAACATCAGCTTCCATCTTGTTTTCTCTACAAAGTGCGCGATGCGCTGCGAAGGAGGCGCATATCACATCGCAGAATGCAACTCAATGCGCGTTTCCTCTCCCGTGTATAGCTCCCTGATCATTACCAATACTTTTGTAAAGTCATTTCTATAAATGTTAAGCTAACGAGAAATTCGCACGTTGCCATTAACAAGCACATCTACAAATGTGTAAATGCCAAGCATCACTTACGTGCTACTAGCCTTGATTTCAGTATTTTCATCTCAACAACCATGTTTTTTTTCTAGATATTGGACCTCCAAAAGATTATTTCGTCGCTTTGGATGTTGCAAATAAGTTGAATAAACCAGTTGTGGTGAAATGGAAAGAAGATGGTAAACCGAAGCAAGTTGACATTGCAAAGAAAAGCAACAAAAATGTGGATATCAAGATCCGAAAACCATTCTTTCCAAACCCAGTCACGTTCAATGCAGTTGAAAAGGGCAGTGGCAAGGCGGTCAGTCTGCGAGGACGTAAAGAGCTTGATGTTTACCCAAGGACTGACAAAGTCATTGAAAAGATTGAATTACGTGAGTGTTTACATGTTTATGATTAGTTTTTATATAAAGGTGGTACTATTCATGATGCAACGATGCTTCATGAGAATGTATTATTTTCCCCAAAAATGTAATTTGCATCATTCTTCTTTCCCACGTTTCTCCTTCGACACTAGAGAGTCTATGAAGTCGACAGACTTCATTCTCCGATGGAATGTTTCGGAATTGTGAAAAGTATTAACTCCCTGTGTTTGCATCTTACCACATTTATCTCAAGGTAAAGGTAAGACCAGTATTCAGGGTCAAACACGACAAACATTAAGAGGCCCTTTACATGAGAAATTTCAACCCGGGTTGAGTTGAACACGGGTTGAGTTTCAACTCGGTTGACGGTGTAAGCCTTCATCGCGTTTACATGAAGGAGGCCGAGTTGAAACTCAACACGGGTTCAACTCAACTCGGCAACTCAACCCGTGTTGAAATTTCAACACGGGTTGAAATTCTCATGTAAACGCAAAAATTTTTCAACTCGGGGTGAGATTAGAATGCGAACAAAGGATATCGAATCTATTTCCGCAATCATTAAAATATTTGAGTGGGCTCGCATTCCTTCTTCTGTTGTTTGCAACCATGTGACCTAATCTCAACCCGTTGAGATTTCATGTAAACGCAAGGCAAAATAAGCAATGCTGTTAAAACTCAACCCGTGTTGAAACTCAACATGGGTTGAAATTTATCATGTAAAGGGCCTCTAAGTCTTTATTATCATAAAGTGTAGTGTAATGTAATTAATTGTATTTTATTATGTAATTATAGTACTCATTGACGGAATGAAGTGCAAACTTTGAGATTCACAAATTTTTCCCAAAATTTTTATATTTTTCAATTATCTTTGCAGTTCCTGATGATGGATCAGCTTACCTTTCGTTTGATGTCAAGAATGAGCTTGATGAACCGATCGTTGTCAAGTGGCAACAAAATGGGGAGACAAAATCTTTATCTGTTCCTGCGAAAACAACAGAAGCAAAAGAATTAGTTTTTGATTTGTCAAAGCCCGGAGCCCTCAGCCCTAAGATTTTCAAAGGATTTACGAAAGATGGCAATCAACCAGTAAACATCAATGCTAAGAAGATGTTGACATTTACTCCATCGGTAGAAAAGAAGAAAGAGAGTATAGTTGTGTCACCAAACACAGAAGATAGTTACACCATTATTTATGTTATCAACAATGCAAAAGAAGATGTTGAAGTTGCTTGGAAACGAGGAGACATAAATCATGTGATTAGAGTACCGCATGGAGACAAACGATACCATGAGATTGTGTTTGATAAACGAAAAGGTGAAGTTCCTCTCACGTTTACTGCTCATTCGCATGGAAGAGGAAAAGATTTCAAAATTGCCTTGAACAGCTCAGATTCACACACTTTTTCGCCGACTCTGGCAAAGAAAATTAATACACTAATCGTTGGTGGAAAATTAAAATCTGCTGACATAAGATTTGTGAACAATGCAGAGGGACCTGTCATCATCTCATGGCTTGAAAAGGGTCGTGACAAAATGATACAACTTGGCGTAGGTGAGACAATTGCAAAGAGCATAATGAGGACGGGAGAAGACGCAGCGAAAAGACTAGTATTTACAGCGAGAAGAACTGATATTGATTTGGGTGTAAGATTGAACGATGATACTGCAGCAGAATATGTTCCGTCTGTTGACACATCTGGTAAAACCATCGTAGCAACTGACATTCCACGCTACGTTGTTGCTGAGTTCAGGAATGAGGCCTTTTCTCCAGTTGAAGTGTCTTGGTTTGAAAAGGGAAAGAAAAAAACACTTGAAGTGCAGTCAACAAAAACTGCTGGAATAGAAATTTCCCTTGTTAGTATGGCTGCTTTAGAACCATTAGAAATCAAAGGAAAATACAAAAGATACGATGAGCCAGTTAGAATGAATGGCCTTCAAAGTATATCAGTGACACCAACTGTAGACAAAGTGAAACAGTCGGTGGTCATTCAAGATGAACCAAAATATATTATTGTTGATTTGATCAACAAAGCAACAGTTCCTGTCTCATTCCTGTGGAAAGAAAAAGGCACGGAAAGATTTATAACCGTCAAACCTGGAGGTAAAAAACGACAAGAGATTCACTTGCTTGGTCAAGACGCTTTTGCACCGCTGAAAATAACAGCGAAAAGAACAGGAACAGTTTCTCCTGTGAATGTGAATAATGGAACTGAAGTTTCCTTCACACCATCACTTTCCAAGCATTTAAACGCAGTCATTGCAACTAATAAACCAAGGTATATTGTAGCTGACTTCACCAACAATGCTGCTGGTCCGATTGTAGTGTCATGGGAACAGGATGGAGAGAAGAAGACAAGAGAGGTGAAACCAGGGGAAACTGTTCAACAAGAGCTGGTTTTCATAGATGGAGATCCAAAGCGACAAGTGACGTTTACTGCTGTCAGGAAAGATAACAATGAACCAGTTAAGCTGAATGGTGCTGAAAATGTTAAATTTACTGTTACTCCAGACAAGAAACCTCAAAAGGCTGCTGCCAGTGATATGCCAAGGTACATTGTAGCTGACTTCACCAACAATGCTGCTGGTCCGATTGTAGTGTCATGGGAACAGGATGGAGAGAAGAAGACACGAGAGGTGAAACCAGGGGAAACTGTTCAACAAGAGCTGGTTTTCATAGATGGAGATCCAAAGCGACAAGTGACGTTTACTGCTGTCAGGAAAGATAACAATGAACCAGTTAAGCTGAATGGTGCTGAAAATGTTAAATTTACTGTTACTCCAGACAAGAAACCTCAAAGGGCTGCTGCCAGTGATATGCCAAGGTACATTGTAGCTGACTTCACCAACAATGCTGCTGGTCCGATTGTAGTGTCATGGGAACAGGATGGAGAGAAGAAGACAAGAGAGGTGAAACCAGGGGAAACTGTTCAACAAGAGCTGGTTTTCATAGATGGAGATCCAAAGCGACAAGTGACGTTTACTGCTGTCAGGAAAGATAACAATGAACCAGTTAAACTGAATGGTGCTGACAATGTGAAATTTACTGTTACTCCAGACAAGAAACCTCAAAGGGCTGCTGCCAGTGATATGCCAAGGTACATTGTAGCTGACTTCACCAACAATGCTGCTGGTCCGATTGTAGTGTCATGGGAACAGGATGGAGAGAAGAAGACAAGAGAGGTGAAACCAGGAGAAACTGTTCAACAGGAGCTGGTTTTCATAGATGGAGATCCAAAGCGACAAGTGACGTTTACTGCTGTCAGGAAAGATAACAATGAACCAGTTAAACTGAATGGTGCTGAAAATGTTAAATTTACTGTTACTCCAGACAAGAAACCTCAAAAGGCTGCTGCCAGTGATATGCCAAGGTACATTGTAGCTGACTTCACCAACAATGCTGCTGGTCCGATTGTAGTGTCATGGGAACAGGATGGAGAGAAGAAGACACGAGAGGTGAAACCAGGGGAAACTGTTCAACAAGAGCTGGTTTTCATAGATGGAGATCCAAAGCGACAAGTGACGTTTACTGCTGTCAGGAAAGATAACAATGAACCAGTTAAGCTGAATGGTGCGGAAAATGTTAAATTTACTGTTACTCCAGACAAGAAACCTCAAAAGGCTGCTGCCAGTGATATGCCAAGGTACATTGTAGCTGACTTCACCAACAATGCTGCTGGTCCGATTGTAGTGTCATGGGAACAGGATGGAGAGAAGAAGACAAGAGAGGTGAAACCAGGGGAAACTGTTCAACAAGAGCTGGTTTTCATAGATGGAGATCCAAAGCGACAAGTGACGTTTACTGCTGTCAGGAAAGATAACAATGAACCAGTTAAACTGAATGGTGCTGACAATGTGAAATTTACTGTTACTCCAGACAAGAAACCTCAAAGGGCTGCTGCCAGTGATATGCCAAGGTACATTGTAGCTGACTTCACCAACAATGCTGCTGGTCCGATTGTAGTGTCATGGGAACAGGATGGAGAGAAGAAGACAAGAGAGGTGAAACCAGGAGAAACTGTTCAACAGGAGCTGGTTTTCATAGATGGAGATCCAAAGCGACAAGTGACGTTTACTGCTGTCAGGAAAGATAACAATGAACCAGTTAAACTGAATGGTGCTGAAAATGTTAAATTTACTGTTACTCCAGACAAGAAACCTCAAAAGGCTGCTGCCAGTGATATGCCAAGGTACATTGTAGCTGACTTCACCAACAATGCTGCTGGTCCGATTGTAGTGTCATGGGAACAGGATGGAGAGAAGAAGACACGAGAGGTGAAACCAGGGGAAACTGTTCAACAAGAGCTGGTTTTCATAGATGGAGATCCAAAGCGACAAGTGACGTTTACTGCTGTCAGGAAAGATAACAATGAACCAGTTAAGCTGAATGGTGCGGAAAATGTTAAATTTACTGTTACTCCAGACAAGAAACCTCAAAAGGCTGCTGCCAGTGATATGCCAAGGTACATTGTAGCTGACTTCACCAACAATGCTGCTGGTCCGATTGTAGTGTCATGGGAACAGGATGGAGAGAAGAAGACAAGAGAGGTGAAACCAGGGGAAACTGTTCAACAAGAGCTGGTTTTCATAGATGGAGATCCAAAGCGACAAGTGACGTTTACTGCTGTCAGGAAAGATAACAATGAACCAGTTAAGCTGAATGGTGCTGAAAATGTTAAATTTACTGTTACTCCAGACAAGAAACCTCAAAGGGCTGCTGCCAGTGATATGCCAAGGTACATTGTAGCTGACTTCACCAACAATGCTGCTGGTCCGATTGTAGTGTCATGGGAACAGGATGGAGAGAAGAAGACAAGAGAGGTGAAACCAGGGGAAACTGTTCAACAAGAGCTGGTTTTCATAGATGGAGATCCAAAGCGACAAGTGACGTTTACTGCTGTCAGGAAAGATAACAATGAACCAGTTAAACTGAATGGTGCTGACAATGTGAAATTTACTGTTACTCCAGACAAGAAACCTCAAAGGGCTGCTGCCAGTGATATGCCAAGGTACATTGTAGCTGACTTCACCAACAATGCTGCTGGTCCGATTGTAGTGTCATGGGAACGGGATGGAGAGAAGAAGACAAGAGAGGTGAAACCAGGAGAAACTGTTCAACAGGAGCTGGTTTTCATAGATGGAGATCCAAAGCGACAAGTGACGTTTACTGCTGTCAGGAAAGATAACAATGAACCAGTTAAACTGAATGGTGCTGACAATGTGAAATTTACTGTTACTTCAGACAAGAAACCTCAAAGGGCTGCTGCCAGTGATATGCCAAGGTACATCGTAGCTGACTTCACCAACAATGCTGCTGGTCCGATTGTAGTGTCATGGGAACAAGATGGAGAGAAAAAGACAATAGAGGTGAAACCAGGGGAAACTGTTCAACAAGAGCTGGTTTTCATAGATGGAGATCCAAAGCGACAAGTGACGTTTACTGCTGTCAGGAAAGATAACAATGAACATGTTAAACTGAATGGTGCTGACAATGTTAAATTTACTGTTACTCCAGACAAGAAACCTCAAAGGGCTGCTGCCAGTGATATGCCAAGGTACATTGTAGCTGACTTCACCAACAATGCTGCTGGTCCGATTGTAGTGTCATGGGAACAAGATGGAGAGAAGAAGACAAGAGAGGTGAAACCAGGGGAAACTGTTCAACAGGAGCTGGTTTTCATAGATGGAGATCCAAAGCAACAAGTGACGTTTACTGCTGTCAGGAAAGATAACAATGAACCAGTTAAACTGAATGGTGCTGACAATGTGAAATTTACTGTTACTCCAGACAAGAAAGCTCAAAGGGCTGCTGCCAGTGATATGCCAAGGTACATTGTAGCTGACTTCACCAACAATGCTGCTGGTCCGATTGTAGTGTCATGGGAACAGGATGGAGAGAAGAAGACAAGAGAGGTGAAACCAGGGGAAACTGTTCAACAGGAGCTGGTTTTCATAGATGGAGATCCAAAGCGACAAGTGACGTTTACTGCTGTCAGGAAAGATAACAATGAACCAGTTAAACTGAATGGTGCTGACAATGTTAAATTTACTGTTACTCCAGACAAGAAACCTCAAAAGGCTGCTGCCAATGATATGCCAAGGTACATTGTAGCTGACTTCACCAACAATGCTGCTGGTCCGATTGTAGTGTCATGGGAACAAGATGGAGAGAAGAAGACAAGAGAGGTGAAACCAGGGGAAACTGTTCAAGAGGAGCTGGTTTTCATAGATGGGGATCCAAAGCGACAAGTCACGTTTACTGCTGTCAGGAAAGATAACAATGAACCAGTTAAACTGAATGGTGCTGAAAATGTTAAATTTACTGTTACTCCAGACAAGAAACCTCAAAGGGCTGCTGCCAGTGATATGCCAAGGTACATTGTAGCTGACTTCACCAACAATGCTGCTGGTCCGATTGTAGTGTCATGGGAACAAGATGGAGAGAAGAGGACAAGAGAGGTGAAACCAGGGGAAACTGTTCAAGAGGAGCTGGTTTTCATAAATGGAGATCCAAAGCGGCAAGTCACGTTTACTGCTGTCAGGAAAGATAACAATGAACCAGTTAAACTGAATGGTGCTGACAATGTTAAATTTACTGTTACTCCAGACAAGAAAGCTCAAAGGGCTGCTGCCAGTGATATGCCAAGGTACATTGTAGCTGACTTCACCAACAATGCTGCTGGTCCGATTGTAGTGTCATGGGAACAGGATGGAGAGAAGAAGACAAGAGAGGTGAAACCAGGGGAAACTGTTCAACAGGAGCTGGTTTTCATAGATGGAGATCCAAAGCGACAAGTGACGTTTACTGCTGTCAGGAAAGATAACAATGAACCAGTTAAACTGAATGGTGCTGACAATGTTAAATTTACTGTTACTCCAGACAAGAAAGCTCAAAGGGCTGCTGCCAGTGATATGCCAAGGTACATTGTAGCTGACTTCACCAACAATGCTGCTGGTCCGATTGTAGTGTCATGGGAACAGGATGGAGAGAAGAAGACAAGAGAGGTGAAACCAGGGGAAACTGTTCAACAGGAGCTGGTTTTCATAGATGGGGATCCAAAGCGACAAGTGACGTTTACTGCTGTCAGGAAAGATAACAATGAACCAGTTAAACTGAATGGTGCTGACAATGTTAAATTTACTGTTACTCCAGACAAGAAACCTCAAAGGGCTGCTGCCAGTGATATGCCAAGGTACATTGTAGCTGACTTCACCAACAATGCTGCTGGTCCGATTGTAGTGTCATGGGAACAGGATGGAGAGAAGAAGACAAGAGAGGTGAAACCAGGGGAAACTGTTCAACAAGAGCTGGTTTTCATAGATGGAGATCCAAAGCGACAAGTGACGTTTACTGCTGTCAGGAAAGATAACAATGAACCAGTTAAACTGAATGGTGCTGACAATGTTAAATTTACTGTTACTTCAGACAAGAAACCTCAAAAGGCTGCTGCCAGTGATATGCCAAGGTACATTGTAGCTGACTTCACCAACAATGCTGCTGGTCCGATTGTAGTGTCATGGGAACAAGATGGAGAGAAGAAGACAAGAGAGGTGAAACCAGGGGAAACTGTTCAACAGGAGCTGGTTTTCATAGATGGAGATCCAAAGCGACAAGTCACGTTTACTGCTGTCAGGAAAGATAACAATGAACCAGTTAAACTGAATGGTGCTGACAATGTGAAATTTACTGTTACTCCAGACAAGAAAGCCTCAAAGGGCTGCTGCCAGTGATATGCCAAGGTACATTGTAGCTGACTTCACCAACAATGCTGCTGGTCCGATTGTAGTGTCATGGGAACAAGATGGAGAGAAGAAGACAAGAGAGGTGAAACCAGGGGAAACTGTTCAAGAGGAGCTGGTTTTCATAGATGGAGATCCAAAGCGACAAGTGACGTTTACTGCTGTCAGGAAAGATAACAATGAACCAGTTAAACTGAATGGTGCTGACAATGTTAAATTTACTGTTACTCCAGACAAGAAACCTCAAAGGGCTGCTGCCAGTGATATGCCAAGGTACATTGTAGCTGACTTCACCAACAATGCTGCTGGTCCGATTGTAGTGTCATGGGAACAGGATGGAGAGAAGAAGACAAGAGAGGTGAAACCAGGGGAAACTGTTCAACAGGAGCTGGTTTTCATAGATGGAGATCCAAAGCGACAAGTGACGTTTACTGCTGTCAGGAAAGATAACAATGAACCAGTTAAACTGAATGGTGCTGACAATGTTAAATTTACTGTTACTCCAGACAAGAAACCTCAAAGGGCTGCTGCCAGTGATATGCCAAGGTACATTGTAGCTGACTTCACCAACAATGCTGCTGGTCCGATTGTAGTGTCATGGGAACAGGATGGAGAGAAGAAGACAAGAGAGGTGAAACCAGGGGAAACTGTTCAACAGGAGCTGGTTTTCATAGATGGGGATCCAAAGCGACAAGTGACGTTTACTGCTGTCAGGAAAGATAACAATGAACCAGTTAAACTGAATGGTGCTGACAATGTTAAATTTACTGTTACTCCAGACAAGAAACCTCAAAGGGCTGCTGCCAGTGATATGCCAAGGTACATTGTAGCTGACTTCACCAACAATGCTGCTGGTCCGATTGTAGTGTCATGGGAACAGGATGGAGAGAAGAAGACAAGAGAGGTGAAACCAGGGGAAACTGTTCAACAGGAGCTGGTTTTCATAGATGGAGATCCAAAGCGACAAGTGACGTTTACTGCTGTCAGGAAAGATAACAATGAACCAGTTAAACTGAATGGTGCTGACAATGTTAAATTTACTGTTACTCCAGACAAGAAACCTCAAAGGGCTGCTGCCAGTGATATGCCAAGGTACATTGTAGCTGACTTCACCAACAATGCTGCTGGTCCGATTGTAGTGTCATGGGAACAGGATGGAGAGAAGAAGACAAGAGAGGTGAAACCAGGGGAAACTGTTCAACAGGAGCTGGTTTTCATAGATGGAGATCCAAAGCGACAAGTGACGTTTACTGCTGTCAGGAAAGATAACAATGAACCAGTTAAACTGAATGGTGCTGACAATGTTAAATTTACTGTTACTCCAGACAAGAAACCTCAAAGGGCTGCTGCCAGTGATATGCCAAGGTACATTGTAGCTGACTTCACCAACAATGCTGCTGGTCCGATTGTAGTGTCATGGGAACAGGATGGAGAGAAGAAGACAAGAGAGGTGAAACCAGGGGAAACTGTTCAAGAGGAGCTGGTTTTCATAGATGGGGATCCAAAGCGACAAGTGACGTTTACTGCTGTCAGGAAAGATAACAATGAACCAGTTAAACTGAATGGTGCTGACAATGTGAAATTTACTGTTACTTCAGACAAGAAACCTCAAAAGGCTGCTGCCAGTGATATGCCAAGGTACATTGCAGCTGACTTCACCAACAATGCTGCTGGTCCGATTGTAGTGTCATGGGAGCAAGATGGAGAGAAGAAGACAAGAGAGGTGAAACCAGGGGAAACTGTTCAACAGGAGCTGGTTTTCATAGATGGAGATCCAAAGCGAGAAGTCACGTTTACTGCTGTCAGGAAAGATAACAATGAACCAGTTAAACTGAATGGTGCTGACAATGTTAAATTTACTGTTACTCCAGACAAGAAACCTCAAAAGGCTGCTGCCAGTGATATGCCAAGGTACATTGCAGCTGACTTCACCAACAATGCTGCTGGTCCGATTGTAGTGTCATGGGAGCAAGATGGAGAGAAGAAGACAAGAGAGGTGAAACCAGGGGAAACTGTTCAACAGGAGCTGGTTTTCATAGATGGAGATCCAAAGCAACAAGTCACGTTTACTGCTGTCAGGAAAGATAACAATGAAGCAGTTAAACTGAATGGTGCTGAAAATGTTAAATTTACTGTTACTCCAGACAGGAAACCTCAAAGGGCTGCTGCCAGTGATATGCCAAGGTACATTGTAGCTGACTTCACCAACAATGCTGCTGGTCCGATTGTAGTGTCATGGGAACAGGATGGAGAGAAGAAGACAAGAGAGGTGAAACCAGGGGAAACTGTTCAAGAGGAGCTGGTTTTCATAGATGGGGATCCAAAGCGAGAAGTCACGTTTACTGCTGTCAGGAAAGATAACAATGAACCAGTTAAACTGAATGGTGCTGACAATGTGAAATTTACTGTTACTTCAGACAAGAAACCTCAAAAGGCTGCTGCCAGTGATATGCCAAGGTACATTGCAGCTGACTTCACCAACAATGCTGCTGGCCCGATTGTAGTGTCATGGGAACAAGATGGAGAGAAGAAGACAAGAGAGGTGAAACCAGGGGAAACTGTTCAAGAGGAGCTGGTTTTCATAGATGGGGATCCAAAGCGACAAGTGACGTTTACTGCTGTCAGGAAAGATAACAATGAACCAGTTAAACTGAATGGTGCTGACAATGTTAAATTTACTGTTACTCCAGACAAGAAACCTCAAAGGGCTGCTGCCAGTGATATGCCAAGGTACATTGTAGCTGACTTCACCAACAATGCTGCTGGTCCGATTGTAGTGTCATGGGAACAGGATGGAGAGAAGAAGACAAGAGACGTGAAACCAGGGGAAACTGTTCAACAGGAGCTGGTTTTTATCGATGGAGATCCAATGCGACAAGTGACGTTTACTGCTGTCAGGAAAGATAACAATGAACCAGTTAAACTGAATGGTGCTGACAATGTTAAATTTACTGTTACTCCAGACAAGAAACCTCAAAGGGCTGCTGCCAGTGATATGCCAAGGTACATTGTAGCTGACTTCACCAACAATGCTGCTGGTCCGATTGTAGTGTCATGGGAACAAGATGGAGAGAAGAAGACAAGAGAGGTGAAACCAGGGGAAACTGTTCAACAAGAGCTGGTTTTCATAGATGGAGATCCAAAGCGACAAGTGACGTTTACTGCTGTTAGGAAAGATAACAATGAACCAGTTAAACTGAATGGTGCTGAAAATGTTAAATTTACTGTTACTCCAGACAAAAAACCTCAAAAGGCTGCTGCCAGTGATATGCCAAGGTACATCGTAGCTGACTTCACCAACAATGCTGCTGGTCCGATTGTAGTGTCATGGGAACAAGATGAAGAGAAGAAGACAAGAGAGGTGAAACCAGGGGAAACTGTTCAACAGGAGCTGGTTTTTATCGATGGAGATCCAAAGCGACAAGTGACGTTTACTGCTGTCAGGAAAGATAACAATGAACCAGTTAAACTGAATGGTGCTGACAATGTTAAATTTACTGTTACTCCAGACAAGAAACCTCAAAGGGCTGCTGCCAGTGATATGCCAAGGTACATTGTAGCTGACTTCACCAACAATGCTGCTGGTCCGATTGTAGTGTCATGGGAACAAGATGGAGAGAAGAAGACAAGAGAGGTGAAACCAGGGGAAACTGTTCAACAAGAGCTGGTTTTCATAGATGGAGATCCAAAGCGGCAAGTCACGTTTACTGCTGTTAGGAAAGATAACTATAAAGCAGTTAAACTGAACAATGCTGACAATGTGACGTTTAGAGTAACTGGTGATAAAACGACTCAAAAGGCTGTTGCCACAAATCCGAAATTATATGTCATGGTTGAATTTATAAATCAAGCTGCAGGACCAGTTGATGTGTCGTGGAGTATTTCTGGTGTTAAGAGATATCTGTCTGTTCCTTTGGGTAAGACATTGAGAGAGGAGTTAGTATTCAATGACGGTCTTTACTCAAGGCAAGTTGTCTTCAGTGGTTCACGCAGGAAATCTGGTTATGCTGTCAGGTTGAACAATTTGGACAAAGCAAGTATTCCGGTGAGATCTGATCAGTCTGTTCGTTCTGTTATCTTGACTGATTATCCTCGCTATGTTTCCGTTGACATTGCCAACAATGCTGACAGTGCTATCTTGGTGTCATGGTTAGAAGGTGGGTCTAATCGTACACTCGTCATTGAACCTTCCCGCTCTGCTCAAAGAGAGATTGTGTTTAAGAATGCCGATGTTAGCTCTTCTGTGACGTTCTCTGGTAAGCTTAAAGACTCAGATCAGCCCATCAGTTTGAATGGATTGCCTTCAGTGACAGTGCTCCCAACCGCTACGAAAGCTGTAAGTGAAATCATCGCTACTAATGTCCCTGTGACTATTAACATTGAGTTTGTCAATAAGGCTCTTGGACCAGTCGTGTTTTCCTGGCTTGAAAATGGTGTTCCTAAAATGCTAGATGTTGAAATGAATGGTTCTAAAAGGAAAGCAATCACTCTTAATGGTCTAGCAGCAGAGATGCCATTAGTATTTACAGGAAGAAGAAAGTATTTTGACTTCTCTGTTAAAGTGAATAATGCTGAGAGTGTTCAGTATATTGCACTTGTTGATAAGGGCAATCAGAGAATCGTTGCCTCAGATCAAATGCCGTTAATACCATTTTTTGATGAGGGCTGGAAAAGTGCAGCTGATGTTGGTACAAGAAGATATCTGATCGTTGATGTGATAAATAAAGCCAATGGTCCTATTCGTTTCACGTCATCACGAGGTGGACAAGAGAAAAATGTGGAAGTTGCTAATGGCGAAACAAAAAGAGTTGCATTAGTATTCCAAGGTCTTGATGATACAAAACCGGTACTCTTTTATGGAAAAAGATCAGATTTTGGCTTCCCCATCAGAGTTAATGATGCTAAAACTGTTGAGTTAAAACCGAGATTGGACAAGACGAAAGTTGACAAGATAGTAGTGACTGCTGAAAGACTTGTCATGCCATGGCTTCAGCCTGGTGGGCTAATTCGCCCAGGTCAGATTACTAGTCCTGGTGATATGCGGTACGTGACAGTAGATTTGGTCAACAACGCTAAAGGACCTATTGTCATATCTACTTCTCAAGGAAGCAGAAAAAAAGAGTTCAGTTTATCACCTGGGGGAACAACGAAGACAACCTTCGTTCTAAATGGTGGAAATGAGAAGCCAGTTCTGTTTGTTGGTAGAAGGACAGATACTAACGCTCCAGTTTCCCTTAATTACGAACAAGAAGTTTTGTTTGTTCCACGAAAAGAACAAGTGACAGAGACGCTCATTGCAAGAGATCAGCCCAAGTATGTAGCTGTAGACTTCATAAATGATGCTGGCGGGCCCGTTACAATATCTTGGGTTCTAGATGGAAGGAAAGGTTCACTGGAACTAGCACCTAAAAAATCTACACTAAAACAACTTAGTCCTAGCTTCAAAACGGAGAAAGTTGTATTCACAGCTGTACGAACAGATACGGGAGTACCCGTCAAGCTTAACAAGGCTGACAGCGTAACATTTATACCAAGATATGATAGATCAATAGAGACAGTAACCGCCACCGACACTCCGCAGTATATTGTCGTAGATTTAGTAAACAAAGCTGATGGTCCTGCTGAATTTTCATGGATAGAAAATGGTCAAACTATCACACACATCGTTGGAAATGGGCAGACAGTGCAAAAAACAATCACATTCAAATATGTTACTGGAAAGAAGCAAGTCTCTTTCACTGCTAAGAGACAAGATTTGAATTTCCCTATACTTGTTAACAATGCCAATTCTATAGACATTGTCGCATCGTTTGAGAAAATAGTGAAGCAGATCGTTGCAACTGACATTAAATTGATTTTACCTTGGTTTGACGAAGGCTGGAAAAGTGTGACTGATGTTGGAATAAGGCGTTATCTGGAGGTGGATATAACAAACAAAGTGTTTGGTCCTATTGTTGTCACAGCAGCTCGGGGTAGTGTTAAGAAAACAGTCGAAATTGCTGCAGGAAAAACCTCCAGCGTGGCAATGATCTTTCAAGGGCCTAGATCCGCAGATCCTGTTACGTTTAAAGCTACAAGAAAGGACACCGGTGCAGTGGTTCATCTCAATGATGCTGCCAGTGTCCAGTTTAGTCCAAGATTTGAAAGATTCACTGAAAATGTTGTTGCGATTGATGCACCGAAATATTTGTCTGTTGACATAACGAATAATGCATTCGGCCCAATAACAGTATCGTGGCTACAAAACGGTGTGCAAATGTCAGCAGAAGTCAGGCCTGGAAAGACTGTTCGTAGAGACATGGTTTTCAAGGGAGCAAATGCTGATAAACCAATTTCATTTACAGGAGTAATATCAGGAACGAGAGACACTATCACATTGAATGATGCAAGTAATGCACAATTCAGTCCTTCGTATGATAGGACCGTTAAGTCTATCGTTGCCAAATCGAGGGATGTATCGCGATATTTGGTCATTGATTTCAACAATCAAGGCAGTGGACCAGGGGTTGTGTCTTGGGTAGAGAATGGAGGAACTCAGCGAAGTCTTGACATACCCCAAGGCCAGACTCTACGAAGAGAACTTGTATTCAATAATGGCGATGCTTTCAAAAAGATTACGTTTACTGCAAAGCGAAAAGATAGTAACGATCCGATGAGACTGAACGATGTTAGAGAGTTCCAGTTAGTTCCTTCAGCAAAGAAGAATCCTCGACGAATTGTACTGACAGATTCTCCAAGGTATCTGGATATCTTGTTCCGGAATAACGCCCCTGGGTCAGTATATATTTCATGGTTACAAAATGGAGTAAAGAAGCAATTGACAGTGCAGAAAGGGCAGTCCATACCCTTATCACTAGTCCTGCCAGCTCAAGAAGGAAACATGCCTTTCGTCTTTTCAGCAACATTTGTCAGCCTTCCCGGTATCGTGTACTTAAACAATTTATCTCCCATCTCATACGTGCCAAGCTTTGTCAAATCCCAACCACATACAGTCACCGCAACATCACCCCATGTGGACGTCAATTTCATCAATAATGCGCAACGCCCCGCTACTGTCAAATGGATTGAACTAGAAAATCCAAAGCAATTAACAATACCCGCAGGTCAAGCCGTTAGGCGGCTGATTTTCTTCGATAGTCCTAAAGACGCGACCGCCCTAACTGGGTCATTGGAATCCAATGGCAAGAAATTTGTCGCACAGCTGAATACGGTGGACTCTTTGAGGATGCAAGAAGATGCTGCAAATTTGCGACGAAATGTTCAAATTACAGAAGGTATGGATCATTTTAAACTTTATCTAGTACTGGCTGAATCAGCAAATATCAATAATCATCAACAATCGAGGAGTTTTCAGTAGATCCTAAAAATTGCATTTCTAGCTCTTGAAGAACAATAGACCTTTTAGCTACTCTAAAAAAGAGTCTGGATCGAGCGTTATTTTTACACATTTGTATACGCAACGTTAGTTTGTAACCGCTTAACTGTAACTGCATCTTTTCTTAAAATTTTTCCTAATCAATATATTGATCAAAAAACTTCTAAGAATACGGTAGAGAGTTTAATGGTTGATCTACCTCAAAGTGCTTTTAAATTAGACAGTTGTAGTATTATTCAATAAGATACATCTGAGGCCTGCTCAGAAATTGTGCATGTTTAATTCAATTACTCAGCTACTACACAGCCAATTTGGCCGTACGAGATCGCAAGTTGTACTTTAGAATCTCATCTATAAGATCCCGTTCAAATGACAATTTTCGGAAATGAGGCTCATCCGCTGGAAGTGTTCAAACACTTGCAGTATTTGGGACGTGACACGCGATTGACTTCCGTGTATTTTGATCCCAGCATTACTTTACTCATTACGGAAATTTATAGGTCAATCTATGCCCATTACTTTGAGCAGAATAGTTCTTAACATCGGTCATCTCTTTTGTTCTATTTTGCAGGCAAAAGCATATATTTCTTTGGTTTGAACGTAATTAACAAGATGGACATAGATGCCAGAATTCAGTATCGTTTCAATGGAAACAACGCAGCAATTTATACATTAACAGTACCAGCAAAGTCAACCAGACGAAGATTTGTTGAGTACGGTAAAGAGGAGAGGGTTACAGTCGGAGCTGAACGAGCGGACACCTCAAAACGAGTGTACGTTAACAACAATGAATTTATGATGTACAGATCTGTAGCAACACAGGTTTATAATGATGTGGTAATTACTCAAGGTATGTAGCTTTTTATGTTACTCGCATCATCATCATCATCGTCATCATCATCATCATCATCATCATCATCATCATCATCATCATCATCATCATCATCATCATCATCATCATCATCATCATCATCATCATCATCATCATCTTTTTGTTCAAAGTTGCCAACTGACATACAGTTAAGCCCGAAATTATTCATACGTATGCCAAATTTGGAGTATTTTCAATCGTTATATTTGCTTACCAATTCACAAGATATTTCATTCCTTGGAATGTCTCTTGTAGCACTTGTTTCAGCTTTTTATCACATTCTTACGAAACTACAGCCACAGTAACATTGTTCCTCAAGTAGAACGATGCAAAATACTCAGAATTTGGCATAGGTATGAATAATTTCGGGCTTAACTGTAGCTATAAAAAACTAATTTGAACCAAGGAGTCAATAACAAAGTTACATAAGATACAGGTAAAATCATTTAATGAAATTAGAAAATTCACATCAAATGTTAATTAGAAACGTTCACACGATACCGGCACAATTTGAAAACGGTGCAAAAATGTGACGGTAACGTGACGGTAAATATGACGGTAACGTGACGGTAAATGTGACATTCTCTGCTTTCATTTCATTTTCATTTCATTTCATTTCATTTATTTATAGGAGGGTAACCCTTCAGCAAAGGCTGATTTACAAGGGGCCCTCCGTCAAAAATCTTACAATTTATGGAATATACCTACTATTAAAATAATTACAATATATGATTTCAAAATGAAAATCTAAAATACAAAATTGTTCTAATTTACAGAAGAAAAAAAAACAAAAAGTGCAAAAAAGAAACATATCCTAAATTGTTGTTTTAAAACTATTGAGTTTTATGGCTTGCTTCGACTCAGCTGAGAGGCTGTTCCAATATTTTACTCCTCTGAACGAAAAACATCTTTGACCATTTCCACTTTTCATTAATGGTATCTTTAGGTCAGTAGAAGTATTTCGGAGGGTGTGAAGGGAGCCCTGCGACTTTTTCAAGAAAAGTTCGGTCAAATATTGAGGAGCAAGACCATTTAATGCCTTAAACACCATGTCAATCCCTCAATCGTTTGCCAACCAAGACTTTTTATAAGGGGCATGGCGGAGGCATCAAAACGACTACCAGTGATTATTCTAGCAGCTCTGTTTTGTAGCTTCTGCAAGCGCTAACGAAAATGTGGTTCCACAATACTTCTGTACAAACTAATCAAGGAAGTAGAAGGGACGAGGCTCCTCGCATGTTTCAGAAAACCAATAGCCCTCGAAACTTTCGACGCGACATATTTAATGTGTTCCTTCCAATCCAGGCTTTGATCAATTTGTACACCAAGGTACTTTGTCTTGTCCAACCTCTAAACTGTCTTCCTGAATTTTAAGATCCAATTTTCCATTGGATCTTTTTAGGAAATTCTGTTTAGATTTGGAATGAGCATGGAATGAGTTTTCGCGACATTTAGCGATATTTTGTTTCTCTTCAACCAAGATTCACTCTTGAGATCATTATTCATGGCCTCATTCAGCTGAGTCAAATCCTTAGATTGATAAGAAAGGCTGGTATCGTCAGCATACATGGACACAGTTGAGCTTTGAATACCACATGGTAGGTCATTGATGTAAACAAGGAAGAGAAGGGGACCAAGGCATGTTGCGGTACACAACTTCGATATTGTCAATTTCTGAGTCAATTCCACCAACCCGACAGAACTAAAGATATGATTCAAACCATTTTATTTCTCTGTGACGAACGCCGTAATGCAAGTTTTTCACAAAGGATCTTATGGTCCACTATATCAAAAGCTTTTTTGAGGTCGATTGATCCTACGTGGTGTCCTGTGTCAAATCCCTTGTACCAATCATCCGTATTTTTAAGTAAACAGGAGACTGTGGAAAAGAGTTCTCTAAAGCCAGACTGGCCCTTGTAAAGAAGGCGATTCTTATTTAGATATTGGTACAATTGATTGAAAACTAGCTTTTCAAAGAGCTTCGATATGACGGGAAGGACGGAAATAGGGCGATAGTTTGATTTTGAGCCTTTTCGCCATCTTTGTAAATCTGTGTAACCCTGGCAGTCTTCCAACTATCAGGAAACACGCCGGTTTCCAAAGAGGTATTAAACATGAGAACTAGAGAATAATGAATGGCAAGGCAAGTTTCAAAAATCATTTAATGAAATTAGAAAATTCACATCAAATGTTAATTAGAAACGTTCACACGATACCGGCACAATTTGAAAACGGTGCAAAAATGTGACGGTAACGTGACGGTAAATATGACGGTAACGTGACGGTAAATGTGACATTCTCTGCTTTAACCCTATAGTGACACGTCCTATTTTGGTTGGGGGAGCAAACCCCCCCCCCTGCCTAACTCTTGACTGGAAATAGATAGAGCAACCAGATTTGGTGTACTAATAGCCCCACACATGAAATTTATGAAAATATAAAAATTAACCCAAAATTAGTGGTCATTATTGCTTGCGTCAGTATTTTTCTTTGTGTGGTCAAGAAAAGTGGCAAAATTGGTCAAAATCAGGAACAATACGATAAAATTTTTTGGAGCACAATTTCCATCCAAACATTAAAATTATGATAGAATACATCAAATAGCACTACCCTGCAAAAAAACTTTGCAAATTTTCGCAATTATGCTACTTTTTTCGCGAAAATTGATATTTGAGAATTGGCGATTTTGACAAAGTCAGTTCCGGAAAATTGTCTCCCTCCCCCTCATTTGTCAAAAATATTTTTTATGAAACTACTTGAGTCATTGCACAATAAGTATTAACAAAAAGTCAGAAAGTTTCCGGGCTATAATTGCTATCCTGACAGAGCTATAATAAAAAGTCTACTTGGGGGGGGGGGGGTCCCCCCAACCAAAATAGGGTTAAGAAAATTTTAGCTAGCGTTCACATGATACCAGCACAATTTGAACACGATAAAAAAATGTGATGGTCATCTCTTTTGACTGCACACGATGCCATTTTCAAAATGTGCCGGTTGAGCTCTGTTTCAAAATGTACCGTTTTCAAACTCTGACGGCAAAAAGTGCCGTTTTCCTGTGAACGGCAGGCCTATCCGTCACAACTGTCATCGTTTTCAAATTGTGTCCGTATCATGTGAACGCAGTCTTAAACGCATAGTTCTTTCTTTTCAGAGCCAGACTATCAGCTTGAGCTGAAGATTATCAACAAGCTACCTCAGGACACTACATTATATTACATCCTACATGGAAATCGAAGAGAGATCAATGTTCCTAGTTCCTCGACCGTTGCAAAAGTGATTCGATATAAGCACACTGACCACCCGTTTGATTTTAGAGCATTTGTAAAAGGAACGAAGGCACTTGCTAAAGTCAACAGTAAAAGAAGTTTGATTTATAGTCACAGAAATGTTCCCAAACAAGTCCTTGAACTCATTATTGACTCAGGTAATTTATCAAAAATTCTTCTTGTTGCGTGTAGTGTAATTGTGCAAAGATAAATAGCATGTTGTAAAAACCGGACCGTAAGACCGTAGGACCCCTGAGACCCATAGGACCTTAAAGTACTAAAAGTGAAAAGGACCCTTCACACCACCCATGACTCTTTCAAACCAATGCCAGGAATCATGCAGAGAGTTTATACCATGTGAAGTACTATTGTGAGTATCTCCTATCTTTCTTTTTCAAAGACTTTCTGCATGTATGGCGTCCTGGCGTTAGTTTGAACGAACGAGAATTCGTATGAAGAAAAGAGGGGCAGCTCATACGATACGCAACCTCTTGTTTGACAGCTTGATGACATTGATCTATTGTTTGTCTGTTCATACTTGATACTTAAAGATCCTATGGGTATCAGGGGTCCTAGGGTCTTAGGGTCTAGGGTCTTACAATTGACCCAAAATTCGATCCAACATTTTCTTCTACGAAATTAAAAGGTTTATTTCTACGAAATCCCAAGTCTTCTTTTTCCATCATCTTCTTTGCCATAATCTCAAATGAACTAAGTCAGAACTGAACATTTTTCTGCAGGGCAGTTACTGTTCAAGACTAGATAGTGACTTTGCGCCCTTTAAACGTAGTCTACTACGCATGCGCATTGCCAACAATGTTGGAGAAGGTGGTCAAACGACCCAACAGTTGACCCAACACCTAAGCACAAAGGAATTGTTGGGCGTCCTCACCCAATATTTTTTATCTCTGTCAATCGAAAGTGACGATGTTGGGTGACCAAACATGGTGGGCAAACGATCCAACATTTCAGCCAACAAGATGTTGGGCGAAATGTTGGGTGAGACGTTGGATCGTTTGAACGGAGCTTAAGTCTCTTAAATGTTTGAAGTTTTTGTTAATAATCTGTAATATATCCTTTTGCCCTTCATTTTTTCTAGAACATTACCTTGGTATCCAAGTTGTGAACATTCGGCGGTCAGATTCTTTGCTTCTCTGGAATGAGCTGGGTGTTAATAAATCTCTAGCTGTAGGACCTCGAAGTGGTGCAAGAAAGATGATTGTTATTCACCGAGCTGGCCCTCAGGATCCAATTGATTTTACTGCTGTTGACAGGCTAACAAGAAAGCCATTGCCCGTGAACAGTAAACAAGTTGTTTCATTTAGACCAAGTCTACGAAAGAAATATGAATTCATCAGGATTTTAGGTAAGTAAAGCATGGGCGTCAGATCTTCATAAAAAGTTCGTGTGATTGTTATTAAATCTTTGGTGGGATGCATGTTTTTAAAGTTTTAATTATTTTATAGGTATTTTATAGACACCGCAGTTCTGATTGATTATCGTAGCTTTATGCTACTGCGCTGACAGGTAGGAACTGGGGGCACGTGCCCTCCCTAAGATTTTGAAATTGTGATGAGAAATGCCCTTCTTTGTTTTGGGAAGTGCCCCTTTAGTACTTTTTCTTAATAAGAAAGTGCCCTTGAAGTATCGTGCCCCATCAAATTTAGGATGCTTCCAACGGCCCTGCTTCTGCAGATGAATTTATGTACTGCTACGGAAGAGCTAGGGAAAGAGCACCTCTGCGGAACGGTGGAAAAATTCCTCCGCAAAAGCATATAAGCTGAAGCACATCTGTGGTGTCTAACTAGCCATGGTTATTTACCTGTGATTCCTATGTTTCCTTCGTATCTGTATCTTGTTTTCAACACGCCTTTTTTGTTGCAACGCAGCATAATATTCTTGCTCAACAGCATCAAACTGCTATCAACAATTCTTCCAATTGTGGCTGTCAAATTATATCACTGCGCGGTCACCATAGATATTAGTGCACATGCGCAATGTAAGGTCTGATACGAATATCTTAGTACTGCATAGCAAAAACAGCATTATTTGCATGGGAGTATGGACCTAATTAACAGGCAATAAAGCAACCAATTTATCACGCAACTGTTACTACTCCTGGAGTCTTTATTTTGTGGGGAGACTTTTTCACGTAATATCAGAATGAACGTGCAGTAAATGCCCGCATACAAGAACCTACAAAAATAAGAGCCTAAGTTATTAGGTCCATAATAACTTTGCCAAAGCAAATAACCGGGCTTAACATCTTTGGTCAAGGTTCTAAAACGGCCTACGCAAGGCACTCGGCCTACGCAAGGACCTTTATATCTTGAAATTAGTCTTGGTACCCTTAAAATAAGAACCTAGTTCAGCCTGGCCGTTAAAAAAGTAGGTTTTTATATGCGGGGATTTACTGTATTTGTCATCTTTCTTATTTGACAGCTTACAAAGACCCAAATACCTTCTACATTATGTATGATGTGAGGAACCGGGCAAGAGATGACGCAATCATCCTCTGGAGTGTAAATGGAGTGGAGAAGACTAGAGACTGTCCTCTACTACGAAGATGTTCGATTTTTATCAGATTTAGGGATCCAACTGGAAATCCAAAGCCAGTTCAGTTCAGAGCAATTGTCAAAGCAAATGGAAAGGCGTTGACCTTGAACAAGCAATCATTGATGAATGTCCAGCCTTTACGATATCAGAAAATCGTCAATGCAGTTATTGAAAATAAAGGTACGTAAACCTTGCAGTACAGCATAGGTTTCAAATCTTTAAATCAGCGTAAAAAGGTGGGTGTAAAATTCTGTCCTATTTTTTCCAACTGAATGGCTTAAAACAAATTTTAGCTACCTATCTATGATTCTATCGTTGGACTTTCGAAAATTTTGAATATTTTTTTAAACTTCAGCATATTTCCTATTTCAGCTCATTTGAGAATGTGACGTCATCAAATTTCTAAATCATAAACCACAAAAGTGACAGACTTTTGCTTGATACCATATTGTAGACATCCATAAACTAAGCCTTTCTTGAAAATTTTTTCTTGTTACATCAAACAATTTAGAAATAACGATGGTTTTAAGTTGTTTTGAACATTTTTCTTGGATTCTCGAAAAAGAAGAAAAGCTGAAGATATTGAAGATTTCACAAAAGTCCAACGGTAGAATCATAGCAAAATAGCAAAAGTTTCTTTGAAGCCATTCAGTTCAAAGAAATAGGTCATTGAAGTTTACACCAACCTTTTTAAAGATTTGGAACCTATGTTTTGCAGTACAAACGTAAACAATTGTGAAGAATTCCCTCCGTACGTTTCCTCCACCCTCGAAAAACTAAATGTCCTATTACCCATGTTTGAAGGCGAAATTTCTCGCTTGCCTATTTCTCTTGCTTTAGTTGGTATAGTAAAGTGGCAGACACTTTGCCAAATATTGAAGGGCGACATTTATTTCTATTTTTTCAAATAAAATATCGTTGTTCTAGCCAACATTGGGGGGCCATCGCACTCTCCCCGCCCCCCAATTGTCCACCACTTAGCGTGCATATTCTCATTTGCTCATTCACAATATGTAAGAAAATAGATATATAAACTCAAGAAAAACACATTCGTTTAAACGTTTTGGCGTAAGCCTTCATCAGTAATAACTTTTATATATATACTCATAAGCTCCTTGTCAATGCGTAATAAAATAGATATATAAACAAGAAAAGTAAACGCAACTAACCTGGGTTAAACTAGGTTAAACTGGGTTAAACTAACCCCCTGTAGGTAAACACCCTGGGTTAAACTAACATTCTCTTTGCTTCGATTTGCAGAAGAAATAACCGACACTCGTGTTGTAAATGTGGACGCCTCTAGCATGCAGCAAAGTCCGATGATCATCCGGTTCTCATACAATGGTCAAACCGGATCTTTCCGACTGGACGGATTTGCCAACAAGAAATACGAAATCGTTATCAAAAACCCTAAACCAACAACGAAGGTTGTCTTTACTGCCATTGACGCACAGACTGGTGAAGCGACAAAGATCAACGAGAAAGAATCTGATACACATTCAACCAAAGCTTTCAAATCCAATATGTTGCTGTTAGCTGGAGGAAAAGGTGAACACAATTTCATTCTCTGTAATGAGGGCTTTGTCCAGTGACAAGGATTTTACTCAAGATGTTTGTTGTCTAAACCATGATCTTGTCCTATGCTCCATACGCGTTTTTTATAAGAAACTTGGATCAGCACTTAGTACTAAAAGTTTCTTAATTTCGCTTGAAAATTTCGATGTTTCATACTAAAATCTTCTTAATTTCGCATGAAAATTTCGGTGTTTTAGTAGTAAAAGTTTCTTAATTAGTTTCTTATTTTTGGAGTCTAAAATCGTGTTGTGGTTCGAAGTTGAGCCTGCTTATCAACAAAGGGCTTGCATTTTGCATTGATATTGTCACCACGAATAAGCCATGCACATTAAGGCAAAAAGTTACCAATTTTTTGCAGTCAAAACTTGATATTTACAAAGGCAATGCCGCGCGAACCGTAATCTGCCGACACTTATTCTAGAAATAAAATTTTAGAGTTTCTTAATTGTTCTTGAACGCAGTACACATTTTTCCTTTTATAAGAAACTGGTTTATAAGAAACTAGTACTAGGATGGCGAAAAAATTAAGAAACTCTAGTACTATGCTCGAGAATTGCTAAGAAACTTTTAAAGCCAAACACAAGGAAATCATGGGAAAATTGTCGTTGAGCCTTTATATTTTAGTAATATTCAAGATAGATTTATGTTTTGAATCAAATAGAACTCTCCTTCTCGCTAAAAATTGTGCTGTCTGTCAAGAAACGAGTACTTGGCAGTGGTAGAAACTACATGCATCCTAAATGCATCCAAAAAATAAGAAACACATTAAGAAACTTTTAGTACTAAAAAACTGAAATTTTCACCTAAAATTAAGAAACTTTTAGTACTACGGGCTTATCCAAGTTTCTAATAAAAGAAAAAACGTGTACTAGAGTTTCTTAAAATGTTGGTCATCGTATAAACCAGTTTCTTATAAAAAACGTGTATTGATAGCTTTGTTTTAATAAACTGCAAATTAGATAATTTAATAGGTCTTAATTAGCTATGAATTAGCTATTCTCAATGAAGCGTACTTTAAATAATTATGATTATGATAATTATGATGCTGAAGATCTACCAGTTGAGCCATAAAAAAGTTCCCACTTTCGAAAATTCGTAGCACCATAAGTATTTCATGGATTTGAATAATTCAAATTGTAGTTAAAAGACAAAAGATCAAAGTATTTTTGTAATTTTTCTCGTCTTCTTAGGAGAGTCAATTCAACTTTACAAAAATTTCATGGTTGCAAAATTACTGAAAAGGGCCTAAAGCACTTGATCAAATCATTAGGACTCTCCTCGCACAGAACAATACTCACGAGCGTTTCACTACTATCAAGAGTTATAAAACATAGATTGTCAAACAGATTATAAAGATTTTCAATCCCATCGCAATAAATGTGCAGTCGATAGCTCTCACCCATGCAAAATTGCAATTTCTCTGTTGTTTTGAGCGAGGAGTCCTTTGTGATTTGATCAAGTATTTTAGGCCTCTTTTAGTCATACTGCGACCACCAAGTTTTTGTAAACTTGAATTTACCAATTTTTTAGTGCTCGCAAGAAGGCAAGAAAAATCACAAAAATACTTCGATCTTTTTGCCGTCAAGCAAATATTGATTCATTCCAATCCATCCAGTACTCTTGATACTATGAATTTTCAAAAATGGGAACTTTTTTCTGGTTCATCCAGTATGTGAGAAGTTTTGACAGGTATATCTTTTAAAGTTAATGATAATAAATGTCTTTCTGCCTAGCACATAGACGGATATTGAGTTCTTAACTCCAGTTAACATACAACTATTTCTTCTATTTTCAGTGGTGGTACCTGGACAAGTCAAGGAGTTGGTGCCTACAGGTATGAACGTTATTCAAATGTTTCGAAATCAAACGAAATATCTTGAAGAGCAGATTTTGAATTTTAAGAGGAAATTGAGTTTTCAAATGAGGTCTCGCCTCTTGTGAATTCCTGCAATTTTTGTTTGAAATTCTAGAGACATGAATTTTATGCCATCTGAAAGCCTATGTTTTCCTGATTTCAAATTTTTTATTCAGTTTCCAAATGTCAGCATATTTTATATTTCAACCTCGTCGGGGTTGTGTTGTCATCAAATTTCTAAATCGTAAATCAGAAGCGCCACAAATGTCTGCTAGCCATCACATAGTATAGTAGACCTTCAAACAAGGACAGATTTTGTAAGACAATAGGATGAGTTGCTTTTGATTGATACCGCAATTCAAAGCGATTATCGATCGCAGACAAAGGAAATTCTGTCAACCAGTAAATCAAAACAAACAGAGCCGCAAAAGTTACTCTGAAACCCAAGTAGCTAGCACGCTCGTTGTGCATTCCAAAAATTGTTTTTGAGAGCAAACATGAACGTTTATAGAAAGAATAAAGATATATCTACATATCTGCCTCGGGCATTTCATAGGTTTTGTTCAAAAGCCGATTGGGAGGCGATTCAATTCTCTTCTTTTTTTGGGTGCAATTAAAACATTTACTGCTCAGCTTCTGAACCAAAGAAATAAAATGCCCATGGTAGATGTGTAGATATATCCTTCTTCTTTCGATCTATGCTCATGTTTGCTCTTAAGAAAAATTTTTGGAATGCACAACGAGCGCCCTAGTTATCTGGGTTTCAGAAACTTTTGCGGCATTGTTTGTTTTGAATTTATAGTTGAGAGAATTTCCTTTGTCTGCAGTCGCTAATCACTTTGAATTCAGGTATCAACAAAGCAACTCGTGCTATTGTCTTACAAATCTGTCCTTGTTAGACCTTCATAAACTATGTTTTCATGATAAGTCTACCATTTTTCGTCCATTAATTTGGAAACTGCGATGATTTAATTTTTTCAAAGTTTATTTGTTGAATTCTTTCGGAAAAAAGAAAACGCTGTAGATATGAAAATAATCAAAGTATCAAAAATTCACTGTAAGATTGCAGCAAAGCACTGACCGACAGTTCCTTTCTCACCTTTTGATTCAAAGATAAAATTAATAGCCATAGCCACTTACTCCTACAAGACCAGATTTGTAACAAAATAGCGTCAGCTGCTTTTGACAATTGCAAACAAAGAAATTCTCTCGACCAGTAATTCAAAATAAACAAAGCCGCAAAAGCTGCCTTGAAACCAGTAGGGCAAACTGTCACCTTGTGCATGCAAGAAGTGGTTTTTAAAAGGAGTCATGAGTTTACACGAAAGAAGAAGGATAAATCTAAAGAAAGACGTTGTTGATTTGATCCCTTTCAATTCAGAAGCCAAGTAGAACGTATAGTAATTGTCGCATATATTTTATGCTTGCTTTATGCTATGCTTGCTTTATAAAGGGGCTGCATAAGAAATACGTAAACAAATCCATGGTTTGTGCATCAAATATCGCACTTTGAAAGGAGAAATTCCTTTTTAATTAGCTAGATTCAAAAGGAAAGATCCTTATCTAGATACAGGCCGATCTTTGGGTGAAAGATCAACGGAAATACTGGTTGGAAATCCATTTATATCACAGCAATCCTAAAACATATAGAGATCTAATTTGTATCAGAAGAAAGTCCAAAACCTAATCTCCAAGATGAGACATTCATTTTGTATTTTAATTGAACAGTCGCAATAAATTAGCTCATCAGAAAACTGCTAAATCCTTAATTTCTCCGGCAGTTTCTTATCCAGCCCCTTTAAATGGAGCAATTACTACTCAGCTCCATCAAAAAGACCAAATCCTTCAGAATTATCCTTCCTCTTTCGTTGCAAACTCATTTTCAAACGAGTGAATTACAAAAATTTTTTTGTTCCCATTGCTGTAGTAGGTGACCAAGAAAAAATTAAACAGAGAAAATTCTTGATATAAAATGGACAAATGTACCAAAAGTCTCACATGTTGCTCAGTAGCTAAATAATCGACCACACATGATCCTAATTTTTACTTTTGCCATCAATATCGGAAATTTGTGACAATAGGATTTAATGAAACTTGAAGGATTAAAATAGTTTGTTTTTCTGTGATTCTGTCAATGAAATTTGATTGACAAACTGTTCAATAATTTTCTTGAGTTAATGTAAAAAGAACTTTGAACATAAAGAAATTCTTCTGAAAAAGGTAAATTCTTTCGTTCGATTTTAATGTCAATTGTTAACAATAAATTTTCCGGCTTATTTGCCCAGTTTTTCTTTGAAACTTTCTGTAAATATTTAAATCCAAAAACATTTCTGGGAACTACGTTCCCTGGTTGGTTCCGATTCTGACTCCACCTCTGGTTGAGCATGTGGTGCTTTAGATAGCCTAAACTATGCTTCTTAGACTTATGACTTTTCGTCCCTTATTTCCCTGCGTTCTTTGATTTGCTGATATCACTGGGTAATGGGGACTCATGCCATTACTCTTATAAAGTGGGCCCCCTTTAGGCCCATATGGAGTGGTTCCGTATAGACCTATCAAATTGCTAAAATTTAGTTTTCAACCAATAAGGAGGAACTATTTAGGCACTTGTTGTTGTTGCACACAAAGAATGGTTGATACAGCCTAGAGTTCTCGAAGCTGCAATGGATCTATTTTGTTTCAACAGAGGAAGATTACTGCTTGATAGGTATGTATTTTGCGACAAGTAGGTCAGGAAAACATTATTCTTTGTACAAAAATTTGTTTTTCAATGTTGAAGCTCTTTAAAGCAGACTTTGAAGCGATTTTGTTGAGTGTACGAGAACTCCCGTTAGTTTAGGCCATTTCATAAGAGTAATGGTATGAGTCCCTATAGAGCAAGTGATATCAGCAAATCAAAGAACGTAGGGAAACAAGAGACGAAAAGTCATAAGTCTACATGCTTCTCTTTTCTAGTTCATGAGTGTCAAGATCGTCACGTTGATGTTCTCTTCATGATTGATAATTCTGGCACTATGGAATTTGCTTTCAAACTGGCCAGGCTGTTTGCAAAGAAGATTATGGCTCTTTTCCGCCTGTCCGACATCGGAACACGTGCTAGTGTCATTACAATTGCTGGACTGGAAGACACCAACTTAGTGATCCGTTTCTCTGATTTTTACGACCAGGATCTCTTTAACACGGCTATCGATCGCCTGAGATTTGCATCCGGAAAGACAAGGATTGACAAGGCATTAGATATTGCTACTAACGACGCATTTAAAGTTGAAAATGGTGGGAGGCCGTCGTATCCCAAGTTGATATTTTTCATATCGGATGGCAGACAGGTGCCTTCTGTTGTCAATGGCAGATATGTCAACTTGATGCGGCGATCCTATCAATTAAGGAGATTGGCAAGCAACATTGTCAGCATTGCTATCCATGGTGAAAAACCCGTTGATATCGGCTCTTTACAAATGATATCTTGGAAGCGAGAAAATGTATACAATCCTGGTAGACTAGAGGATATTGTTAAGGATATTTTTGTAAAACACATTTTTAATAAATATTGTAAAGTTTGATGGTAGTGGCTGGTTATGTTTCTGGAAATAGGTAGCGTGTGTCATATTGTTTTGCATATGAATGTCTTGCTAAATTAGTTGAGGCATATTATATGCTAAAAGCTTCTTGCATTATTATTCAAGCCTACACGCGACAAAATAAATTCTTGTCCCATCAGTTTGTATCCGTAAAGAGGTTGATGGTACATTTAACCTAAAATTTGCATCTACTGAGACCTTTGCTTGAGTCCCGTTTCCGTGATTAATGTTTACACACAGGTAACTCTGCCTTCCGTTCTAAACAGCGAGATGTCATTTCGCAAAACCACTCTCCTCAGCAAACAGTTAATTTCTTTAATATCATTCGCCTATCGAAAAGCAGTAAAATGGATGTTGTTCAGCGTAGTCTGGGCAATCGAAAGATGTACAAATGGCAATGTTTTCGTCAACGCTGGCTTCACAAATCCTAGTTCGAATCTTTTTGTTGATTTCAGAAAAGTGGATTTATCTCCAAAACTACTCGAAAAAGTTTTGATTTTTTTTCGCTCCATCTTTAGCTAGGTAGTTGATTTACAACTTTGCCAAATCTGGTTGAAAAAGCTCGGCTAGATTTCCTGTAATCGAATTTATATTCTATACAAGGTCTTAAGCTCTAAGTTGAGGCCTGACCTATGTAACTGAGTAAAAGTAGAGACAATCGAAGCTACAGCTCTTCCGCAGCAGCCACACAAACCGGACACAATTTTAGGATACCCTGCATATTCGCCAATGGCTGCGTCATTTGGACACGTAGTGGCTTCACGAATGGTACCTTCAAGACCAAACTCTTCATGTTTTTGTTTCAGTGTTCCGAAAGAGGTCCGATTATCATGTCCAGCAAGTTTTCTATTTTATTTGTTTGAACAACACTGAAAAGTAAAGTCCGTCTCAAAGCATGTCACGTGAAAATGTCCGCGAATAATAGTGATTGAGGTGTTTTACATAAGTAATTTTACGTTATCGCCATTCTCATTTGACATCTAATTTGAGACAGACTGATGCGTGCCTGGGGAGTTGTTTTGAAAAGTGTACTGTGACTTCTGCTTACGGGGTTTCCACTGTAGCAAGACTGTAGCAGCTGAGCTATTGAAATGCAAAGTTGGTCCATCAATCAGAGGTAGAGTAAGAGTGAATCAACCGTTAACCGTCAAACTTTTACCAAATGTCTACAATCGCGGACAAAACTCGTTGGGACAGCTGAGTTTTGTGTTAAAAGAGGTCTTCCCTGCATGTAAACTACTACCTTGCACTGCTGATGACCCCCTCCCCCCTTTGCAATGTTGGTTGCTTGAAGAACACATACTTGTCAACTCATCTATGACATTTTCATCAGCCTCCAACATTGCAATGGGGGGCGGGGGGATCCTAACTCAAAATTTCCTCGAAAAAGCAACGTGTCTCATCAGTTTTGTCCGCGATTGTAGTATCTTGTAGCAAAACCGACTCAGTCAATTAATATTTAACACCAATAGGCTGCAACAATGGGATTGAGAAATGTGATAAAGGCTTGACGCAAAAAGAACCAGGGATCTGATTAACTGCAGATTTCTACGACAATTCCGTTACCCCCAGAGTGGAGCATCAGTAGATTTGTCGCGAGGATTTTTATAGACATGAGGAGTGGAGCACAGTTTTCCCTCGAATTTTGATGGTCAACTCATGTTGAATATTAAATCCAAGCCGGATTGGCTCTTCGCTGATCGTCTTTTATTCTTTTTTTTTTTACTTGTTTAGATCAATTTGAGCCTTGTTAGGGTTAGGCGAAATGCGGAAAACGTATCTTTCAGAGAAAAACGAAAATATGCAAAGCTTTTACCTTTAAATGAGATGTCAAACGATTCATAGATAAACTCTCAATCCTGGACATAATATGTTGAGAAATAAAAATGCACCGCCCTCCCCTCCCCGCTCAATGTTGGTTACTATGAGCTACAGTTTACTGCTTTTCTCCAAAATAATCCAACATTGAAGGGGGGAGGGGGGGGGCTGATAGCAGGGCATGATCTATAAGTACTATCACAAATAATTTGCATTCCGTGAAAATGGTTATTTTTCTCAACAATTTTGTCTAGGATTGCTGGAATATCATGAAGTGAAGATTTGAGATCTCCTTTCGCCTAACAAGGTCTCTTTATTTTGGGTAGAAGAAAATATTTAGATTAGATTATAGTAACTCCCCGCATAGAAGAAACTTAGAGGCTGTCTATTCTTGTATTTAAGAAAATATCTTCAAAAGAGGCTGGCAGATTTCTTACATGTCCAACAAGAAACTTTCCTTCTGTCAAACAGCATTTTTCAAATTCTAGCACCACACACTGAATATGCTAAATTCAATAAACTTAGGATGTCCCAAACTTACAAAAGTCTGAAGAATTGAAGGCCTAAATATCTACTTTATGATACACTCATTTTTTTTATAAGAAACTAAGGTCCGGGGCTGGTAGGCAGTTTCTTAAATGTTTGGGCCATTTTGCTACCACAAGTTTCTTACGTGTTTCTTATATTTTTATTGCCGGAAGTTTAGAGTTGATTTTGTCTTGTCTAAAGGGCTCCCAAATTACTTAGTAAGTCTCTCAAAACTAGTAAATAACATGATTCGCACTCAAAATAATGTCCAAACAGTTGCTATAACTGTACAATGTCAAAATATTCTTGAGTGTGACAGGAAAATCAAAACTGAAAATTACAGAAGTTTCTTAGCTTTTTTCAATTCAGGTAGGGTTGTTTCTTAGCTTTCCAAAAATTGAGCCTACCGTTTCTTATAAGCGGTTTCTTATAAAGAAAAATGAGTGTACTGTTTCATGTGTTAAAATATCAAATATGAGAGACTGGAAAATAATTTTGATCTTACAAAGATCTATGTCTTTATTTTAACCATGTGTAAGAAATTTAACGAAAAGGCTGTCTAGTTTCTTATAAAAGACAAGCTATGCCCTATGATGGAAGGTTGCAGCTTCTTGTATGTCCATTTCTTGTATGCGGTTACTTGCTATAAAATTAGATGTAATTGTGATTCGAAACATAAATCAATTTTTTTACAGTAGCAGTAGATTCCACGTACGTAAGGTTTGGAAAATAGAAATCATGTCTAAAATGAAACGTATTTTTGTACAAATCAGTTTTTTCTTATGAAAGTTATCTGCTTGTGGAGCTATCTTTTGAGGGTCCTGAAGGCTGGCCAGTAATCCCATGGACAATTACGCTAAAGATGGCCGCAAGGAACTTTTACAACGATGCTTTGCGTTATCTTTAGCGTAATTGTCTATTTCTCTAGTCACATTTAGGATGAAATCCCAGTTAACTTTTGTAGGCATACATTCGGTGATAAGAGCCCCATTCTCAATCTATTGTCTCAGCTGTTGGTTTTCCCTGTCCTTTAGCAAATCCTAGTCCTTGTGCATAGAACCTAGAGTGGTGTCGCCCATTATGCCCATGTCGTCGCGAAGTTCTGAGTTAGATCCAAAAAGAGCAGTTAATGAAAAAACCAAATAGCCAGATTATATCACCAACTAATGGAGAAAAAGATCACAGAGTATTGATTTTTTACGTAAACTCTTTATACTGATTTTAGAAGATTTTAAAGAAGGGGGTAAAAACGTCGTTTTCTTCTAGCGTCGCCCATTATGGCCGCAGGAGAAACAATGAACACTACTCTCCGGTAAAAAGTTGTAGTAAGAAAAAAAGCTTTAATTACTGTTCATTGTTTATCATTTGGTACTTTAAACCCAAAAATATCAATAAGAATTAACCTAAACTTCGAGTTTTGGCACTTGAAATACATGCTTCGAGTTGCTCTAAACCCGGCCTTATCTATTGTGCAATTGGATGGATGAGTTTTGGCATAGTTTCTAAAATGAAAATAGACTTGATATAATGCTGCGTTTTTTTGGGTTTCGATGATTTTCCAAGTCAGTAAGTAAGATTTTAACCCAAATTGGTGCTTTTTTTAATAAATGTTGCATTTTAATATTTTGAAGCGATTGGAAACTTCTCTGGTAAACTGATGGGCATAATGGGCGACGAAAATAGCAATTAGCAGCACTCAGACTTCATAACCTTAAATCTGAATCAGAAGTCACTTTGCTTTGGTTTCATTGTAGATTTCCTCTCAAGAGACAGGGCCTCTGAAAAATCAAATTTCAAACCGCAAAGTGCCGAGCGAACGAAAAAGAAGGAAGGAATGTAAATAGAGTAGCGTCGCCCATTATGGCTGGTCGCCCATTATGGCCGACCAGCAAGAAAAATTAAATTTCAGGGGACAGACGACAAGTAATAAAATTGCAATTGCGCGGAAAATCTTCCCTGACATCTGTTCTATCATGATTTGACCTTTACTAAAGTTTCACTTCATTTGCATTGAAACCCGACGAGATGGTTTGTGCATATCTCTAATTGATTCTTTCAAGTATTGCAAATTTCATGATTCTATTTACATTTTATTGTTCTTTTTCGTTCGCTCAGCACCTTGCGGTTTGAAATTTTTGAAATGTGAATTGATTTTGCAGAAGTCCTGTCTCTTGAAAGGAAATCTACAATGAAACCAAAGCAACGTGATTTCTGATTCAGATTTAAGGCCATGAAGTCTGAGTGCTGCTAATTGCTATTTTTGTCGCCCATTATGCCCATCAGTTTACCAGAGAAGTTTCCAGTCGCCTCAAAATATCAAAATGCAAAATCTATTTGAAAAAAAACACCAATTCAGGTTAAAATCTTGCTTGCTGACTTGGAAAATCATTGAAACCCAAAAAACGCAGCATTATATTAAGTCTATTTGCATTTTAGAAACTTATGCCAAAACTCATCCGTCCATGCACAAGAGATAAGGCAGGATTTAGAACAACTCGAAGCATGTATTTCAATTGCCAAAACTCGAAGTTTAGGTTAGTTCTTATTGATATGTTTGTGTTTAAAGTACCCAATGATAAACAAATAACAGTAATTAGAACTGTTTTTCTCATTAAAACTTTCTACCGGAGAGTAGTGTTGCTTGTTTATCCTGCGGCCATAATGGGCGACGCTTGAGGAAAACGGCATTTTTACCCCCTTCTTTAAAATCTCTTAAAACCAGTGGTGTAGAGCTGGGGGGGCTCAGGGGGGCTCAGCCCCCCTAGTTATTTTTTCCGTAATTTTGGGGGGCTTTAGCCCCCCTAGTTATTCTGAAGAAATTTTGATTTTCTTAATTTGTTTCTTATGACCAAAATGACAGAACAAGGTAATGTTATATTCTTTTAAAGAAGACATCCTGGTTTTTGGTTTGCACCAAGATGAGATCTTCAATGACTGTCAAGCTCTTATCTTCCTTGATGTTTATAACCATAAATGGGTCTCCTGTACATCTATGGGGTGCCGTGCCACTAATGTTACATCAAAATGGCTTCAGAAACACAAAATTGCAAATGAAAATAGAACAAGGAAGTGCAAACAGACATCATAAGTGGCAAGGCGATGGGGGCATGGGGTGCCCCCCACTTGTTTCAAAAATGGTCCTCGATATTCCTTTTACACGGAAGAGAAATGGCTGGGTATAGGTTCGGTGAGAATTTTTCCGTAAAATGCCAAATGCTAGAAGGAGATTACATAATTGAACTGTGTTGTCAAAGCTTCGGCAACGCTTCGGCAATAGCACTGCGGTAAATATGGAGTCAGAGGATGCCTTCTGAGCCAAAGAAAAGGATGTTTGTTCAAAAATTTTCTTCGTGCTCTGATTTGTAGGATAAATGTCAGTTGTCACAAAACTATCAAGGTTTTCTTGTTGCTAATGGCAAGCATGATATTGGGAGATGCATTCTAAGCCAAAGTAAAGGATGTTTCTTCTAAAATTTTCTTCGTGCTCCGATTTATAGGATAACTGTCACAGAACTATCAAGGTTTCCTCGCTGCTAATTGCAAGCATGATATTGGGAGATGCATTCTACGCCAAAGTAAAAGGCGTGGCTCCAACAAATTTCCTGGTACCACATCTCTTTCTCTACCTGAGCCCCCCTAGTTATTGATCTAGCTCTACACCACTGCTTAAAACCAGTATAAAGAGTTTACGTAAAAAGTCAATACTCTGTGATCCTTTTCTCCATGAGTTGGTGATATAACCTGGCTACCTGGTTTTTTCATTAACTGCTCTTTTTGGATCTAACTCAGAACTTTGCGACGACATGGGCATAATGGGCGACACCACTCTAGAATCATGAAATTTGCAGTACTTGAAAGAATCAATCAGAGATATGCACAAACCATCTCGTCGGGTTTCAATGCAAATGAACGGAAACTTCAGTGAAGGTCAAATCATGATAAAACAGATGTCAGCGAAGATTTTCCGCGCAATTGCAATTTCATTACTAGTCGTCAGTCCTCTGAAATTTAATTTCCCTTGCTAGCCGGCCATGATGGGCGACCAGCCATAATGGGCGACGCTACTCTAGAACAAGTTGCACATCTTCAAAAAGATAGTGCAAATGACCATTATATCTTTAACCTATATTTTTCCAAAGCTGGAGTTTATTCAGTGGAATTTTCCGAGCGGGCGGAATTTGAGACAATAAAAGGTCGCTCAGCCGTAACTTTCTATTCAATTCCAGAGCGATAGTTTCTCTCGCATCGCATACAATAAAAATTCCGCCCGCTCGGAAAATTCCCAGCTTCTTAAAGGCTAATTTCCAGTCAGTGGAATTTTCCGAGCGGGCGGAATTTTAGACAATAAAAGGTTACTCAGCCGTAACTTTCTATTCAATGCCAGAGTGACATTTTCTCTCGAATACAATAGAAATTCCGCCCGCTCGGAATGGTCATATGACAAACCTTACAGGGCCCTGCGGTGGATTTGCGCAACGAAGGCTGTTAAGGTGCCAGTGCCATATTTTTATTTTTCTTGGACAGGCAGAGGCACTGAGCCAGAAGTCAGAAGAGCACAGCAAAAACTTTGGTGATAGAAAATGTTGGCGTGAAATGCGAATACAGACCACCAGAAGAAACTAATGAGTATTAAAGCACTGGAAAAGTACTAAGCTAAGCTTGGGTTGAGCTTCCGTAGCTAAGTCTGAGGCAGAACAGCTACGCCCTAGCCACTTAGGCCCTGGCCTGGCTGCTGCTGGGCCTTGAGTTTGGATATTCACACCAACCTCCAGTGCAGTTGTTGTCATGGTAAAAAAGTTGTCAGATGTATGTCTGGACTTTATATGCAATCATCTTGATGAATTCAAAGATCTTCATTCGTTCCTTACTCCAAATCAAAAATCATGTATCATAGAAAGGTTAGGAATCCATGACAAATTCTTCTCACAAGAAACTGTTGCAATTGCCAAGAAGCAGCTGTTTTCACACATACTGACTGATTTGAATTTACAACATTGTGAACACATTGATGGTGAATTTCTGAAGCAGTTGGCAACTTGTTGCAAGGGATTGGAATCTTTGGCAATTATAAAATGCTACAATGTTACAGGTAAAAACCAGCCTCAGTGCACACTGTGCTACATCACACACACACACAAGGCCAAATCCAATTCATTTGGTGGACAGAACCTTGAATTTTGGTGTGCATACACAAAGCCAGAAATCCCTAGATCTAATAGGTGCGAAGTTTGCCTTGCCATTGCAACAGCCGATTTCTCCTCCATGTATTTTAAATTTCATCTATGGCTGTAGCTACAAAAGATACAGCCATGCAAACCATTCGAATGAAGAAGAGGTCCTCCATGCTTTCTTCAAACTTTTCAATCTGGACACAGGGCATCTGGAAAACATATGCTATGCTATGCTTTGCTATGCTATGCTATGCTATGCTATGCTATTCGATAATACGTTACACTATAAACTATACTAGACTATTATCCGGGGGAGGGGGGGGGGGGGGGTACTTCATTGTGAACATGATTCGACCTGAATCTGGACTTTGAGAAAAAGACCCATTCATATGACAGAATATTCAAACATTCCGAGCCCATTTGCATGAATATCAGGAAATTTTTGACCCTTGTGTATGGATTTGTTGATTTGAAACAAAGGAAAACGTCTGTTGTTTAGTGTGGATTATCATTATGGGGCCCATTGATAAGAAATTTCTCAAAGAACTACCCATCTATCAGAATTGTGGTTAAAAACAAACCCATATGTGGAGAATTTCAGATGAAAAAACCCACCCATATGAGCGGCACATCCAGTAGCACTTTACGATGAAGTACCCCGCCCCCGGGATTATTACCAGTCGAGTAAGAGGCCCTTTACATGAGAAATTTCAACCCGGGTTGAGTTGAACACAGGTTGAGTTTCAACTCGGTTGACGGTGTAAGCCTTCATCGCGTTTACATGAAGGAGGCCGAGTTGAAACTCAACACGGGTTCAACTCAACTCGGCAACTCAACCCGTGTTGAAATTCTCATGTAAACACAAAATTTTTTCTACTCGGGGCGAGATTAGAATGCGAACAAAGGAGATTGAATCTATTTCCGTAATCATTCAAATATTTGAGTGGGCTCACATTCCTTCTTCTATTGTTTGCAACCACGTGACCTAATCTCAACCCGTGTTGAGATTTCATGTAAACGCAAGGCAAAATAAGTAATGCTGTTAAAACTCAACCCGTGTTGAAACTCAACACGGGTTGAAATTTATCACGTAAAGGGCCTCTAAGAAAATAACACATTTGGTAGGCTGTGGAATAGAAAGCATGTTGCTCATATTCAAAACTAAAATGTTAAATCTATCAGTCAAAGGCTAACTTAGATGTGAGAATTCTGGTTCATGATTCATTTGCCATTGACATTTAAATTCTATACATTTCTGAAACTGACAATTATATTTTCAAATTTCAATGGCAAGTGGACTAGAATAGAACATATAGAATTCTCATTCCCATACAAACCACTTACCAGCATTTTCCTAATTTCTCAATCTAAACGATGAGTGAATTCACCAAAAAAATTTCACATCTGCTGTTAGTTAGCCTTTGATAGATAGATTGACATTTCAGTCTTGAATATCCGCCACAGACTTTTTATTCTACAGCCCGCCAAACGTTTTAAATTCTTTACCCACCCAGCAACTATACTAGCGATAAGAACAGCCAGAAAGTCTGTGTTTTGGGTTTACTCACCTGAAATAATTTTCTTATCTTTTTGCAGATCATGGTCTTGAGGCAGTATTTTGTCAGCAAAAGAGACTGAAAAAGCTGACCTTGAACCATCTTGCAGCAATAACTGGAAGCAGCTTTTCAGCGTTGGCATGCCCTAGCCTACAATTTGTGAACTTGAGGCAGTCTGATTCTCTTGAAGATGATGGGTTATCAGCTCTCGTTCAAAACTGCCAAAGAATATCCTCTTTGGATCTCTTTTCTTGTAACAAACTAACAGATGCTGGATTAGAATGCGTTGCTGGATTTCTTGTTGGAAGATTGGTAAGTAAATACAGTACAGGCCTTGTTCACATTAACATCATTTTCTTGCCTTGTTGGGAGACAAAGAGTTGACCTATTGTTCTGACATATTGTGTTAGCTTTGAGTCATTCCTATTAGCTGCTATTGTGTTAGCTGCTATACCCCCCCCCTTCCCGTTCGCAAAGTCTCTTTCTCTCCTTTTATTCGTTAGTCCCGGTCCAAAAGTCTGTTTCACATTGGATGTGAGGTTCGACAATTTATCTACACAAATTCAAACATCTAAATATCTACGTTATTGTGATCAATAAACCCAGACAACATACAGGCGCTATGTCTTGGGCAGTAGGGACTCTGGAGGGGGTCAGTAACAACAGCAATTGTTGCTGTTGTTGGTTGTTCTCTCAGCTGGGGATTCTATTGTTCAGCATCAGGCGCCTCCGTCACTGACCTGACAACCAATGTGAAACAGACTCCAGTATATATCAGTATCTTATCGTATGTATATCATTTTGTAGGTGTTTATGTAGTTACTTAGTTGTATGTTTTTATGTGTTGGCCATGGGGTAGACATTGTCTTTTGCTCCTCATGGTATCGTCCTTGTAGTGTTGCATAGTAGTTAAAGTATAGTAGAATGTAGCATATCTTGTAATATTTTATATTGATAAAAAAAAAATCATTCCTATCGTTTCTTTGCTTGTTCTCAATGGTCAAGCTAATTTGCATATTACATCATTGAAGTAAATTGTTACTACGCATGCAATCTGGAGCTCTTTTTTGAGGGATTCTTTGAGGCTCACAATTTAGCCTGTTTAGATTCCCAACAATGCCTAAATATTCTTAAGAATTCCTGAGAAAATTTTGGAAAGTTCTTTGAGGCTCACAACCTAGCCAGTTCAGATTCCCAACAATGCCTAAATATTCTTAAGAATTCCTGAGAAAATTTTGGAAAGTTCTTTGAGGCTCACGACTTAGCCAGAGTTTGTATCCCCAACGATGCCAAGTATTGTTAAGAACTACTGAGAAAATGTTTGACTTCTTAAAAAAATGTTGTTAGAAGCTTTTTACAATCTTTCCTACCACTCAAAAATTCTAAACAATATATAACTGCTTGGTATTTAGAATTCTGCTCCTCTAATAAAAGTCAATTTGTGTCTTCAGGAAAGATTAAACTGTTCATATGTGAATCAACTAACTGATGAACCATTGATCACATTGGCAGATCGATGCTGTAATTTGAAACTGTAAGTTTACAGTACCTTTGACAGAATTAATGTATGGAAGGAAGAATGTATTGCTATAATTTGTATGAAAACAAATGGCTTATTCAGTCACTGATTAGAAGTATTCATTTGGATTGAAAACTTCAGGGAGGATAAAGTGACTAGACCAGGCAATAGACCTCAAGTAGTTTGCAAAATATCTTGGATCAAGCAATGTACTTTTATATTGAAGAAATTTTTTAAATTTTGAATCATACATAAAGCTCTCACATTGATCATTCAAGCCTTTAAATTGAAATTAGTACAAATATTGCTCCATCCAGCAAGACAAACCGAGAGCCTCACAGAAGAGACGCCACGCTGAAGAAAGCAAGCAACATGCCAGACTCACACCAGAAAAAGATGGACAGGAAGTAAATGAAGAAGAAAGGTCACAATCGATTTGCCAAACTCTTATCATAATGTAAGCTTATTATCATGTTTAGTGTACTGAAGCTTTTGATTTTTGATTTCAGTTTGAAGCTTCATGGTTGCACAAAGATATCACCAATTGGGTTACGAGCTGTAAGTGACTTTTTTTAGTTTTGTTATGTGTTCATAGATTAGCAGCTGAAAAATAGTTGGCATAGCACTGTATGCCTTTGCAAAACATGTAGCAGAAGTAGACAAGACTGATAGCAGATAGATGAAAGGTGGATTATAATCTCACCTATCTTTTGAAATCCAATAAAACAATAACTGATGGTTGCAAGTGCAAATATGAAGCAGATGATATGTACTATATGAGCATTATGAGTGGAACAGATCAGCTAAAATTCCTAATACAATTAACCATTTTCGAAAGACTATTGTTCAAAGGGCAAGATATTTTTTCATTATGCCAGAAGGTTTGTTAAATTAGGGGTTCATTATTTTGAAATTGATCTGTATTTACAATATATTTAGCTGTTTTTGTCCTGTCCTGTCCTGTCCTGTCCTGTGCTTTTTTATTTTTCAGTGTACCGAATGAATAAAAAAAGTTAGCACATTTGGCGTGCTGTTGAATAAAAAGTATGTGGCCTATATTCAAATCTAAATTGTTAATCTATCACTCAAAGGATCAGTTATATGCAAAAATGTTGTTTGGTAAAATATCTTATCATTTAGACCGAGAAATTAGATAAATGCTGGTAAAGGGTTTGTATGGGAACAAGAATTCCAGGTTCGATTCTGGTCCATGATTTACTTACCATTGGCATCTAAATTCTTGAAAGTGACAATTGTATTGAATTTGTATATCAATGGCACATAAATCATGGACCAGACTCAAATGTGGAATTCTCGTTCCCATACAGACCCATTGCCAGCATTTTTCCAATTTCTGGATCTGATGAGTAATCTTGCCAAACAAATTGTTCACATCTAAGTTAGCCTTTGACTGATAGATTAACATTTTAGTTTTGAATATCGGTCATGTACGTTTTATTCTACAGCGTGCCAAACATGTTGACTTTTTTTTATTCCTGAAGTATTTTTAAGTTTTTGTTTCAGGTCTTCAAAGCCTGTCCTTTGTTGGCTATTGATCTCTCTTATTGTTATGCGTTGCTGATGAATCCAGATATATTATCCGATAGTCTACCATCAACTTTGACCAGTTTGGTTCTTCGTGGAACTCAAGTGAGCACATTTTTTTTCGAATGCCTTGCTGAAAGGTGTAAGAACATACAAACATTGAAATTATGTGGATTGCAATCACTTACTGATGATAATGTCTGTGAGGTACGTATTTATATCCTATCTTTTTTTCTGTTCATAATAATTTAAAGGCTAACTGACGAATATTTTTATCGAAGTGTTTTGCTGAAGTAGCAGTTGTCTTTTTTTATTATAAGTTAACAGATAACTAATGTAAAAACATGACTACTGTAAGGTTCTTGGCGTAGGAAGACATAATGTTATCTAGCTTCCACCAAGAACGATCTTACAATTCTACAAATCCAACTTCAAAACAAAAACAAATGAAAAAGACAACAAATACACGGTCAAAAAAAGGCTGGCAGTTCCACTTAAAACCATGCAGTGGGTCTAACCCTTATATATCGTAGATTTCCATCAGTTTTGTGCCATCAAATTGCAACTGGACGGTACAGTGGTAACGAATGTCCAGCACTAAGAGAAAATTTGGCTGGTTTGGATATCATATCTTGTGATGGACATAAACAAATGAAGTCCTGAGAAGGCGATAGAGAGTTCAAGATACCAAGATGGCAATGCCAGCCAGAACATCATCTTGTATCCTGCAAACAAAGTATTCTTCCCCATATACGCTACCTCTTACATATTATTCAAAAAATCAAGACGAAACGTCCTTCTTTACGTAATTGCCTGGGAGCCGTCTTTCTTTGAAAACTAACGTTTAGAATGAATTATTCTTACTTCGGGGACCTAGAAGTAGACTTATATAAGCGAGTAGTTGGGGAAGGGGCGGATGGTAGCGATTGCTACGACTCAACGTAATAAGTCTAGATGTGAAGTACTGAACGACAGAAATGGAATGTCCAAGTTGCGCAGTTAGAAAGGACAACTTTATAGTCTCTCAAGCAAAGCAAATGCGCAGGAAAAGCTAGGAATCTATTGAAACCAAAGTTCTGAAACAAAAGCAACTTGGCGTTGAAGTTGCAGTTTGCCGTCATGGTTTTTACCAAGAAATTGGTGCAGTTTTCATTTCATAAACCCTATTTTGATTGGGGGCAACCCCCCCCCCCCTAGTACAATTTTTTATAACTCTGCCAGGAGAAAAATTATGGCCCGGAAACTGTCTGACTTTTTGCTGCTACTTATTTTGCAACGACTCGTGAATTTTCATAAAAATATTTTGACAAATGAGGGGGAGGCAGACAATTTTCCGGGACTGACTCTGTCAAAATCGTCAATTCTCAAATATTAATTTTCGCGAGAAGTAGTAAAATTGCAATATTTTGCAAAAATATTTTGTAAGGTAGTGTTATTTGATGTAGTATATCATAATTCTCATGTTTGGATGGAAATTGTGCTCCAAATTAAATTTTATCGCATTATTCCTGATTTTGGCCGATTTCGCCACTTTTCTTGACCACACAACGAATAATTCGTACTATTACATTTTTAGATGCTAGAGCTGATTGGTACTGAAATCACGAATCTAGATCTTAGCTGGTGCTCAGCGTTAACAGATGTCACGGTGCGATGCATAATGAAGAACTGTACCAAACTTACAAAACTTGCTTTAACGTATTGCAATGGGATTACTGGTGTACCTCTTAAAGAATTTACGATGGCTGGAAGAGAGAAGCAAGCTGGACGTTTAAAGAAACTTGCATTGCAGGCCTGTCGACTGGTATGAGAGAATTTATCCTCCGTTTTTTAATGGGAGGGAGAATGTCGTCCAAGATATACATAGAGTGCTCAAGTTGTTACAAGAACAACTAGCGTAATTATGTAATCAAGAAACCCAATTTACCCTCTCGGTTATCACCATACTGGCTGCATGGCAACTCGTGAACTTAGGCATACAATGTACTGTTTTTAGGTGTATAAGAAATCATGATGGGCTGTCTGTTCTAGAATTTTCTTCATTTTTCAGTAGAATGTCCATTTTTTGGAAGGAAATGTTACTTATCTTTTGGGAGACGAATCTGTATTGTAAGAAAAGCAAAATCTGCAGCTCTGCTCCTTGTTTTATAAAATGTTCTGCAACGTTCGAAACACACACTTGTAGGCATATTGCTCAAGATTAATGTTGCAAAAAGAACATTTTTGGTGTGTCATAGTTATTGTCGCAATCGAGCAAAAGACCATAATTCTTCGCCTAGAAACGATAAATTCCTGAAGAGCGAACATATGCAAATCAAACCCTGGATTTTTACCAATGATTTTTTCAATTTATTCATAGCTCAACATTGATACTATTCTCGATATTTTGCCACACCTGCCGAACCTTGAATACCTTGGATTGTCTGGTCAGCGGTCGTTCACAGATGAACACATGTTTTGCATCGCAAGGAATTGTCCACGATTGACAAATTTGAATATCAAGGGTTGTGTTGAGGTATGTTATTATCGGGCAGTGTCTCGTATCTCGAATTTTATGTGCGTTTTTCTGAAACTGATTGCTTGGGAATAGTGTTTGAAACTTCCTCGCCGCCATCTGTAGCGTAATCGTCTATCCTACTTACATGCTTTTACGTCGCATTCTTTTCTCAATTCTATACTAATCTATACACTAATCTATTAATCGTTCTATTTCTGCTTCTCGCACTTTAACCCTATCTCACCTGGGACTTTTGAAGCGGTAAATAACTGGAGGGATGGATTCCACCCCCCTCTTTTTCTTCGCTGCTATTGTAGCTATAATCTTTTAACTTTGTACATAGATGGACTTTGGTGCAAACAATCAAAATCACGTGATTAAATCAAAATATCTCTATTCTTGTTGCTATGACAATAAGAAGATAGTGAGTTATGATTGTCAAGATTATTACCAACATGATTAAAACAATGAAATGAGGCATTAAATTGAATTTTTTTTGTTTCAAATTGAGTTGGATATGATCAAATATATGTGAAGGCATACTTTGGCATATATTTTAGATTAATATCTGCAACAATAAAAAAAAGTATACAAATTTTGTTGACTACACAGTAAAACATTGGCTGCCATGGTTACGATACTTTATTTAGAATCTTGAAATTTTCTCATTCGATACGGTATAGATAAAAGGTCAAACAAGCGGAATCTTGGCATCCTGCTTTGCTTATTTTAGCATTGGCAAATAAAGTTTGGTTGCGGGTGTGGAATCCACCCCCCCCCCCCAGGTGAGATAGGGTTAACGTACTTTCTTCGCTACTACTAATGAAGAGTTAATCCCAAAATGTTTAATCTTACGCTGTTTTTAAACCTATTTGGTGTATTCTTTGCTTAATATGGTTGCATGTACAAACAAACAACTAAAATCATTTAGATGTAGCTTCTAATTTTATATCGATCCTGTGAATTTTCTTGTCTTTTTTTTAGGTCACTGATACTGGAGTGTGTGAAGTAGTTCGTTATTGCTCTAACTTGGATTCCGTTGTGTTAGCCGGTCTACATTTGCTCACGGATAAAACTATTTTCTATATGGCCTCCAGCATTGCTAGTACTCTCAAATATCTTTACATATCTGGTTGCTCAAAGATGTCCAGTCCTGCTGTTACTTATCTCAAGGTTTGTAATACTTTGAGTCTTGTGCTAAGCAAGTAAAACAGTTTTCTATATGGCCTCCAGTATTGCCAGTACTCTCAGATATCTTTACATATCTGGTTGCTCAAAGATGTCCAGTCCTGCTGTTACTTATCTCAAGGTTTGTAATACTTTGAGTCTTGTGCTAAGCGAGTAAAACTATTTTCTACATGGCCTCCAGTATTGCTAGTACTCTCAAATATCTTTACATATCTTGTTGCTCAAAGATGTCCAGTCCTGCTGTTACTTATCTCAAGGTTTAAGGTTTATCTCAAGGTTTGTAATATTTTGAGTCTTGTGCTAAGCGAGTAAAACGATTTTCTATATGACCTCCAGTATTGCTAGTACTCTCAAATATCTTTACATATCTGGTTGTTCAAAGATGTCCAGTCCTGCTGTTACTTATCTCAAGGTTTGTAATACTTTAAGTCTTGTGCTAAGCGAGTAAAACAATCTTCTATATGGCCTCCAGTATTGCTAGTACTCTTAAATATCTTTACATATCTGGTTGCTCGAAGATGTCCAGTCCTGCTGTTACTTATCTCAAGGTTTTAATAATAATAAAAACTAAACCATCATTCACAAAAAACAGAACATGAAATAAAAGAAATTAAACTGTTTTCATAAAAATACGTTTCGATTAAAAATCTTCATCAGTCTACAACTTTACTGGGCAGCCGAGAATTTATACAGAAGAAGTTGTTTACAAACAAAAAGTACCTAAATATGTTAAATTTACAATTAAAAGCAATAACATCCTTTCCCACTTATGCCACTCTACATAATCTTTTTGTCCTTTTTAAAATTTGAGAAGGGATTGGAGGCGTTTTAAAGTTCTACTGATTCCTTTGAGGCTACCTTGGCAACTCTGCAGTCACCCCAAGTGACCCTCCGATAGATTCGCTCGCTGCTAAAACTTTTTTTAGCAATTGCTGAATCCCGGATGGCCTGATAGGGAATTCCACCCTACCGCCACACGCATAAAAGCGCGAAGTAACAAAGGGCAGCCACAAAGCGGACGCCAACGCAACCTCTAGGGACCTTCAGATGCAGTGGCAGAATCTAAGCCGTTCCCCCGCACGCAAATACGTCTAATTCCACGTCTGCAGCTCTTTCATTAAGACCCTTGGGTGGCAAAGTTTGAAGTCGATATTGCCAAAACAACTCCTTCCTACGAAGTGAAAAAACATCATCCGCCCCATCTATGATTTTAATACCAACCCGAAAGCTCCCATTATGTCCGTTTTCAAAAAAATGACCGAAAAAACTTGCTTGTGGAACAGGTTTTCCTTTATCGAGAGAGTTTTCGTCGTGTTTGCGTGCATATGTTCTGAAATAGGACTTGTAAACATTAAACCTTTGCCGAAATTTCGTCTTAGTGCTACCCACGTATTTCTTGTTGCATGATTCACACTGCAACAAATAAACAACATGATCAGAGTTGCAATCGTATCGCCCCGAGAAATTTTTGAAAGACGTTGTTGAATCAAAATTATGGAAAGTACCCCCCCTCCCTCATCAAAGGGCAAATCTGGCAACTCCTTCTGCCATTGCATCTGAAAGTACCCTTTTCCATCAACTCTTCATCGATACTTGGCAGCTTAGCCCTAACAAGTTTATCTTTCAAACTTTTTGCCCTTCTAAACGTTACAAATATTTTGTCTTTAAAAGCTGCCTCGTGCTCCCTGTCTACCAGCAGTAAGTTCTGGTTTTTGCGAAGAATGTCATAAACTTTGTGCATGGCTGGGTGATATGTTAACACTAAGGGAATTTTCATATCATCCTTTTCCTTAGGTCTGGTATCTAATAAAGTAGCCCGATCTTTGTCCCGCACCTTGTCAATTTGATTATCAACCTCGTTTCCACTGTAACCTCTTGCTAAAAGCCAAGTTTTTAAATCTCCTACCCTATTTATGAAAAACTGTTCCTCTGAGCAAATACGACGAATTCTAAGAGCCTGACTATATGGAATTCCCTTTTTGGTGTGGTTCGGATGACAGGAAGCTCGATGCAAGAGTTGATGAGTATCAGTAGGTTTTGTAAACAAATCTGTTATAAGTCTGTTGCCTTGTTTGATGACTTGTATATCGAGAAAATTAACCTTCTCTGTGGACCAATCTGCAGTGAACTTAATCGAGTCATGAGCCCCATTTAAGAAAGTTATAAAATCCCTAAGTTTTTCCTCCCCATGTTGCCAAATTAAAAAAACGTCATCTATGTATCTCCACCATACCCACGGTTTATCTTGAGCCTCAGCAAGTAGCTTTTCTTCTAGCGCTACCAAAAAAAGAATCGCATATGAAGGCGCGCATTTGGTACCTATTGCTGTTCCCCTGAGCTGCTGATAGAAATCGCCATTAAATTCGAAAAAATTGTTCTTAAGAACAACGTAAGCTAACTCAAGAAGGGTATCCGTGGAAATGGTGTTATCCTCCCGATGTTCAAGTGCTTCTCGTAAAGCCTCCAATCCCTCCTCGTGAGGAATACTTGGATAAAGCCCCACCACATCCACGGTGCATAAAATAGCGCCCTCAGGGAGGCCATCAAGATCCGTGATTTTCTTAAGAAAATGATTTGTGTCTTTAATATAAGACCGAACCTTTTTAGCTAATGGTTGCAAATTATGATCCGAATCTATCGGAGGGTCACTTGGGGTGACTGCAGAGTTGCCAAGGTAGCCTCAAAGGAATCAGTAGAACTTTAAAACGCCTCCAATCCCTTCTCAAATTTTAAAAAGGACAAAAAGATTATGTAGAGTGGCATAAGTGGGAAAGGATGTTATTGCTTTTAATTGTAAATTTAACATATTTAGGTACTTTTTGTTTGTAAACAACTTCTTCTGTATAAATTCTCGGCTGCCCAGTAAAGTTGTAGACTGATGAAGATTTTTAATCGAAACGTATTTTTATGAAAACAGTTTAATTTCTTTTATCTCAAGGTTTGTAATACTTTGAGTCTTGTGCTAAGCGAGTAAAACAATTTTCTATATGGCCTCCAGTATTGCTAGTACTCTCAAATATCTTTACATATCTGGTTGCTCAAAGATGTCCAGTCCTGCTGTTACTTATCTCAAGGTTTGTAATACTTTGAGTCTTGTGCTAGGCGAATAGAGATAGAAGCTCCCCAAGCTCCCCATTTCAAAGTTTGCCCTTCGTAGTCACTCATCCAGACAGCCTGGTGAGTGTTTTTTTGAGATTCACATTCAAGTCTGCCTCGCAGTGAGAGATACCTGAATTTGAATTCAAACTGCCCGATTTTAATTACTGTTTTTCCTCTGATTGAATGGCTTGAAAGAAACCTTAGATACTTCTCTATAATTCTACCGTTGGACTTTTCAAAAATTTTGAATATTTTTCGAAATTACATCGTATCTTACATTTCAACTCATTTGAGGATATGACGTCATAAAAATTTCTAGATCATAAACCAGATGAGTGACAGACTTTTGCTCGATACCATGTTGTAGGCATTCATAAACTATGGTTTTCTTCGAACTTATTTCTTGTTACGTCAAACAGTTTAGAAATTACTAAGGTTTTAAGTTTTTTTGAAATTTTTTCTTGAATTCCCGAAAAAGAGGGAAAACGCTCTAATTCTGAAAATATTGCAGATTTCAGAAAAGTCCAATGGTAGAATTATAGAGAAATAGCTAAAGTTTCTTTCAAGTCATTCAGTTCAAAGAAATAGGTCACTGAATTTTACACCATCCTTTTCAAAGATTTGGAACCTATGCTCAAGAATATTCTAGACATTAGTTAGATTCAGGAAATGATATTCGAATGACAAGAACCTTATTCTCCTTGCTAGCTATACCACTGCCGGCATTAGCAAAAGAGGCCAAACTTTCAAAAAGAGTAGGCCAGAGAAACAAATTTAAATTCCAAATACCTTGAACGGAAATGTTTCCGGTAAAACTTCGGACAAAGAGATTTCTTTGAAAAAGCGAAACAATTTTCTGTTTTTACTGCTCATTTATCAAATTTTTCGTTTGACATCAGCTATGTTAGCTTAGAAATAGAATCAAATTAGATTTAAATGGAATTAAAAAATTAGAAGTTTTTTTATATATCAATCTAAAATTTTACAATAACAGAACATAGTTACAAGACGATACCACAGGGAGAATGAGAATAAATTGCAACCCCGTGGATTTAACAGATAACATAAAGCATTTACATGAAAATAATGAGCTAACCAGAATATTACAGCATAAACTAAAGCTACGAAAATAAATAAAATGATACAAAGGTGGGAGGAGGAGAAGAAAATTTCACTGAAATGATTTAAGAAAATATCTTTAATGGATTCAATGAACTCTAGTGTTGCTTTAATGATTTTTTTGTTCGATTCAGAAGGTAACCTTATCTTTATCTTACCTTACCTTATCAAAATTAGAATTATGCTAATCTTAACCAAAGATCGGCACTGAATGCTTTAAATCGAAGTATCATTGGCAAAACTAATGGAAAAAATATAACCAAGTAAGTGTAGGGACGTTTTAAAAATCAGTTTGGACAAAAATTTTTGGACAGAATTTTGTCCAAAACTATAACCGTCCGAAACTTTTGGATTTTAATTTAATGCAAGTAGATTCTTTGCCTGCTGGCTCCAATAGATATAACTGAATACATTTTATGAATTTTCCCAATGCAACTTCGGGGTTATGCATAGCTAAAGGCTTTTAAACTTTTGGTTATGCATAATTTGTATTCATTTCCTCAGGACGTTTGTATCAACTATCTCTTCGTTGAGCATAAGACCCCAAATGCTCCTCCAGATCAGCTAATGGCTAGGAATCTAGACACTGGAGAATTCTGCAGGGCGGATCAGATCCAATTTGCAGTGGTGGAGAGCAGTTGACCATTGTTCAATTCAATATAGATTCAATATTCCTGAGATTAGATGACAATTCAACAGAAGCAAATGAATCACACAGGTAATCCTAAATGATTCACGCAGGAACTTGATTGCGACACCTCGGATCTAACACCTAGAACCTACCGGGTGATTAAAAAAAAGAATCCCCATTTGGAAGGCCACTTCTCCCTGAATATCAAAGCAATGATATTGAAAACTGTCCTGTTTTATTGCCAATATGTTCAACTAGGTTCAGTAATTTACTATGCTTTAATCGGCCATTCCTTCCCGTGGATATGGGAGATTTTCTGCAGAAAGCCCCTTCCAAAAACCTGCAAAAAGCGAATAAAAACAATGAGGAATGTTTCCTTGGTTTTCCTTCCTAATAATGATGACACTCACATGTATGCATGTATTTTGTCCTCTTGGGAGAATAGAATCCCCCTGAATAGGTTATTGATACCAGGGGGAAGATTTGCTCATCCTCCCAAGAGGATAGCACGTGATAAAGCGTGCAGAGGTCATTGCTGTAAGGCCCACGTAAGGCAGAAATGTTAGGGAAATTTGTTGGTGATTTTGGGCACGTTTTGAAGGTTTCTTGAAGAGGCTTTCTCTAGAAAATCCCTCATAATTTCAGAGCGGAGTGGCCAATTTCAGTTAGATAAATTTTAAAATACATTTGAACATGTATACCATTGAACTATATATTTGCCGATATCATCGTCTTGACATCCAGGGAGCCGTGACCTTTCAAAAGGCGATTCTTTTTATTGACTCACCCGGTAGATTCTAGAATCTGTCTTTCAATCGTTTACAGTTATTTTTATATGATTATGTATATGAATTATGATTAAAATCTATAGGATGTAAGCGATTTGAACTGTTGTCAAGCTAGGGTGTATTGCACGAGTTCTAAAATTGCCTTTTAGATTATTAAATATTTTATCAGATACAAATAGACCAGTAGAAAAACTGTGGGTTTTGCATCTTTTTTATAATTCAATTTCATCATTATTTATTTTTATCGAACAATACTGTATAGTACATTCGCCGTTATATATTATCACAAGTGCATAGGAAATATTCTGTTTTAAATAAAATTGTGACAATGATACCAAAAGTGATCCTGTTAGCATTGTGAAATTTAGCCTTATGTTCTCTGGGCCCCATTATTGTTTAGGTCTAAGATATGTGCCCCTGTTTGAAACGTAAATTACTAGATGAGCTCTCGCTTGTAAATGAGCAATAGAGGGAGAAATGTTCCCCTTGCTACGAGGTTTATGACCCGTGACGTTATGCTGAATTTTGATGAACAGAAATTCTTGAATAGATCAAATTTCTGCTGTAACTTAAAGCTCTATTTTATTGGGTCCTGACAGTAACTGGAAATCTGATAATGATTTTAAAAGGAGATGTGCCTGTGTTTGCCTCTTATCTGCCTGTCGTCTCATAGTTTAAAAGCACAAAGGAAAGCAATCGCACTATGCCTTGAAGGAATAATGCCCAAAGACAAGGCTCAACAAAGTAAGAACACACTGTTGTTGCACTCGATTTGCAAAAGGTTTCAAAATATCAGCCTAACTTTTTCTCAATCGTTGTATCATCGAGCCTGTTTTCGCTTTGCAAAGGCAGCGCATTTTTTCTGAACCCGACATAGTTATCCTGGTTTCCTGGAGGATCATATTTTGCTACGAAATAAAAGTTAGTACCGACTTTGGATAAGGCTATTCCAAAGCCGACTTCTTGGGATCCCTTCCAAATCATCTGTGTGAAATGTTTATTATCATCTGATAAATGTGGTGCATTATAATCATAGTTCTTCTGTTCTTCATACCACGTTTTTGCTGCTGTGTAGCAAGCAGCTTCAAGTCCGATATCAGAGGTATCTCCCATCGGCATTACCATCACACTGATACCTGGTGCTTCAACGTTTCTGGCATCGGCATTTGTTGCTGACTTCTGTGCTAGTTCTTTTGCTAATTGGCCTGCTTTCTCTGCAAGATAGTCTGCCCATGTGAGTTCCCTTGCACCGTGAGATAAACGATAACTGTTATGGATATACAGACATGCTTGCTGTACGCTCTTTGGCATGCCTTTTTGCTCATCTGAAAAGATATAAGATATTGTTAACATTACTGAATAGGAATTTGCCAGTCAAGAAAACTGCCTGATGGATCGTTGCTAGACTGATTGTAATTTCGTAGTTATTGCTATTGACAGGCTGATGGACGCTATAACTACAACTCATGCACTTTCACATTGAAAATTGGGACGAAATTGTTTCCTTCGATTTCATGTCCGATATGGAAACCATAGCAACACTGTACGAAAAGGCAAGTAATGGCGGATGGGCCTAAATTGTCTGCTCAATCCTCAGACAATAAAACGCCTCAAAATTCAAGTATTGAGTGACGTTAGCAATGAACAAAAGCCACAAGTATTCGTATGAATGTTTCTTCAATCTAAGAATTAACAAACCTTTCAGTTTCAACAAGAATTTCCTCATTTTGAAGGCAATCTTCATCTAGCAATAGTGCACGCCAAAACGCCACAGCTCCTGAAATTCTCCAACTACCGAAAAGAGGTCATTAACCTCGTTTGAAAGGGCATAGAAAAATCTGTGCGCCCATCGTTTATTTTCGTCCCACTTATTGATTTGAAAGTCCATAAGTCCCAGTTTGAGCAAAAGTATATATTGTTGTTGTTGTTGTTGTCATTGCTGTTGTTGTTGCGATAACTGGGACTATTTCGTGAGTCTAGATCGTTGCACAGTGATTTAGCTGCCTATTAATTTGTCTGGTCCGAGAAATCGAGCTTAACCAGAAAAATTACATGATCTTTTAAGATACGAATTCATACTTTTGCAAAAACGAATTACTTAGACATTACATATGAACTACCGGGCGAGTAAAAAAAGTTCACACGTTTGGCGGGCTGTGGAATGAAAAGTATGTGGCCGATATTCAAAACTAAGATGTTAATCTATCAGACAAAGGTTAACTTTGATGAGAAAATTTTCTTTGGTAAAATGACTCATCTTTAAGACCCAAAAATTAGAAAAATACCTGTAAGGGGTTTGCAGGGGCACCGAGAATTCCACCTTCCATCCTGGTCCATGATTTGCGTGCTATTGAAATCAAAATTCTATTTCTAAAACTGACTATTGAATTGCATTTGAATTTCAATGCCAAATAAGTCATGGGCCAGAATGAAATGCGGAGTCTTCGATTCCCATACAAACCCCTTACAGGTATTTTTCTAATTTTTGGGTCTTAAAGATGAGTGATTTTACCAAACGAAATTTTCTAATCTGATTGATGTATTTTGAGATAATTTACCTTGGAAACTTTCATGGTTCGAGGCCTAGAAAATATTCCTTCGTTTTACAAAATTCACCCTAGTTAGAATGAGATGAGAAATACCTGAGCATGAGGTTTGTCGAAGACATGTCTTTGTTTGAACCAGATTAGAATTAAGCTGACAATTTCCTTGTTTGCAATCCCTTTTTCTTACTTGAACTCCAAACCCGCACTTTGAAGTACAATCCGACCATGCACCCCACGGTGCACCAACCGATGCTAATAGTCTATTCGAGAGAACTGGTGGTAGCTTTAAATCTATGACAAAAGTAAACGAGTAGTGACGTTGAGAACATCATAAGTATAGAAACGATATCTTTCACAGATTTTGATTTCAGTAACTTAAAAGCTCTACTAAGCCCCGGGGGCTTACTTAATTTCGGACGCTCCAGACGGGGGACTTAAAAGACAGGGGGGCTTGTTAGAGAAAGGGGGTTTATTCACAAAATCAAATGACAAGGATACATATGATAGCTTTTTAGTTCTTTTACACAATATTTTGCGGATTCAAGATATAATTTTACGAGTCAAAAACATAAATTCGATACAGTTTGATCTCAAACCATATCAAAATTTACATGCAAACTTATTCAGCTCAATAACTGGAAAATCTTTGGTAACCTCTGGAATGTTATATAAGTGTGGGGGGTTGGGGGGGGGGGTAATAGAGAGGGGGAGCTTATTTGAAATTTTGGCTCAGAGGGGAGGGGCTTATTAGAGAGGGGCCTAAAAGAGAGGGATGCTTATTGGAGCTTTTACGGTATAATAAATAATATTTATTGGGATGATATCATAGATTTTCAACAGGCTATGCTCGAAACATTGTGCTTTATTCACTTCATATCAAAGTGCTTTTCTTGTACTGTACTTGGTTGTTTATCTTTGTACCATTTTGTACTACACGCAAGAAGAAGAATTTTTTCATCATTCGATCAAATGAGGAGCAATCCAAGCAATCTGTAGCGATCCAAGCAATCCAAGGGGATCAACATACTCACTTGCTTTGCATGGATCACGAAAGCAAGATCTTTCTTCTTTGGAGATTCCAGAACAACGTATCCCTGAGCATTCTCTCTTTCGATGTTCACGACCAGTACCACAGGGTGCATCACAAGCCGACCACGCACTCCAAGCCAAATAACCTGATTTTGGGAAGATATATTGGTTTCACTGGGTGAGTAAAAAGGATTTCAAAACTTGGTAGACGTTTGTAGAAGTTTCCAGCTTAATTTCATTGTAATCTTGAAAGGGACGTTTACTAATGGTTTCAGCAAATAAAAGTAAATTTTCTGGAATTAATAAATTTAAATGCCAAGATTAGAATGCACTAAACGTATCAGGCATAACCCTTCATCAGTAGGCACTATTATGCTAATATCACCACAGTAAATGCTATTGCTGCTATGTGGTAACCGCTGATGAATGAAGGGTTATGCCCGATACGTTTACTGTATTCTACTCTTGTCGCTATAGTGTATCTATCACTGAAGATGTAGGTTGATATTATTATTGTTCTTGATGGGGGTAGAATGGGCAAAATGGGTCATTGAAAAATTCATGGATCTCACTGTTAGTATACTGTAAATACAAACAAATAACATTATAATTAATTGTGCTTCGAACAGAGTTTCATTTTGTACGACGTTTCGGGCTATAACAATGGGTTTAAGCCCGAAACGTCGTACATAATGGGTTTAAGCCCGAAACATCGTAAAAATAAAATTCTTTCGAAGCACGATTATTTATGCTGTTATTTGTTTGTATTTAATGAAACATTGTGCAACACGCACACAAGAAGACTGTTTGTGCATTTATTATTCTGTAGTTGAAGAAAATCAATTTTTATCATGGGGAAGCAGCACTGTTAAATTAATCTTGTACCACATCAATTTTTACCAGTCCAATGAGATGGCGTTTTGAAAGCGAGATCCAATCAGGTGGTTGTTGGGGAGACGAGATACAGTTTGTCCGAGGAAATGTATGTGTCCCCACGTGCAGTGGGTTAAAGCTCATGCGCAGTAGCGTTTTGGGTTGAAACTCTGACGGGCACATGAGCATTAATCTACTGCACGGGGGGACACATAGGTTTCCTCGGACAAACCGTATCTCGTCTCCCCCAACAAGTTGCATATCATCGTTTCTATTTTAACTCGAGTGTCTTACCATTGTCGATTCTCTTCAAGACAATTTTGTTTATTGTAAACACTGCACATTTACGATGAAGAACAATGAAGGACATTTTGTTTCCATTGTAGAAGCAAGTATCAAGTGATACATTCCTTGTTCAAGTCTGGTCCATTTTGCCGTCGTCCACCCTACTTAAATCTTGAAAGGAAAATCAAAGTAAGACGTTAGACTCATTACATAAGTCCCTCTAACTTTCGCTTGTTGTAGTTGTTGTCATTTTTGTTGTTTTTATCGCTTCTGTTTTAGCGACAAGTCAGTTTGGGGAGCGAAACAAGAGCCTTTGGAATGAGTCTAGTAAGACGTTAGATGCTACCAAAATTCGCGGAGCCTATACTGTACTGACCTGGACAGTCTTGTTTATTGCATTCCTTGATATCAATGACTTTTCCATCACATTTCCAATGTAAACAACTCCGTGCTCTCGATAATGAGCCTTTACCACATGTTACAGTGCATTGTGACCAATCAGACCAAACTGAGAATTCTTTGGAAGTAAATATAACGTTAAGTTATTTTGTCCGACAGGAGGTTTCCTGTTTGATCATGATTTCATTTTTGATTGAAGCAAAAGTTTGTCCCTTCTGCAACTTCGCTCCATAATGCTATAAACGCAAATAGACGATTGCGCTAAAGATAGCAACATGGAGCTTTTTACCAAGATGCAGTGCCTTCTGGTTAAGGTTTTTCAACGTGTAACTTTCCTACCTTGCTGTATCAAAAGCAAACATTTTATCATCTGTGAATATTTTTGGGTCTTTGGGTTTTCAATTCAAAGAGAAAATTTTATCAAAGGTTTGATTATCAATGGTGATTTTTTTAAACAGGAGTACTTACTTTTTTGGGACACCCAATAGTTGACCCGTTACATTTTGCACTGGCCATGTTATGACATAAACCTTGTACTGTACTGTCCCGAAATTACATTAAACGTTTCTTTCTTGTTCAAGGGTCTTTCAGATCCAAGCAAGTTGAGCTGGCTTCAAGATTTTGCCGAATCGCAAACGGTAAGATGGAAAATATTTGCTTTGCCATATGTGAGTAACATTTTTGCAGCAAATCGCCTGCTGTGAATGGCTTTACCGACTGAAGCCAAGATAACTATAGTAGGGTCTGCTTGGGTAAAAAAAGTAAGCTTGAGGTAAGGTGGGTAAGGCAAAAAATGTGAATAGATTTTGTTAAAATCTTCTGATACAGATTTTCTCTAGCTGGATCTGTTGGAACTACCCTCAAAGTATTGAGTGTTGATTGAACAGTACAAGAGATACGATTTTTTTGTAATCAACATTACCCAGTTTACCCTCAGCCTAGCCATTTTGCCTCTCTACATACCTTACCTTCCTCGTTTCACCCGGTAAAGTCGAATCATGGGTATTGTGGACACGATTTGTGTCGATCGTGTCCACAATACCTGGCCTAAATGTTACTAAATGAATGAATGTAGTTCGTTACCTTGCTCGTCTTCATTTCATGAGTATCTCTGCTCTTTTTCCTCGGCAGTCATTCTTGCTTGAGCGCGGCACTGTTCAAAAACCAACGGCATAACGTTGAATTTGAGTAAGCAGGAATGGCTGCCGAGGCAAAAGAGCAGAGATACTCATGAAATGAAGACGAGCAAGGTAACGAACTACATTCATTCATTTAGTAACATTTAGGCCAGGTATTGTGGACACGATCGACACAAATCGTGTCAACAATACCCATGGTTGAATTCACATTTGAAGTATTTTTCATGATGCAGTCAGCAATAATAATTTGATGATACAAAATAGTTGTCTGACAGCACAAAGCTGTAATAAAAACACTGCAAGTTTGAAGTTAGTATGCACCATGTTCACGTTACACTGTTGAGACTTAGACTTATCACCTTGAGTCCCTCGTTTCCCTGCGTTAAAGGTCATAAGTCTAATAGACGATTGCGCTAATGATGGCGGCGAGGAATTGTTTACTAAGATGCACTGCGTTCTTTAGTCGAATTCCTATAGAATTGTTAAAGAACCTTTATTAGAACGCAATGCATCTTGATAAAAAATTCTTCACCGCCATCTTTAGCGCAATCGTCTATTGCGGGTTTGAGCCGTCATTTATTCCTTGCCTCGCCCCTTAAACATTAGAAGGCAGCATGTTCCTTTCAAAATTTGACTGAATTTCCCAGCTTGTTCATCATTCCCAAGCAGTTGTGGGCTTCTTGGACCCTGTTTACACTGTACCAGTAGACCTTTGGATCCGTAACAAAAGTTTCAACGGATCAAACTCCCATTTACACTGCCCTTGCTAAACCAAGGGCGCCTACCTTGTAGGAACTGTATTTACTCCCAGTACTGTAGAGTAGTTGGTGTCCTGTAACCCAGTACACAGAGTATCTCAGTACTGTACCGTGACCCAGTACACAGAGCCAGTCCTGTCAAGGTCAAGATGACGTATGAATAACTTTGTGGTTTCAAATTCCGGTGTTCATGCAATACGCGATCAACTGTTATACGAGTTGGCCACAGGGAACCAGATAGCGTAGTTTTTGATTGGTCGGCACTAACATACGTTAGAATTTGAAAATCCTTACACAGACTAACAGGACTGGGTCATAAGACACCAATTACTCTGTGTACTGGGTCACGGGTACAGTACTGGGAATAAACACACTTCCTACAAGGTAGGTGCCCTTGCTTTGGATCCGTAACAAAAGTGTCAACGGATCAAACTCCCGTTTACACTGCCCCTGCTAAACCGGAACATTTGTGTTCCTAGCTATAGAATGATATTGTTCTGGAGCAGCGTAAACACTCCTGAGCCGTAGTAACAACCTTGAAGCGGATCAAACTTGTACCGGATCAATACTGTACCGCTAAAGTGTAAACATGGTCTTAGACCTTCAGTACTTTTTGTGTATTAGTACTTTTTACGGATATGCTCTCTAGTTTTCAGCTCTCTTTAGGTTGTCCTGCTTCCTTGTTCCCAGATACCCCCATGAGAGCCCAAAGACCCCTATCAGAGCCCCTATCAGGTGACTTACAAGTGCCCTCCAAATCTACTTCTTGGACATTCCGTGTCTTTTTTTTGTTTCTCGGATGATTTTAATTGCTGTAAAAGCCAAGACATTTGTTGTTATAGAGAGAAGAAAATGTTTGTCATGCAGTAATATTCTAGGCATTTGCAACTCCTGATTTGATACAAGAAAATATGTTGAAATTTTTGCGTCTTTCAAAATTTTGTATCTTCCGATAATCTAATTCATATCTTTTCATTTGAAGGACACTTGAAGCCAGCCTCGTAAAGGTTCCAGTCTAACCTCGATGCCAAGATGTAGATAAAAGGAGAGCACATGTAAGAAAAGTCAATGAATTTCGTTTGTTTGCTTTCAATAGGATATCACAACTTCTACTTCTAGACAAAAGCATCTGTTAACCTCTCAAGAAACGACTTGAACTCCGAATAACTTCTACCGGTGCGCTCAAAAACGTCATGCACGTTTGCTCGAACCCAAGGCTCGAGTCCGGAAACGGAAACGTCTGCACGAATCCGGATCAATATTTGTAGAAATTTTCATTTTAGTACCATCTGAAAGTGGAGCTCTAGGTAAGATAGAAAGACTGGAAATCTCCTATGTGACAAATTTAAAGATTTTGGTGGAATTTTACTACAGTAGTGTCCCGCATGTAAGAAGCACAAACTTAAGAAATAGAGACCCTGAGTTTCAAAATAATACCCCATTGTCTGAATAAAGCTTGTTTCTTATTTGAAAACTATGTAACTAAGCAAATTTATTTGAAAACTAAGCAAAAAACACCCTCCTGGAATAATTGCAGCACTTTCTCAAAATGAAAATTTACAAAAACAAATCAAAATAATATGTTTTTATCACAATCATAGAGCTGGAGTCTGAGTAGTTGATGGATAGTACATGATTTTTCTTATAAGGAACTTTGCCCGATTTGACACTTATCTCATTTTATAAGAAACATGTCAGACCTGAAATTGAAAATGTTGTTTCTTATATGTGGGACACTACTGTATTTAAGCCTTGCGCATGAAAGAATTTCCACTCTGTTTTTAGGAGCCGCTAATTTTTAAAATTTCCGCAAGCGCTTGCCTTTCATTCTCTTTCCAAGCTTACTACGTCGATTCTTATCAGGGTTTATGCCTACATCAATAGTAAACTCAGTATCCCCTTGATTAGCCAGCGCGAACTTCTGATTTAAGCGCTGCTCCAGCTCTTTTCCTAGCGAAGCTATTACAGGGCCTATGTTATTTATAGCAACCTTGTTAGTAGAAAGCAATGCCCCTTTGCGAATGTCTCGTCCTCCTACAGCATAGTCCTTATCTTCATCGCTTAACTTAGCCGCCGTTTTATTTACTTTCTTGCTTGCAGCGCCGGTCTTCTCTTTCTTATTCTCCTCAGTGATATTTCCAGACTTTGAGGAAGTATTGTCTGAATTATTCGCAGGGACATGCCTGCTCTTTAAAGAACCAATTTGTATAGCCTCTGGCACTGGCAAGATACTTAAATCTAAGACATTTTTACCCTCATCAAAACTACTCCCTTGTTTACCTGTGTCTCCTTTCTCTTCTGTTTTCAATTCATTAGGTGGCTGGCTAGTTTCCACTGGCACATTCGTCGATTCTACTTCTGATGGCACTTCCTTCGCATCGGCAGCATCCTTCGCAGCAGAGTTATTCAAAGCTGGCATTGTGAAATCCATGCGGCTCTGAGGCTCCTGCTTAGCGCTAGCTGATTTGCTGAGAAGCCCAAGTAGTCCAAGTTGAGACTGCAACTTAGCATTTGGTGGATCGCTTTGCGTTGCTTTAGAGGCATCCTTTGCAGTTTTTGCTTCGTCTTTAATATCCTCAACCTGCTTGTCAACATGTTCCGGAGTGGCGTGACCCTCTTCGAACTGGATCGGAATCGCTTTCGGTTTCTTTTCCTTCTCTTTCTCCTCTTTCTTCGGTTTTTCTGCAGGTGGTTTTTCAGGTTCATCCGGCTTAGGAGGTGGGGGTTCCATGCCATCCGGCTTTCCGGTCATCATGGGCGGTTTTGGTTTAGCTGGCTTCTTACAACCGAACAACATTTCAATGATTTTCCATGGGCATGGTTCTTCATAACTGGTTTGTGTGACCGGTTTTGAAGGCATGCAATTACCGGCTAGGGTATTACATTGATCGTCGTTTAAGTGAAGCATAGGCTCACACGTACCACCTTGCTGGCAACTTGGCTTCTTCTTATTTTCCTCTGCCATTTTCAATCCTTCTAACATTGTCACATAAAATGGTGGCGTCTCTTTTACGTCATATTCTGGCAATGCGTGATGCTCGTATCCATATGCCCAGTTTTCTAGATCATGATGAAGATGAGACTCGTATTCATTCCGAGGTCCATATTTTTTCAATGCAGCTTTCAAGATAGCTAATGTCTCTGGTGAAGGTAACTCAAAACCTCCTAGCATATCGTTCACTGGAAACCCCCCGTATACATTTCCACTTGGCCCCACCGTGTTTGGGAGCTCATCAGCTCCAAGTTCAAATCCTTCAGGGGGGCCTTCTTCCTCAGTTTTTTTGAAGTGCGTCTTTTTTCGACCTTCATAAACGTCTCTCCAAAATACTGGTGTATTTTCTGTTGCATAGTTACTGATTATATCACCATCATCAGGTCCTGTTGTTGCTGTTCCCATATCAAGATTAGGTTCCAGGCCTTCGTCATTATATTTTGTACGTTTTGCTGCATTTACATGAGATGGATGGCCTAAAACGATAGGATAGAGTAGACTTACGACATGATTCCTTGTATTCGTTCAACGTTTTTAATCTGATGTTTTATTTTCGCTCAATACAAGGACTCACGACCAAACTGATTCAAAACAGAGACTAAAATCTTGCGAGAGATCTGAAGAAAAATCGAGCGTCTTCGATCCTTCGAGCGTCAAAAGAAAAGTCGAACGTCTCTTCAAACTTCATTTTGAACGTTGCTTCGCTTCGAAAAGTCGAACTTTGATCTAATCAACCAATCAACCAATCAATGTTAGGAACAGGCACGTGGTCTGACCTTATTAAGAAAGTGCGGATCTGATTGGTCCCGCCGTAAACGCGGCGGAGATGGCCTAAATTAGTCTGCATTTTGAAGCTGTATGGTCATGAGTCTCAGTTTGAAGCCTAACATCATCCAATTCAATGCGGAAAACTGAGACTCATCGTCTTAGGTCTAAGAATAGAGTTCATGATATATCTTTTTCAACAGAAGAATTTATAATGGAGCTTTTACTGCATAATGATAAACGCCTTTCCGATGATTTTATTAGAAATACATTACGATTAGCTTTGCATTTTATTCATTCCAAATTTCATTATCATCTACCCCTTTGGTAAATTTCCTTTCGATTTGTAGTAATTTGTGGGTATTTTGTATGTAGTTCTAATTTATTTGATGTAAATATTCTTTTCGTTCAGGTTCATGTCATGTGTTGTTCTAATCGTTTAGTTTAAGTAGTTTTCATCCCTATGTAATGGTCTTGGGGAAGACACAACCTTTTGCTCCTTGTAGTATCATCCTCGTAGCATTGTAGAGTAATTTTGTAAGTACTATAGCTCGTAGTATGCATTGTAACAGTTTATTGGATCATGAGTAAAAACAATTTTTCAAGTTGAAATTTTTATGGCCGAGGCCATATTTGAGGTCATGTTTTCAAAATTTGAAATAATATTTCTTACCATATTTTCTTTTCTTGCTTTCTGTCTGTAAAGTCAGGCAGCCCCAAATTGCTAGTAGCAACAATAGATTCATCTTTGGCTATGTCAACATCTAAGGCAACTTGCAACCTTAAAGGAGATTATTATCAAATCTATTAAGTATGGTGTTTTCTGTGTCATTTGTGCAGGCCAAGAAATTCTATCTGTTATGTATTTTATTTACCCGCAGCTTATCTTTCTAGAAAATGTTCTCTCTGTAGAATTAAACAAATCTGGTGCACACGGAAATGTATGCAAACGTTTTTAATTTGAGAGGCACAACCCCTGGGGGCACTCTTTGGGACAAGTAGGGAGGTTTGAAATATGCTCTGTCTAGCATCCACAAGAGAAAGGTCTTTTATTTCATGATACACGTATTTCTTTTCATAAGAAACTAAGAATTTGGACCAGTGCTGAAAGTTTCTTCAAATTCTTACGAGTTTCTTAGAGGCTCCATAGCAATCTTCATTTTCACTACATGAGCCCCCCTGAACATTTCAAAGTAAGGTTTTTTAAGCCTTTCCAGTGTTCAGACATTCCTCAAGTACCTTACGAGTAATATAATACAGAAAACAAGTGAAAGTAAAGTAAGAATATTCCAAGGACTTCCTTTATCAAAATAAATAGTTTTTTAACTTACATTTTCCCAGCACTGGAGTTTCTTAATTCTTTGGCGATCTGAGAGTTGAGTTTCTTATGGGCAGTTTCTTATAGAAAAATACGTGTATTCTATTTAATCATGGTAGATCATTCTCGGTTTACAAACCGATTTGCAATGCCATGCCAACATTGTAGTTACGATTTGTCCAAATGAAATTTTTGTAATGTTAAGAACATTTTCTTCTCGAGTAAAAGCTCTTAAAAGCTGTGGTTCTCACATACGGCTCTTTACTGGAATCGATAAGATTTTATACCAATCTTAAATTGCTTTCGATTCAGAATCTAATTCTGTTTCTCGTGTAAACAACTGCACGAACCGATGATGAAATAACTCTTTGATGAGCGAATACAAAATCTGCAGAAGCTAACTACCGAATGCAAACTTGTAGAATGTGATACGTACCTTGCAGGAGCTTTCTTGTCGTCATTATACCAAAAAGTAAATTTTCTCGAACATAGTTTATATCTCAAAATCACAGTTCGATATCTTTACTTTTTCAGGCTAAAATCATCCTTTGTGATCAAACTCACAAACATGTTATACGCAGTTGAGCAAGGTCACAAACAGCACCGGGAAATCAGAACGAGGTCAGACACCTCAAGCTTGCGGTGGTAGGTGGCCTAGTTTCCTTTTTACGTGTGAATAATACCAGACGAGTAAAAAATAAAATAATTCCAGTTGAATGGCTGCTGTTCTTTCGATATTACCGCAACAATGCAATAATGTCTTTTTTAGTAGACTTATTCATTAGATTGAGAACTTTATCTGACTGAAATCGTGCAATCCGCTTCGAACGGCCTGAAAATGCGATCCTATTTCGCTACGATTTCTGCCTTAGATCGATGACCTGAATTCTATTTAGCATGACAGGTTATTCCGGGAGAACACATCTTTACTGCAGGGCAGGAAACATGCGAAATTTTATCGTCTTTTTCATCCACTTCAACAGTGGTGTAGAGCTGGGGGGACTCAGGGGGCTCAGCCCCCCTATTTGTTTTTTCCGTAATTTTGAGGGGGCTTTAGCCCCCCTAGTTATACTTAAGAAATGTTGATTTTCTTAATTTGTGTATTATGACAAAAATGACAGAACAAGGTAATGTTATATTCTTTTAAAGAAGACATCCTGGTTTTTGGTTTGCACCAAGATGAGATCTTCAATGATTGTCAAGCTCTTATCTTCCTAGACTGATTGCAAGTTCGTAGTTATTGCTATTGATAGGCTGATGGACGCTATAACTACGACTCATGGACTTTCACATTGAAAATTGGGACGAAATTGTTTTCCTCGATTTCATGTCCGATATGGAAACCATAGCAACGCTGTATGAAAAGGCGACTAATGGCGGTGGGCCTAAATTGTCAGCTCAATCGTCAGATAATAAAACGCCTCAAAATTCAAGTTTTGAGTGACGTTAGCAATGAACAAAAGCCACAAGTATTCGCATGAATGTTTGTTTAACATAAGAATTAACAAACCTTTCAGTTTCAACAAGAATTTCCTCATTTTGAAGGCAATCTTCATCTAGCAATAGTGCACGCCAACACGCACGGCTCCTGAAATTCTCCAACTACCGAAAAGAGGCCATTAACCTCGTTTCCAAGGGCACAGAAAAATCTGTGCGCCCATTGTTTATTTTCGTCCCACTTTTTGATGTGAAAGTCCATAAGTCCCAGTTTGAGCAAAAAATATATATTGTTGTTGTTGTTGTCATTGCTATTGCTGTTGTTGTTGCGATAACTGGGACTATTTCGTGAGTCTATTATCTTCCTTGATGTTTATAAGCATAAATGGGATGCCACTAATGTTACATCAAAATGGCTTCAGAAACACAAAAATGCAAATGATAATAGAACAAGGAAGTGCCAACAGACATAATAAGTGGCAAGGCGATGGGGGTATGGGGTGCCCCCCATTTGTTTCGAAAAATGGTCCTCGATATTCCTTTAACACGGAAGAGAAATGGCTGGGTATAGGTTCGGTGAGAATTTTTCCTTAAAATGCCAAATGCTAGAAGGAGATTACATAATTGAACTGTGTTGTCAAAGCTTCGGCAACGCTTCGGCAATAGCACTGGTAAATATGGAGTCAGAGGATGCCTTCTAAGCCAAAGTAAAGGATGTTTCTCCTGAAATTTTCTTCGTGCTCTGATTTGTAGGATAACTGTCAGTTGTCACATAACTATCACGCTTTTCTTGTTGCTAATGGCAAGCATGATATTGGGAGATGCATTCTAAGCCAAAATAAAGGATGTTTCTTCTAAAATTTTCTTCGTGCTCCGATTTATAGGATAACTGTCACAAAACTATCAAGGTTTCCTCGCTGCTAATTGCAAGCATGATATTTGGAGGTGCATTCTACGCCAAAGTAAAAGGCGTGGCCCCAACAAATTTCCTGGTACCACCTCTATACCTGAGCCCCCCTAGTTATTAATCTAGCTCTACACCACTGCACTTCAAAGTCTTTCGACGGAGCTTCCTCTATCAAATCTGACCGATTTCAGTCCGGTAAATTTATGAGAAAAAGTCATTTATCTTCGGTAGAGGCAAGGAGGAACTAACATTTTGGGATTTTATATGTTCCTATCAATACATATTGCGGAGGATTGTAGATTTTGTTGGTCTTGATAACTGGTAGGCACTTAGGCAGTTTGCGCAAATACGACGTCTCGTGTAGCATAAGGTAATGTAAACATCTTTAACACAGTAACACAGTGATGTAAAGTCTTTCTTCATTGCATGGCTTGAAGGAAGGTTGTAGAATCTCTAACCTTGTCACCAGAGCCTCTGAAGAAATGAATAAAGGAAAGAAGGATTGGGCAATGAAACTCAGAGGGAAACTATATTTGTTAGATAGTTTCAATCCTTATCCTTTTTCGCATTCTTTTTTCAGAGGCTCTTGTAATCAGGGTATAAATTCTCGAACCCACGTTTTAGATATATCAACCCCAGATGCTCGCCTTTCATAAAGGAATGACATCGAATATCAAAGATCAACCGTTGATGACAACTTGAAGTTTGAAGTTTAATACCTCCTTAATCAATATTCAAAAGTATTTAATCAATACCAACTGACTCATTTCTATTCTATTTCATGTCTAAAGTTACTGCCAGCTGACACACTCCTGTATTTCAAAAAACGTTACTTTTTGCTCAAAATTAGTGTTTTCAAAAAGGGCCTATTTTCGCAAAAAAGCAACGGCAACAGGCTTACATTTTGCCCAAAAATTGTTATTTTCAAAAAGGGCCTATTTTTGCAAAAAAGCGAAGGCTATAGCCTTACTTTTTGCCCAAAAATCAGTAATTTCAAAATGGGCCTATTTTTGCAAAAAGAAGCAAAGGCTATAGCCTTACTTTTAGCCCAAAAATCGGTAATTTCGAAATGGGCCTATTTTTGCAAAAAAGCAAAGGCTATAGCCTTACTTTTTGCCCAAAAATCAGTAATTTCAAAATGGGCCTATTTTTGCAAAAAAGCAAAGGCTATAGCCTTACTTTTTGCCCAAAAATCAGTAATTTCGAAATGGGCCTATTTTTGCAAAAAAGCAAAGATTAGCCTTACGTTTTGCCCAAAAATCGGTAATTTCAAAATGGGCCTATTTTTGCAAAAAGCAAAGGCTATAGCCTTATTTTTTGCCCTAAAATCAGTAATTTCGAAATGGGCCTATTCTTGCAAAAAGCAAAGGCCATAGCCTTACTTTTTGCCCGAGAATCAGTAATATTGAAATGGGCCTATTTTTGCAAAAAAGCAAAGGCTATAGCCTTACTTTTTGCCCAAAAATCAGTAATATCGAAATGGGCCTATTTTTGCGAAAAAGCAAAGGCTATAGCCTTACTTTTTCCCCAAAAATCGGTAATTTCGAAATGGGCCTATTTTTGCAAAAAAAGCAAAAGCTATAGCCTTACTTCTTGCCCTAAAATCAGTAATTTCGAAATGGGCCTATTTTTGCAAAAAAGCAAAGGCTATAGCCTTACTTTTTGCCGAAAAATCAGTAATTTCGAAATGGGCCTATTTTTGCAAAAAAGCAAAAGCTATAGCCTTACTTTTTGCCCAAAAATCAGTAATTTCGAAATGGGCCTATTTTTGCAAAAAAGCAAAGGCTATAGCCTTACTTTTTGCCCGAAAATTATTAATTTCGAAATGGGCCTATTTTTGCAAAAAAGCAAAGGCTATAGCCTTACTTCTTGCCCAAAAATCAGTAATTTCGAAATGGGCCTATTTTTGCAAAAAAGCAAAACTATAGCCTTACTTTTGCCCAAAAATCAGTATTTTCGAAAAGGGCCTATTTTTGCCAAAAAGCAAAGGGTATAGCTTTACTTTTTGCCGAGAAATTGGTATTTTCGAAATGGGCCTATTTTTTCAAAAAAGCAAAGGCTATAGCCTTACTTTTTGCCAAAAGATCAGTAATTTCGAAATGGGCCTATTTTTGCAAAAAAGCAAAGGCTATAGCCTTACTTTTTGCCAAAAAAATCGGTACTCTCAAAAAGGGCCTATTTTTGCAAAAAAGCAAATGCTATAGCCTTACTTTTTGCCCAAAAATCAGTAATTTCGAAATGGGCCTATTTTGTCAAAAAAGCAAAGGCTATAGCCTTACTTTTTGCCCGAAAATCAGTAATTTTGAAATGGGCCTATTTTTGCAAAAAAAACAAAGGCTATAGCCTTACTTTTTGCCCAAAAATCAGTAATTTTAAAATGGGCCTATTTTTGCAAAAAAGCAAAGGCTATAGCCTTACTTTTTGCCCTAAAATCATTAATTTCGAAATGGGCCTATTTCTGCAAAAAAGCAAAGGCTATAGCCTTACTTTTTGCCTAAAAATCAGTACTCTCGATAAGTGCCTATTTTGGGAAAAAAGCAAGGGGTATAGCCTTAATTTTTGCCCAAAAATCAGTAATTTTGAAATGGGCCTATTTTTGCAAAAAAAACAAAGGCTATAGCCTTACTTTTTGCCCAAAAATCAGTAATTTTAAAATGGGCCTATTTTTGCCAAAAAGCAAAGGCTATAGCCTTACTTTTTGCCCTAAAATCATTAATTTCGAAATGGGCCTATTTTTGCAAAAAAGCAAAGGCTATAGCCTTTCTTTTTGCCAAAAATTCGGTAATCTTGAAATGGATCTATTTTTTCCAAAAAAGCAAAGGCTATAGCCTTACTTTTTGCCCAAAAATTAGTAATTTCGAAATGGGCCTATTTTTGCAGAAAAGCAAAGGCTATAGCCTTACTTTTTGCCAAAAAATCAGTAATTTCGAAATGGGCTAATTTTTGCAAAAAAGCAAAGGCTATAGCCTTACTTTTTGCCAAAAAATCGGTAATTTCAAAATGGGCCTATTTTGGCAAATAAGCAAAGGCTATAGCCTTACTTTTTGCCCAAAAATTGGTATTTTCAAAATGGGCCTATTTTTGCAAAAAAGCAAAGGCTATAGCCTTACTTTTTGCCTTAAAATCATTAATTTCTAAATGGGCCTATTTTTGCAAAAAAGCAAAGGCTATAGCCTTACTTTTTGCCCAAAAATCAGTAATTTTAAAATGGGCCAATTTTTGCAAAAAAGCAAAGGCTATAGCCTTACTTTTTGCCCGAAAATCAGTAATTTTGAAATTGGCCTATTTTTGCAAGAAAAACAAAGGCTATAGCCTTACTTTTTGCCCGAAAATCATTAATTTCGAAATGGGCCTATTTTTGCAAAAAAGCAAAGGCTATAGCCTTACTTTTTGCCCGAAAATCATTAATTTCGAAATGGGCCTATTTTTGCAAAAAGCAAAGGCTATAGCCTTACTTTTTGCCCTAAAATCAGTAATTTCGAAATGGGCCTAATTTTGCAAAAAAGCAAAGGCTATGGCCTTACTTTTTTCCAAAAAATTAGTAATTTCAAAATGGGCCTATTTTTGCAGAAAAGCAAAGGCTATAGCCTTACTTTTTGCCCAAAAATCAGTAATTTCGAACTGGGCCTATTTTTGCAAAAAAGCAAAGGCTATAGCCTTACTTTTTGCCCAAAAATCAGTAATTTCGATATGGGCCTATTTTTGCAAAAAAGCAAAGGCTATAGCCTTACTTTTTGCCCGAAAATCAGTAATTTTGAAATGGGCCTATTTTTGCAAAAAGAACAAAGGCTATAGCCTTACTTTTTGCCCAAAAATCAGTAATTTTAAAATGGGCCTATTTTTGCAAAAAAGCAAAGGCTATAGCCTTACTTTTTGCCCTAAAATCATTAATTTCGAAATGGGCCTATTTTTGCAAAAAAGCAAAGGCTATAGTCTTACTTTTTGCCAAAAATTCGGTAATCTTGAAATGGGTCTATTTTTTGCAAAAAAGCAAAGGCTATAGCCTTACTTTTTGCCCAAAAATTAGTAATTTCAAAATGGGCCTATTTTTGCAAAAAGGCAAAGGCTATAGCCTTACTTTTTGCCCTAAAATCATTAATTTCGAAATGGGCCTATTTTTGCAAAAAAGCAAAGGATATAGTCTTACTTTTTGCCCTAAAATCAGTAATTTCGAAATGGGCCTAATTTTGCAAAAAAGCAAAGGCTATGGCCTTACTTTTTCCCAAAAATTAGTAATTTCAAAATGGGCCTATTTTTGCAGAAAAGCAAAGGCTATAGCCTTACTTTTTGCCCAAAAATCAGTAATTTCGAACTGGGCCTATTTTTGCAAAAAGGCAAAGGCTATAGCCTTTCTTTTTGCCAAAATTCGGTAATCTTGAAATGGGTCTATTTTTTGCAAAAAAGCAAAGGCTATAGCCTTACTTTTTGCCCGAAAATCAGTAATTTTGAAATTGGCCTATTTTTGCAAAAAAAACAAAGGCTATAGCCTTACTTTTTGCCCTAAAATCATTAATTTCGAAATGGGCCTATTTTTGCAAAAAATCAAAGGCTATAGCCTTTCTTTTTGCCAAAAATTCGGTAATCTTGAAATGGGTCTATTTTTTGCAAAAAAGCAAAGGCTATAGTCTTACTTTTTGCCCTAAAATCAGTAATTTCGAAATGGGCCTAATTTTGCAAAAAAGCAAAGGCTATGGCCTTACTTTTTCCCAAAAATTAGTAATTTCAAAATGGGCCTATTTTTGCAGAAAAGCAAAGGCTATAGCCTTACTTTTTGCCCAAAAATCAGTAATTTCGAACTGGGCCTATTTTTGCAAAAAAGCAAAGGCTATAGCCTTACTTTTTGCCCAAAAATCAGTAATTTCGATATGGGCCTATTTTTGCAAAAAAGCAAGGGCTATAGCCTCACTTTTTGCCCGAAAATCAGTAATTTTGAAATGGGCCTATTTTTGCAAAAAAAACAAAGGCTATAGCCTTACTTTTTGCCCAAAAATCAGTAATTTTAAAATGGGCCTATTTTTGCAAAAAAGCAAAGGCTATAGCCTTACTTTTTGCCCTAAAATCATTAATTTCGAAATGGGCCTATTTTTGCAAATAAGCAAAGGCTATAGCCTTTCTTTTTGCCAAAAATTCGGTAATCTTGAAATGGGTCTATTTTTTCCAAAAAAGCAAAGGCTATAGCCTTACTTTTTGCCCAAAAATTAGTAAATTCAAAATGGGCCTATTTTTGCAGAAAAGCAAAGGCTATAGCCTTACTTTTAGCCAAAAAATCAGTAATTTCGAAATGGGCCTATTTTTGCAAAAACGCAAAGGCTATAGCCTTACTTTTTGCCCGAAAATCAGTAATTTTGAAATGGGCCTATTTTTGCAAAAAAAACAAAGGCTATAGCCTTACTTTTTGCCCAAAAATCAGTAATTTTAAAATGGGCCTATTTTTGCAAAAAAGCAAAGGCTATAGCCTTACTTTTTGCCCTAAAATCATTAATTTCGAAATGGGTCTATTTTTTGCAAAAAAGCAAAGGCTATAGCCTTACTTTTTGCCCGAAAATCAGTAATTTTGAAATTGGCCTATTTTTGCAAAAAAAACAAAGGCTATAGCCTTACTTTTTGCCCTAAAATCATTAATTTCGAAATGGGCCTATTTTTGCAAAAAATCAAAGGCTATAGCCTTTCTTTTTGCCAAAAATTCGGTAATCTTGAAATGGGTCTATTTTTTGCAAAAAAGCAAAGGCTATAGTCTTACTTTTTGCCCTAAAATCAGTAATTTCGAAATGGGCCTAATTTTGCAAAAAAGCAAAGGCTATGGCCTTACTTTTTCCCAAAAATTAGTAATTTCAAAATGGGCCTATTTTTGCAGAAAAGCAAAGGCTATAGCCTTACTTTTTGCCCAAAAATCAGTAATTTCGAACTGGGCCTATTTTTGCAAAAAAGCAAAGGCTATAGCCTTACTTTTTGCCCAAAAATCAGTAATTTCGATATGGGCCTATTTTTGCAAAAAAGCAAGGGCTATAGCCTCACTTTTTGCCCGAAAATCAGTAATTTTGAAATGGGCCTATTTTTGCAAAAAAAACAAAGGCTATAGCCTTACTTTTTGCCCAAAAATCAGTAATTTTAAAATGGGCCTATTTTTGCAAAAAAGCAAAGGCTATAGCCTTACTTTTTGCCCTAAAATCATTAATTTCGAAATGGGCCTATTTTTGCAAATAAGCAAAGGCTATAGCCTTTCTTTTTGCCAAAAATTCGGTAATCTTGAAATGGGTCTATTTTTTCCAAAAAAGCAAAGGCTATAGCCTTACTTTTTGCCCAAAAATTAGTAAATTCAAAATGGGCCTATTTTTGCAGAAAAGCAAAGGCTATAGCCTTACTTTTAGCCAAAAAATCAGTAATTTCGAAATGGGCCTATTTTTGCAAAAACGCAAAGGCTATAGCCTTACTTTTTGCCCAAAAATCGGTAATTTCAAAATGGGCCTATTTTTGCAAATAAGCAAAGGCTATAGCCTTACTTTTTGCCCAAAAATTGGTATTTTCAAAATGGGCCTATTTTTGCAAAAAAGCAAAGGCTATAGCCTTACTTTTTGCCTTAAAATCATTAATTTCTAAATGGGCCTATTTTTGCAAAAAAGCAAAGGCTATAGCCTTACTTTTTGCCCAAAAATCAGTAATTTCAAAATGGGCCTATCTTTGCAAAAAAGCAAAGGCTATAGCCTTACTTTTTGCCAAAAGATCAGTAATTTTGAAATGGGCCTATTTTTGCCAGAAAGCAAAGGCTATAGCCTTTCTTTTTGCCAAAAATTCGGTAATCTTGAAATGGGCCTATTTTTGCAAAAAGGCAAAGGCTATAGCCTTACATTTTGCCCGAAAATCATTAATTTCGAAACTGGCCTATTTTTGCAAAAAGCAAAGGCTGTAGCCTTACTTTTTGCCCAAAAATCAGTAATTTCGAAATGGGCCTATTTTTGCAAAAAAGCAAAGGCTATAGCCTTACTTTTTGCCCAAAAATCAGTAATTTCGAAATGGGCCTATTTTTGCAAAAAAGCAAAGGCTATAGCCTTACTTCTTGCCCGCAAATCATTAATTTCGAAATGGGCCTATTTTTGCAAAAAAGCAAAGGCTATAGCCTTACTTTTTGCCCAAAAATCAGTAATTTCAAAATGGGCCTATTTTTGCAAAAAAGCAAAGGCTATAGCCTTACTTTTTGCCAAAAAATCAGTAATTTCGAACTGGGCCTATTTTTGCAAAAAAGCAAAGGCTATAGCCTTACTTTTTGCCCAAAAATCAGTAATTTGGGCCTATTTTTGCAAAAAAAACAAAGGCTATAGCCTTACTTTTTGCTCAAAAATCAGTAATTTCAAAATGGGCCTATTTTTGCAAAAAAGCAAAGGCTATAGCCTTACTTTTTGCCCTAAAATCATTAATTTCGAAATGGGCCTATTTTTGCAAAAAAGCAAAGGCTATAGCCTTACTTTTTGCCCAAAAATCAGTAATTTCGATATGGGCTATTTTTACAAAAAAGCAAAGGCTCTAGCCTTACTTTTTGCCCGAAAATCAGTAATTTTGAAATGGGCCTATTTTTGCAGAAAAGCAAAGGCTATAGCCTTACTTTTTGCCAAAAAATCAGTAATTTCGATATGGGCCTATTTTTGCAAAAAAGCAAAGGCTATAGCCTTACTTTTTGCCCAAAAATCAGTAATTTTGAAATGGGCCTATTTTTGCAAAAAAAACAAAGGCTATAGCCTTACTTTTTGCCCAAAAATCAGTAATTTCAAAATGGGCCTATCTTTGCAAAAAAGCAAAGGCTATAGCCTTACTTTTTGCCCTAAAATCATTAATTTCGAAATGGGCCTATTTTTGCAAAAAAGCAAAGGCTATAGCCTTTCTTTTTGCCAAAAATTCGGTAATCTTGAAATGGGTCTATTTTTTCCAAAAAAGCAAAGGCTATAGCCTTACTTTTTGCCCAAAAATTAGTAATTTCAAAATGGGCCTATTTTTGCAGAAAAGCAAAGGCTATAGTCTTACTTTTTGCCCTAAAATCAGTAATTTCGAAATGGGCCTAATTTTGCAAAAAAGCAAAGGCTATGGCCTTACTTTTTCCCAAAAATTAGTAATTTCAAAATAGGCCTATTTTTGCAGAAAAGCAAAGGCTATAGCCTTACTTTTTGCCAAAAAATCAGTAATTTCGAACTGGGCCTATTTTTGCAAAAAAGCAAAGGCTATAGCCTTACTTTTTGCCCAAAAATCAGTAATTTCGATATGGGCTATTTTTGCAAAAAAGCAAAGGCTCTAGCCTTACTTTTTGCCCGAAAATCAGTAATTTTGAAATGGGCCTATTTTTGCAAAAAAAACAAAGGCTATAGCCTTACCTTTTGCCCAAAAATCAGTAATTTTAAAATGGGCCTATTTTTGCAAAAAAGCAAAGGCTATAGCCTTACTTTTTGCCCTAAAATCATTAATTTCGAAATGGGCCTATTTTTGCAAAAAAGCAAAGGCTATAGCCTTTCTTTTTGCCAAAAATTCGGTAATCTTGAAATGGGTCTATTTTTTACAAAAAAGCAAAGGCTATAGCCTTACTTTTTGCCCGAAAATCATTAATTTCAAAATGGGCCTATTTTTGCAAAAAAGCAAAGGCTATAGTCTTACTTTTTGCCCTAAAATCAGTAATTTCGAAATGGGCCTAATTTTGCAAAAAAGCAAAGTCTATGGCCTTACTTTTTCCCAAAAATTAGTAATTTCAAAATGAGCCTATTTTTGCAGAAAAGCAAAGGCTATAGCCTTACTTTTTGCCCAAAAATCAGTAATTTCGAACTGGGCCTATTTTTGCAAAAAAGCAAAGGCTATAGCCTTACTTTTTGCCCAAAAATCAGTAATTTCGATATGGGCCTATTTTTGCAAAAAAGCAAAGGCTATAGCCTTACTTTTTGCCCGAAAATCAGTAATTTTGAAATGGGCCTATTTTTGCAAAAAAACAAAGGCTATAGCCTTACTTTTTGCCCAAAAATCAGTAATTTTAAAATGGGCCTATTTTTGCAAAAAAGCAAAGGCTATAGCCTTACTTTTTGCCCTAAAATCATTAATTTCGAAATGGGCCTATTTTTGCAAAAAAGCAAAGGCTATAGCCTTTCTTTTTGCCAAAAATTCGGTAATCTTGAAATGGGCCTATTTTTGCAAAAAGGCAAAGGCTATAGCCTTACTTTTTGCCCAAAAATCAGTAATTTCGAAATGGGCCTATTTTTGCAGAAAAGCAAAGGCTATAGCCTTACTTTTTGCCAAAAAATCGGTAATTTCAAAATGGGCCTATTTTTGCAAAAAAGCAAAGGCTATAGCCTTAGGCTGATGATATGGTCGTAGTTATCGCTATTGAAATACTGCCGGACGCTCCTAACTACGACTCATAATCAAACGCCATTATTTTGAAATGACCATGACTGCCTCGTTTCGATAAGGGCCTAGGCAGAAAAGCACAAACATTTGTAGTTTTCAAATGAAACACATTGATTTGAAAACTTCACAATAAATCAGTTAATGCTTAGCGAAAGCAGCAAAATAGTACCTACGTACAAGATTTTATATAGTTGCCAACTGGGCAGACCCTCGATACATCAGAGAATGAAATACTAATAATAGAAAGAGAGCTATCATGATCTCTGATTAATCAATATCAAAATAACTACTAATCAACAGCTCTATCAGAGTAATCATTAATCAGAAACAATTGAAAATGCCATGAATAGCAAGGAGAGTCATGATCTCCGATTCATCAATATCAGAAATTTCATGTGGTACGTCATAGGAAAGAAAACGAGAGATTGAGATAATCTAAGGGTGAACAGGGTGGACGGGTGTACGAGTTGCACGTGGTACGTCATAGGAAAGAAAACGAGAGATTGAGAGAATCTTAGGGTGGACAGGGTGGACGGGTGTACGAGTTGCACGTGGTACGTCATAGGAAAGAAAACGAGAGATTGAGATAATCTAAGGGTGAACAGGGTGGACAGGGTGGACGGGTGGACGAGTTGCACGTGGTACGTCATAGGAAAGAAAACGAGAGATTGAGATAATCTAAGGGTGAACAGGGTGGACAGGGTGGACAGGTGGACGAGTTGCACGTGGTACGTCATAGGAAAGAAAACGAGAGATTGAGAGAATCTTAGGGTGGACAGGGTGGACGGGTGTACGAGTTGCACGTGGTACGTCATAGGAAAGAAAACGAGAGATTGAGAGAATCTTAGGGTGGACAGGGTGGACGGGTGGACGAGTTGCACGTGGTACGTCATAGGAAAGAAAACGAGAGATTCAGAGAATCTTAGGGTGGACAGGGTGGACGGGTGTACGAGTTGCACGTGGTACGTCATAGGAAAGAAAACGAGAGATTGAGAGAATCTTAGGGTGGACAGGGTGGACGGGTGTACGAGTTGCACGTGGTACGTCATAGGAAAGAAAATGAGAGACTGAGAGAATCTTAGGGTGGACAGGGTGGACGGGTGGACGAGTTGCATGTGGTACGTCATAGGAAAGAAAACCAGAGACTGAGAGAATCTAAGGGTGGACGGGTGGACGAGTTGCACGTGGTACGTTTATTGCACGTGTGATCACTCCAGTTTTAATGCGGAAGTGAATTTCTAGAGTTATTGTCTATTTCTTTGCACATTGTTCACCAATAAAAAACTTGAGATTAACACAGTTTCATGGACTGAATCGGTACATTTCACGAACCACATTAATTGTATTTTATAACCCATGATGTTTTTAAAACGAAAGTTTTATTTCCAATTCATCTAATCCAAAGGTATAGTTTTTGTTTATCATTTGTCTCTTTCTTCTTTTTTAGGGACAAAATCAAATTACTAATGAATTATTTATGATTGATAGAGTAAAAATTTAGAAACATTTAGCCTCAAAACATGCTGTATCCAAAAATATTTATTACTACTTAATGGGAACATTCTAGCTCGAGAAGCTTTTTTGATGAAAAAGAATATTGACCATTATAGATCGTATTGAAAAGTATAATGTCGCTTTGGCGAAAACTTTGAGTTTCTGGTCTTTTTTGTAAATTTGGCGGACAAAGGTAGAACTGCTTATGTTAAAATTTGGAGATACTGGTCTTTTTTTCTTAACCCTATCAAATTTGGCTCCCCCCCCCCCCCTAGTAGACTTTTTGTTATAACTCTGCCAGGAGAACAACTATGGCCCGGAAACTTTCTGACTTTTTGCTGCTACGTACTCAATTTCAATTTTTTCAATTTTCATGATAATAACTTGCTTCACTTTTACAGGAGCGTCGTTATACTTTAACATAAAATAAAATAAAAGAAGCTAATTAAAACAGCAACAGCAACAACAGCAACGAAAGAACTAATCCAAATATGTAGTAACAGAAATACAGCAATAAATTAAATAAAAATATAAAATGAATAAATCTAATTTCGACTGTGCATGGTGCTAACTCTCTTCAGTCGTTGGCGTAGGAATGGGAAAGGGGTAGTACTCAAGTGCAATTGGCATTGTCGTCTGAACGTAATTCAATAGACTTGTTTATGAAACATGCTACCCATTTAGTTATCTGAAGATTCTCACATGACATCATATAAATAAATTTTTGTTCGGGTGTGAGAAGCTTGAAGTTTATGACAGATTTGTCAATTTTCTCATACAGTTTATTTCGTAAACTGTGGTATTTTGGGCAGGTAGTCATGAAATGTCGTTCATCTTCAACGCTGGTTTTATTACAAAGGCACGTTCTAGGCACGTACTATGCAACGACTCAAAAAGTTTTATAAAAATATTTTGACAAATGAGGGGGAGGGAGGCAATTTTCTGGAACTGACTCAGTCAAAATCGCCAATTCTCGAATATTAATTTTCGTGAAAAAATAGCAAAATCGCAATAGTTTGCAAATACATTTTGCTGGGTAGTTTTATTTGATGTAATCTATCATGAATTCCATGTTTGGATGGAAATTGTACTCAAAATTATATTTTATCGCATTTTTCCTGATTTTGATCGACTTTGTCACTTTTCTTGACCACACAAGGAAAAATGCTGACACGAGCAACAAACAGAAGCAATAATGACGACGAATTTTAGGTTAATTTTCATATTCTCATAAAGTACATGCCTGTGGCTGTTAGTACACCAAATCTCGTTGCTCTACCTATTTCCCGGCAAGAGTTAGGTAAAGGGGGGGGGGGGGGCTTTGTTGCCCCGTTACAACCAAGATACACGTTTTTTTTTATATGAAACTTGGATCAGCACTTAGTACTAAAAGTTTCTTAATTTCGCATGAAAATTTCGGTGTTTTAGTAGTAAAAGTTTCTTAATCGGTTTCTTATTTTTTGGGCCTAAAATTGCGGTATTGTTCGAAGTTGAGCCTTCTTCTCGAGAAAGGGCTTCCATTTTGCATTGACATTGTCATCAAGAAGAAGCCGTGCACATCAAGGCAAAAATTTACCAATTTTGCAGTTGAAATTCAAGAAAAGACGAATGTACCTTTGTTAGAAAGACATAGAATAAGAGAGACACAAAGAAATAAAGTTTTAGAGTTTCTTAACTGTTCTTGAGCGTAGTACTAGAGTTTCTTAATTTTTTGGTCATCGTAGTACTAGTTTCTTATAAACCAGTTTCTTATAAAAAAAACGTGTAGTACGTGTCAGATAGCCCAACCACTATAGGGTTGATTTTGGCGAACAACGGTAGCACCAGCAGCTTACAGGTAAATTTTAGGATTTTGATTGGATAGGAGGTCAGAAAATTGGATTTCTAGGACAAATTGATTTTAAAAAAGGAAGATTGATTTCAAGATTTCACATTTGTCTCAATGCAGTCAGTGAAAAAGAGTCAATGAAACTTGTTGTAAGCGTGGCAAGTAAGAATGGCCGGGGGGGGGGGGCTTGGCTTGCCCCAGGGAAATTTTTCATGGCCACGCCCTTTACATCATTGCAAAGCGCCCCATTTTTGAAGAATTTGCTTTTTAAAGAAGCAAAGGTTCATAAATGATGGGGTCTTTCCAGGAAAATTTAGAAAATAGGACTTCAATTTCACGAGGATATACACTCACTTCACATTTTCAAAAGAAACCACTTATAAGAAACGGTAGGCTCAATTTGTCGAAAGCTAAGGAACAACCCTACCTGAATTGAAAAAAGCTAAGAAACTGCTGTAATTTTCAGTTTTAATTTTCCTATCGCACTCAAAATTATGTTGACATTGTACAGTTAAAGCAACTGTTTGGACATTTTTTTGAGTGCGAATCATGTTATTTACTCGTTTTGATATCTTACTATTTGGGAGCCCGTTAGACAAGATAAAATCAACTCTACACTTCCGGCATTAAAAATATAAGAAACACGTTAGAAACTTTTGTTAGCACTGAGTAATTAAGTGCAGCCATGGTGCAGCTAACAAAGCGGAAGTCCCGGAAGTATTCATATTCCTGGATACGAATAAAGAGTTTCTCAGATTTAATTTTTCAATATTATCCCTTATATTACCCGGGAAGGGGGTACTTGACCAGTTTTTGGTCGGGAACTTGCCGTTAAAGCTTCAAAAACATACCCGTTCCTTATACCAATTTTCCGAAAAAGTATACCCGACCTTATACCAATTTTCCAAAAAAGTACACCCGACCTCATACCACTTTTCCGAAAATATATATCCGACCTTATACTTATACCAAAATCGTGAAAATCGATACCGTTCCTTATACCAAAATCGATACCCTTCCCGATGGCACGTCCCCGTACCCAAAATATGCGAAGCACCCCCCTCCCCCAGGTTATATTACTCCTGTTTCTTGACAGTATGATAATCTGAAAGTCAAGGTTCAAATCAAAAGTTCCTCACAAAAATACATGCATGCATTTCCACTGCATTGACTAAGAATTGCATAGGAAAGCTAATATTTCAATGGTTGAAAGGAAATTTTTCATGCTGTCGGCTTTATCTTTAGATATCTATAAAATAAGAGCTAATTCAAGCCTACTACACGTATTTTTTTGTAAGAAACTAAGAACTTCGTCCAGTACTGACAGTTTCTTAAAATTATCATATTTTGAGTACTCAAAGTTTCTTACGAGTCTCTTGGAGGTTCATACAAATTTTCATGTTCGCTGCATGTGCTCTTGTGAACATTTCAAAACAATGTTTTTGTAGCCTTTCCAATGTTTAGACATTACTCCAGTACCTTATGAGTAATATTATACAGGAAAAAAGTGAAATTAAAGTAGAAATATATCAAAGATTTTCATGCAAAAGCTTCCCTTGCTTCGTAACTTCTGTCATCCTGGTTCCTGGCGAAAAGAAATGCGTCCCGAGACAGAGACCTGACCAGTGTTACTAGAATGCAACTCGTCCACCCGTCCACCCTGTCCACCCTAAGATTCTCTCAATCTCTCATTTTCTTTCCTATGACGTACCACGTGCAAGTCGTCCACCCGTCCACCCTGTCCACCCTAAGATTCTCTCAATCTCTCGTTTTCTTTCCCATGACGTACCACGTGCAAGTCGTCCACCCGTCCACCCTGTTCACCCTAAGATTCTCTCAATCTCTCGTTCTCTTGCACCCTTAGATTCCTTCAATCTCTGCTCCAAATCAATGCTCCAAATTGATTGAGCTATTGATCAATCATCACTATCCAAGTGATCAATCAGAGATTAGTGATCAATCATGATAAACTGGAATGAAATGTTGGTCCCCTCAATTTCTATTAGTAGGATTTCATTCTTTGATATATCGAGGAATAGCCGCCAACTGTTTTCATGGTCCTCTTGTTCGTAAGACTTTGTTTTGTCCGGCCAAGCTCCTTGAAACTCTGCTTTGAGCTTCGAGTTTCCGTTGGTCAACAGCAATCAATCGAATTTGCAGAGATTCTAATGGCGTTGTATTTTGTTGCATACTTTGTACATGGCTGTGTATAGCAGCCTCGTTCCCAAGGGCGTTCAAAAGTGAAAAAAGTCAGTCCAAAAATATTGCCGTAATAATCAGGGGGGGTTGGAATAGTATCCCACAATGCTTTGCGTACCATTCATATTATTGGAATTGCCCATTGGAATTTGATCAGTCGGAAGTGTTGCACACGAGCGCGAGAGGACAAAGCTGTGATGCTGGCCTAAAATAATGGAAGCTTTTCGAGATGTCAATTCGCCGCTTTTGAAACAAAATAAGTCCACCCAAAAGCTTTATAGCATTGACCGACTACCAGGAGAAGATATAGCAGTGAAACCAGACGAGAATATTGTTCAGCGTTGTTGTGGGGCACGTATAGTTTCTTTGGACAAATTGGACGAAAACCGCATCTTGTTTTCAGGTGAAATAAAGCTTTAGATGTTGGGACTTAGCGGGACTTAAATGTTTTTCTAGCAGCCAAAGCCTTTCGAAGTATAAATCAAAGCAAAACATTGCTAAGTCCCTTCCCCGTCTGTCAGAAAACGAACAACAAATTTGATAAATATTGGTCGAACTGCGGAACTTAGGCCCACAGTAACTTCTCACAAAAACGGCCGATTAAAGCTAATCGATAACTGACAATAACTGTAATTCATAATAAAATTATGTGTAAATGCCCATTAGTCATAATTCGAATCAATACACCCACCTAGATTGAATGTTCTGTCTCTGCAATGCCAATCTTCAATCCCAGTGTGGAAGTGAACGAAACATTTTCTGCCATTTGCGAAATTTCGAAGAACGGCGCTCAAAAACGTCGCGGGGGGCTTTGCCAACCCCCCCTGCGTAATAATATGAGTCCCAGTAAGAGCGGTCTCGGTCTGGTGTAATAGTCTCGTTTTGAATAGCGATTACTGGGACTCATCGTAATCAGTCTACTATAGCCTTACTTTTTTCCCAAAAGTCAGTAATTTTGAAATGGGCCTATTTTTGCAAAAAAGCAAAGGCTATAGCCTTACTTTTTGCCCAAAAATCAGTAATTTCAAAATGGGCCTATTTTTGCAAAAAAGCAAAGGCTATAGCCCTTCCTTTTGCCAAAAATTCGGTAATCTCGAAATGGGCCTATTTTTGCAAAAAAGCAAAGGCTATAGCCTTACTTTTTGCCCTAAAATCATTAATTTCGAAATGGGCCTATTTTTGCAAAAAAGCAAAGGCTATAGCCTTACTTTTTGCCCAAAAATCAGTAATTTCAAAATGGGCCTATTTTTGCAAAAAAGCAAAGGCTATGGCCTTACTTTTTGCCCAAAAATTAGCAATTTCAAAATGGGCCTATTTTTGCAAAAAAGCAAAGGCTATAGCCTTACTTTTTGCCCAAAAATCAGTAATTTCAAAATGGGCCTATTTTTGCAAAAAAAGGCTATAGCCTTACTTTTTGATCATGAATTGGTGCTCTCTAAAAGGGCCTTTTTTCGCGAAAAAGCAAAGGCTATAGTCTTACCTTTTCCCCATAAATTGGTGCTCTCGAAAAGGGCCTATTTTCGTGAAAAGCAGAGAGGTAATATCTTATCTAAGCCTTGCTTTTGGTGTCAATTAAGCAGTAAACAACCAAGCTTAATCAGCTTAATCATGAAGCACTTCAAAATACGAAAGAAGAAGTCATGGTAAGAAAAAAAAGACAATGGGAAATCAAAGAAATATATGTTTTAGGCTAATGCTACCTCAAAAATATACATAAAATCAAAGAAAGTTTTCACGTATATTATTGTGTTTCCTAACCTTTATGATTTTTGCTTGAAGTTTGGAGTTTCGAAAGTAAATAATATAGGTCGTGGACTGAAATTCCGCCACATTCACACGTGGGGGGGGGGGGGGGGTACTCCCATTATGATCAATAGCAAGATCCAGTCAGGGTTAAGGAGGGCCAAAGTAAAGCTTTCTAGAATCATCCGCAAATGGTGGTATGTACCAGTTGACCTTAACAAAACTTGACGAGCTAAACACAGTTTAGTTGAAAGGCTACATATCTTTTGAGATGCTGCATGGTCATTTTAAGCAATTATTGATTACCATCCAAAAAACCAGATTCAAAGAAAATCTCGAACCTTAGATTCCTCATTTCGAAATTCTCCGTCTGGCAGGAAACCACGACTTTTTCAGAGCGAAAATTTCGGTTCTAATAGCTCTTTGAGTTCAGTTTCAGTTTTGAGTTTCCGTTTTATTCATTTATCCATCAATCCTAAATACAATGCTACATAATTACACCACACCTAAATACTTACAAGATACCATACAATAAACACAAAATTAATTAAACTTAGAAATTACAGAAAAAGAGTAACATTACAAGATTGTATTTAAGATTGATAGGTTAAGGAGGAGCTCTCTAAATAGGTTAACTAATCGGGAGAGAGAGCCCCCCCCCGATAAAAACAATTAAAACTACAACATATTTTATCAAAATCAAAACAATATTTTAGCCAGATTTGTTCTATAGAGACCGAAAGAATATAAGAATTTGAAGGAGACTTTCAATCAAGAAACAATGACATGTACGAGTCAATGAAATGAGTTTTTAATTTGGACCGAAAAATTGCCACAGAGCTAGCAACACGGCTCGCCTTTGGCTCCGACTGAAACTTTTTAAGAAAATGTCTTTTTGCGTCATTCAAGGTTATCATAGTCTATTCGGACAAAATGACACATAATAGAATGATGTGACATAAATATATCATGTCATTTTGGTGGCGTTTTCATGCAAACGGTGTTCCATAGAAGTCTCCATGGGTACAATGATAATGAATAATGATATAGAAACTAAATACACTAGATGACACTAACATAGCATAGGCTTTAAATCTTTAACTCGGCGTAAAAAGGTGGGTGTAAAATTCAATGACCTTTTCTTCTGATCGAATGGCTTGAAAGAAACTTTAGATACTTATCTATAATTCTACCGTTGGACTTTCCAGAAAGTTCGAATATTTTTGGAAATTACAGCGTATCTTACATTTCAACTCATTTGAGGATGTGACGTCATCAAATTTCTAAATCGTAAACCAGATGAGTGACAGACTTTTGCTTGATACCATATTGTAGGCATTCATAAACTATGGTTTTCTTCGAAATTACTTCATGTTGCGTCAAACAGCTTAGAAATTACGATGGCTTTAAGTTTTTTTGAAAATTTTTCTTGAATTCTTGACAAAGAAGAAGAACACGCTAATTCCGAAAATATTGAAGATTTCAGAAAGTCCAACGGTAGAATTATAGAGCGATAGTTAAAGTTTCTCCGAAGTCATTCAGTTCAAAGAAATAGGTCACTCAATTTTACCCCAGCCTTTCAAAAAATTGAAACCTATGCTCACTACTATACCTTATACTAGGGAGCGTTCACAATCGATATCAACTGCAATTTCATATTTCAAAACGTCTTGCTAACATGTGGATTGGGATTCTATGAATACCCCAAAACAACTATTTATACAGATTGATTAAAAATGTTGTGGCCCGTTTGTCTGGCTGCTGTGGAGGAGCTGTAGCTTCAATTGACGGTTGAATTGGATAGGCTTCAACTGAGAGTTTGAGATCTTCGTTTAGTCAATCTGACAAGTGCGTGGTTGCTGATTTATGGTACACAAAAGGCAAAATAAGTATTTGCTTCAAAAACAGGACGCACTTCCGTGTCAAATTCAAGTAACTTTTGAAAGAAAGGAATCTAGCATTGTTTGCAAATTTTCTCTAAATTTGTAAAAAGGGTCGATAGTGTTGCCTCGGAGATAAACAATAATATCAACTGTTTTAAATGGAAACAAAATTTAATTGCCATTCCAGAACCCTTTCTTCAAAATTTACTTGATTTTAACACTGCTCTGTTCTGAAGCAACCATATATTTTCTCTTGTTTGTTCTATAAATCAGCAACTACTTGTCCGATTGACTCAAACTAGGTCTTAAAATCTAAGCTACAGCATATTCTATGACACTATGTAAAAAGCAGGGCAATTGAAGATGTAGCTCCTCCACAGCAGCCACACAAACGGGGCACAATTTTTCTGGGACACCCTGTAGACTTTAGAGGACATACTTCCTCAGCTAACAGATTAATATAAATTGTGAATCCTCCCTTGATGGCGCACACGAATGGGTCAAAAGCAAAATCCGAATTTACAAGCAGCTTGGAAATTCGATTCAGATAGGAACAGGAAACCGAAGCAAAGCTATGCTGGAAGCAATTATCAAAATGGCAGTGAACAAGACGCAACAAAGACGAAAAAACCAACAGCGACAGTGCAAACTTCATTAACATCTTTGACCATCCAATTGAACCAATACCTAGTGTTTTTATGACAGGCGAAGCAATCCTCGATAGTTTTCTGCAATTCTCGCTGCTGAAACTACGTGACTGGATCCAGTACTAACGGAAGCAAAAATAGCAGGAAAAATGCATCGAAATTTAATCAAGTGACCCGTCCGTGATGGCCTTTACGCAGAACCTCCTTTAGGTGGAAGTCGAAGCAAGCTACAATTGTTCAGCAAATACAATGAACACCCACGTATATGAACCTACAATTTTGCAAGTAAGCCCAGACTGATTACACGTTCGTAGTTATCGTTACTGATAGACTGATGGATGCTATAACCATCTAAAAGCGTAGTGCTGTCATCCAATTCAATGAACGAAACTGAAATTGGGACTGAAGTAGTTAATCTAAAGCAAGCCTGGAATCTTTTACCATAAATACAATGGATAGGTCCTAATAAAAAAGGGGGGTTTAATTCGGCAATTTCAGCCCGTAGGTTCTTTATCCACTAGGTTCTTATACGAGGGTGTCTGCTGTATCAGAAAGTGTATCTACGCTTCATGGCGAGACAATTAGCGCGTATGAGCTCTGTTTACGTTCTTTTCCAGCCTAGCAGACATTCGTTTTTACGTTGTTCAAGACAGAGCAAAAACTGCTTCAATGCTGAGATTAAAAAGCAAAACGCAACGTAATATAAACAGAAATTTAGGTCATGTTGAAGAATGAGATGATGAATAGAAAACTCACAAACCACAGTGTACACCACCGTGTACTAATAGTATAAATATATGTTAAAATTTAGCACATTGAGGCCTTTCTGACTTGTGTCGTCATCAGAGTGTGACTTAAAACAGAACAATTCTGTCTTTAAGTCACACTCTGATGACGACACAAGTCAGAAAGGCCTCAGTGTGCTAAATCTTCTCGCTTTTTTGCATCTGAATCTTTTATCAAGTACCTTATCTACCAAAGTTACATGTTAAATAGTCCTTAAAAGTCCTCCCCCAAAGCCGAAACATTTGTTTTCCAGTACATTGTCTACAGTTTTTGCTCTGTCATTTCTAAGCTCTACTAAATATATACAAAATCTTTAAAAATAGAATATACCAACTTATATAGTTTCTTTGTTGCAATCGGGTCGTATCAGGGCTCCAAATCATGTTTTCCTGATAAATAAAAGAAAGAGACATTAGCATACAGCTACGGGGCGAGTCAATAAAAAAATCTCCGTTTGCTTCGCCACTGTTCCCAAGATATTAAGGCAATACCACTGGCAAACAGACCGATTACACGTTCGTAGCTAGCGCTATTGATAGACTGATGGACGCTATAACTACTTGAAGCGTAGTGACGTCATCCAATTCGATGAACGAAGCGAAAATTGGGATTGAAGTAATTAGTCTAATTGGCAAATACAACCATGAGTGGTAGGAGACTGCTGTGTTAGCCTAAACACTGCAATCGTCAAGAAACGTATTCATTCAAACTTACTTTTTCTTATTTATTGCGTTCGGCCTAACATTCTGATCTCTTGCGGGTGCCAGCATATTGCATTAAGAAAGAGTAAGTTTGAATAAATACGTTTCTCGGCGATTGCAGTGTTTAGGCTAACACAGCAGTCTCCTACCACTCATGATACAACATATTTTGAAATTTATCAATGGGTTGTTAGACGTTAGACACAGCAGTTATGTTTCAGCATTAATGCTGCTGCGGAGGAAAGTGTATTTATTTCTGCGGAGGAGGTATCGAAGTAGTTGAAAGGAACAAAAAGTCGCTTCTTTCTCTCAATATCTTACGCTACCTCCTCCGTAGTAGTGAATTATGTTTTCCTCCGCAAAAACAAAGCTGCGCTGCGGCAATCAAGCACAACTAAGGCGTTTCGCCCCCCATGATTTTCCTGAATGAAATCGGCCATTCGGTCCTGAAATGATGAGGGATCCTCTGGGGAAAGCCCATTCGAAAAAATTTCAAAATAGGCATCAAATCACGATCACAAAAAGTCAAAATATTTCTGGCATAGGTTCCAAATCTTCAAAAAGGCTGGTGTAAAATTCAGTGACTTATTTCTTTCAACTGAATGATTTCAAAGACACTTTAGCTAATTCTCTATAATTCTACCGTTGGGCTTTTCTGAAATCTTCAATATTATCAGAACTAGAGTGTTTTTCTTGTTTTTCAAGAATTCAAGAGAAATTTTCAAAAAAACTTAAAACCATCGTAATTTCTAAACTGTTTCAGGCAACATGAAATAATTTCGAAGAAAACCATAGTTTATGAATGCCTACAATATGGTATCAAGCAAAAGTCTGTCACTCATCTGATCTATGATTTATAAAGTTGATGACGTCACATCCTCAAATGAGTTGAAATGTAAGATACGCTGTAATTTCGAAAAATATTCAAAATTTCTCGAAAGTCCAACGGTAGAATTGTAGATAAGTATCTGACGTTTCTTTCAAGCCATTCGATCAGAAGACATAGGTCATTGAATTTTACACCCACCTTTTTACGCCAAGTTAAAAGATTTGGGACTTATGCTAATATTTCTGCCCTACAGCAATGATTTCAACACGTTTTAGAACTTGATTGATTGATTGATTGATTGATTGATTGATTGATTGATTGATTGACAGTAGGCAGGGTCACTGACACTAGTTCGAGAAAATCGATTTTGATTTACCGAAATTCAACTGTATATTTTAAAAATTGCAAGAACGTTGTAGCGGACTTTTTTACACGAAAATCACAAGGCTCCTCGTATAATCTGTGCAATACAGCTTCAGGTTTTACACCAGCCCAAAAAAGTCAAGTACTGAATGGGCAGAAATGTTTTTCTAGAGAAGCAAAATTGTGAACTAGCCTTTCAGTCGAGACCAAGTAGGCATCCTTCCTAAATAGCTTTTGAACGCAATTTAAGCTTTATTTTCCCTCTTTTATTGTAATATCTTTCAGCATTATAAATAAGTTCTTAACAGTACGGTTATATTTTCTGGATAGTAGGTAATTTCAATTCAAGTATATTGTAATCAATGTTTCAGTTACATCTTGTAAAACAGCTTCGGCTGAAGGGCAACCCTGCTAACATATATGAAATCCATCAATCCAGCAATCAATCAATCAATCAATCAATCAATCAATCAATCAATCAATCAATATCAAAGCGGAGACCAGGGGTGGAAAAAATAGCGGACCACAGCACCAATGGTCCCAGGAAGTTTTTCAGGTCCCCAGAAAGAAATGAGTGAGAAATGCAAAGAAGATAGAAAAGGGGAGTCTAAAAGAAGAATGAGAAAAGTGGGAAATCAATTTTCTAACACAATGTAAACTTCCTCATTTTCTCTTTCATTTCAAACAAGTCTCTGGAAAATTTGACGTTGTTCAAGCAAAGGAAGCCACTGTTTCTAGCACTGCTTCCAGACAAAGGAAGTTTTGAGTCACTGTTTATGACTCAGAAAGTAATCAGCTAAAAAAGTAACCAAATTTGCCAAAGTACAATTTATAATTGTGACTACAATTACAAATTTATAATCAATATTCAAAATCTTGTAAATGTACTACATATCATGACCTCTCACAAAATGGACCTTTTTGGCACATTTGGTTCTCGCAGAAATCTTTTCAAGAGTTTTTTGGTCCCAGAAATTAAATTTTTTTTCCACCCCTGCCGGAGACTAGAAGATTTAAAAATTGAATACCTTTTATTTATTTGCCACGATTATGCTCATCAGTATGCTTCTTCAATGAATCTTTCCTTTTGAATTGCTTAGGACACAGATCACACTGATATGGCGTCTCACCAGTGTGCATCAACATATGTCGTTTCACCTTCGATGGGGTTTTGAACCTTTTCCCGCATTCCATGCATTTATGCTTGTAATCTTCTTGGGGTACAGGCTTCGGGATTGCAGAGACTTCAGACCCATCCGCATGGTTAACTAGTTGATGCTGCCTTAGGTTTAGCATTGTGAAAAATGATTGCTGGCAAATATCACATGTATGTAGTTGGTTGATCATTTTCGAACTTTGACCCGGTGCTGGCCTGGGTTCAAATGTCTTAGGTTGTGAAACCTGACCGCTGATCTCTGCACCTTGACTTTTTGCTTCGAAATTCAATGGTGCTGATAACTGCTTGCGTGGTAAGCTCGCGTTAACGTCTACTTTCCCAGGTTTCGAGGCCAAACTTTTCACATGTTCTATACCATACACGAATCTCCCTTCATGAGAACCTGACGTGTCATTTCGAACGTTCACCTGGGCTTTCTTTGCAGCCACAGATCTTCCGGTAGCCTCAGTTTGCTGTTCGTTGACGTCACGTCCCGGTGTACAAATCGCACCAAGAGCATTGTCCACTAGTTTTCGCAATTGTTCTGCATTACTTTTGATAATATCACGTGATGCGGCAACGACTGGCATGTCTGGAGATGCTTCCGGGAAATCTTCAACATTAAGCTCTTGCATGTAGGTGTGATCATCAATTGCTTTTTGCTTTTTGACTTCCTCTGTTTGTGGTGTCTCACCGTGAGCTCCTTTGCCTGCAAAAATTTCAACAAAAGGTGAAGGTGAAGTTGCGGTTTTTAGCGCCAAGCGCTGGGATCGCAAAAGTAGAATAGGCCTAATCGAGCCCGCGACCCCTTGTCATGACGCTGAAGTGATGGGGCTCTACCTGGGATCGAACCCGGTCCACCTGACTGTTCTGGCTGCAATGTCAGAGGATTACACCACTGCGCCACAACACCTTCAAAAACCAACAAAAAAGTCGGCAAAAAATCTTTGGTGCGAAATTTCGTGATTTCGAGCACATTCTTATTGTGAATTTTATCCAAAATGTTGCAACTTTGAAAAACACACAGAGTAAGTACGTTTAAATCAGCGATGATGATGATTATGACTATTACAACATAGGGCTCAAATCTTTAAAAAGGTCGGTGTAAAATTTCATCACAGTTTTCTTTGAAATAAATGACTTGGAAGGAACTTAGGGTTTTTTCGCTGTAAATCTGCAGTGGAAATTTATTGATATCTTGATTAGTTTCAAAATGGCGTCATTTATTAAATTTGAGGCTATGACGTCATCAAATTTCTAAATCCTAAACCAGAAAAGCTACATATTTCTGCTTGCATCATATTGTAGACATTCATAAACTCTATGGTTTCTTGAAGGTTGTATCATTTTCCCTCGATTGGTTTAGGATTTACGATGATTTAAAAGTTTTGAAACTTTTCAAAGAATTTTTCAAAAGTAATTAAATTGCCACCATTCTGAAAAAAATCAAGATATCAAAAAAGTTTCCAAGGCAGATTTACAGCGAAGTACCATAAATTTCTTTCAAGCCATTCAATTTAAAGAAAAATGTCATATTATTTCACACCCATCTCTTTAAAGATTATGCTAACTATCATATTATGTGGGGCAAAATGACAACATCGGTTGCACCACAAGATTCAGGCATTTGAAAATTCACAGGTCAAAGAGTATTGGCTTTCAAAGAATCAAATTCTGCTTGATAGCCGAAGGACCGAAGTATTTTTGCGATCTTTCTCCTGGCTTTACGAGCACTGAGGATATCGTTACTGATTGACGATATTGATTGAGGATAAACCGGGTGCGCCAAAATAAACTATGCACATTTGGCAGGCCACAATAAATCGTACACTGGACCGATTTTGAAGATTCATGACTTAGGCTTTAGCAAAAAGCCTGAATTTTTCTTTTTTCAAATTTTTTTGCTTTCAGTTTTTAGAGCTAGACGCAAATTTCTTAAAATGTCGTTCTCGAAAACATTGAAAACGATCAAAAAACGTCGATCAAAGTTTCTAAAGAATCGACATGAATGGACAAAGAGAAAACTTTTTCGTGGTGATTTGAGATTTAGAAATCGATTAATTGTATCCATGAAGTTGAATTTTTAGCACCAAGCGCTGGGATCACAGAAGTAGCTAACCTAAGCGCTAATCAAGTCTGCAACCCCTTGTCATGACGCTCAAGTAATCTTTGCTAAAACACGGCTTTTCACTGTAAAATGGAAGTGGATTCTCTTCGTTTATATTTGAGAATAAAGAACAGAACTTCGTCTTTGTTTGCAGCTCGCTTTCTATCCTCTTGCATCACTTGGGGGCAATTCTTTAAGATACAAAGCGTGCAGAAATCCAAAAGAGTCGGTGTGACAAATTTTCGTCCGCCAACCGTCATCAAATTTCGAACGAAGGAATTGTCAGAGGGATTTTGTCTTAAATTTATGTTCGTTACCTTTTGCAATGTGGTCATCTTTAGAAACTGTGCTAGGATCCACCAGGGACGACTGCTCCTCCGGGCTTACGTCACTTTGAGGCCTAGTTGCCTCAACAACTGTTGCGATCGGATCAACACCTTTCACTACCAGCTTTATCTTCGGAACGAGTTTTCGAGGCCTTCCTTTGTCATGTGTAAGAAGGTGATTGAAGAGCTTGTTGTTTTCTGAAAAGCATTTGCCACATTTTTTGCATTTGTACGGCTTCGGTTTTCCATGGGAGAAGCTGTGTCTCTTCAACTTCGAAGGAGTAATGAACGGTTTGCCGCACACCTGTTAAAATGGAAAAAGAGGTTGACTCAGATCAGATCAACAAGGGCAGATTTTGTAACACAATAGCATGAGATGCTTTTGTAGACACTTGAATTCAAAGCGATTAGTGGCTGCAGACAAAGGAAATTCACTCGACCAGAAATTCAAAACAAACAAAGCCGCAAAAGTTTCTCTGAAACCCAAGTAGCTAGCGCGCTCGTTGTGCATTCTAGAAATTTTTTTTACGAGCAAACATGAGGATACATCAAAAGAAGAAGGATATATCTACACATCTACCTCGGGCATTTCATTTCTTTGGTTCAGAAGCGGAGTAGTAAGTGTTTTAATTGCACCCAAAAAAATAAAAGAGAATTGAATCGCCTCCCAATCGGCTTTTGAATCAAATAAAATTAAATGCCCGTGGCAGATGTGCAGATCTATCCTTCTTCTTTCGATATCTTCTCATGGTTGCGTAACTTCTCATGGTTGCATAAAAACAATTTCTGGAATGCACAACGAGCCAGCCAGCTACCTGGGTTTAAGAGAAACTTTTACGGCTTTGTTTGATTTGTTTCTGAGCGTCCAAATCTGGTAAATTTTGCCAAGGAAAACGATAGCATGACTCCCGTTCTCAACAGAAACACTGCTAGCTGTGGCACGAAGCTGCCTCGACTCTGGAAACATTTTTCCGAGGATAAAAATCGATAGCTTTACTCTAAGTGAGTTTGGAATGGCTCAGTTTATACATAGGGAAGTTTTATTCGTCTTTTCTTAACCTTGGTTCTCGTTATTTCTATCGTTAGCTGATTTGGCTGTGAACAGTTGCAGAACAAAAGTGCGAGCATGCAAGGGTTTCATTTTGCGAGTAAACAAATCGAAGTATACAATAACGATGATAATACCTCGCAACTGTATTTCAATGGCTTCTGCACAGCTTGATTATGCCACGTGACTTTACCACCATCAATTGTAGCAGTACCGTCTTCTGCATGAAGCTGCTGAACATGATTGTCAAGTTCTGCTTTCGAATCAAATTTCTCTTTGCAAACAGGGCACTGGCTGTTCTCGATGTTGACTGAAATAGTTGCTGTATTTTCACCCTCTGTTGATACGTTCTCCGTCTTGATCTGTCTTTCAACTTTCTGTTTCGTTATAGGCAACTCATCAACTGTTCTCGCCACGATGCTAAATGCCGATTCAGGTTCTGCCATCGTTAATTCTACTTGTAACAACTCCTCTTCAAGCAACGCGAGGTCATCAGGGTGGATCGCTTTGAAGTGATTCTCAAGCTTGTTTCTCTCTGTGAAAGCTTTCGTGCACAGCTTACAAAAGAACGGCTTTTTACCTGTGTGTATCGTTTGATGTCGCTTTAATTTCCAAGGAGAAACAAAACTTTTGTCGCAAATTGAGCATTGATGGTTACCACTCGCTTGCTGCGCTGGGGAACGAGCCTTAGGTTCTGCTCCTTGGAATTCGACTTTGGGGTCCTCAATTCCATGCAATTTGAGATGAGCAACCAGTTTATTCTTTTCAGTGAAGCCTCTGTCGCATTTCGTGCAGCCAAAAGGACGTATACCTGTGTGAATAGCCATATGTCGCCTGAGTCTTGAAGGAGTTTTGAAAGCCTTTCCACATTCGCCGCATGTTTTTGACTCATTGACCTGCACAAAATCAATTATTCTAAATTCAGTACATTTCATTGTCAAGTCGTTAAAAAGTTAAAAGTCTAATATCCATAAGGAGGAAAATTGTAATCTAATCCTTTTTAGAATCCAGATTCAGCATAGGTTCCAAATCTTTAAAAAGACTGGTGTAAAATTCAGTTACTTATTTCTTTGAACTGAATGACTTCAAAGAAACTTCAGCCAATTCTCTATAATTCTACCGTTGGAAATTTCTGAAACCTTCAATATTTTCAGAATTAGAGTGTGTTTCTACTTTTTCAAGAATTCAAGAAAAATTTTCAACAAAACTTAAAACCATCGTAATTTCTAAACTGTTTGAAGCAACATGAAATAATTTCGAAGAAAACCATAGTTTATGTATGTCTACAATATGGTATCAAGCAAAAGGCTGTCACTTTTCTGGTTTATAATTCAGAAATTTGATGACGTCACACCCTCAAATGAGTTAAAATTTTAGATACACTGAAATTTCGAAAAATATTGAAAAATTCTGAAAAGTCCAGCGGCAGAATTAAAGATAAGTAACTAAAGTTTGCTTCAAGCCACTCAGTCAGAAGAAATAGATCACAGAATTTTACAACCACCTTTTTACGCCGAGTTAAAGATTTGGAACCTATGCTTCCTGATTCAGGCGTGAATGTGAACAAAATAACGATAGAAGAAATAATTTGGTTTTTGGAAAACATGAAACGACCGTACATTAATAACTAACTACACTGAACGCAATAAAGGTTCCCCGATTTGGATAAAATATGGCACAAATCACAATTCTGGTGCGGAGATTTCGAATCTGAAATTAGTTTTCAAAATCTTACAATTTCGACGTTGAATTCGACACTCAAATCTTCGAAATCCAAGGTAAAATTCTTTGAAAAGTGAAAGTTCTCTGATTTTGATGAAAATTTACACAAAAATCCATACAGGAGCTATTTTAGGATAAAAACTTGAACATTTTCCAATTTAAAGAATAACTCCGGACTTGGCATTATTGATGATAAATGAGATTATACTGTTGTGATTGGTTTATCGTCCTTTTTCCCGACCATTTTCGTTTCTTCTCTGCAAAGTAGCATATTCAAATAAGCGACCAAGAGCATCATGGTGATGTCGTCAAGCGCAAAGGAATTTTTGCCTTGTGACGTCAGTTTCAATGAAAACGAGGCTGTATTATTGTTTTTTCGTTGCCAGCCTCTTTATCGTGTGCTCATGGAGAAAATGGCGACAAGTGGCGACAAGATTTGGCCTAAAAATATTAAACTTTTGACAAAATTTTCTTTTTGAGATCTTTTGTCAAAGACCCAAAAATATTCACCGATGGTAAGATGTTTGCTTTTGACACTGCAAGGTAGAAAAATCACACGTTAAAAAACCTTATTTTGAGCTATAGTTTCAAGGATTATACTCAATTTTGCATAACAGTCAAAATTTTTCAGACTTTTTATCATCATTGAAGTCTCCAATGATAGTGTGCATTTATTTCTGTCATTTATGACTAAACTAAACGATTTACATGCACAAAGAAATTGATCTGGCAATCATCAGTGCTTTTTGCAGTACGATTCAAAGCCAGGTAGCCCCAAAAGAAGCCAAATTTGATAATTTTAAAACCAATTAAAAGATCAGCTATACCTTGGAAAATAATTTGGTCCTTCATCTACTTGACAAAAAAAGAAAATTGAAGATCGGGGCCTTGTAATCAAGTTTTAGTGATTTTTCAAACAGGAGTACTTTTTTTGGGACACCCGGTAGCATTAATTTTACAAACCCAGGATTTGCCCTTTAAAGAACTTACCAATCTACCGAACCCTTGACTCTCTGGTTCCAAATCAAATTCTACACTTGCAGCAATTGCTGAAGGATCTGTCACAGTCAACGTCACTTTTTCCTTCGCAGCGGGTACCGGCTGAGGCAGAGTTATACTTTCAATGTCTTTAACCATGTAGTCACGACTAGGTTCCTCCTCCTGCGCGGATATTTCAGGCAATGTCAGTGGCTCTGATTCCTGTGAGACATTTACTTCGTCTTCGTCTAATTGCGGCTCAACAACTGCAGCAAAGAAATACAGCAAAATTATCAATTCATCTATCAAGACTTTTGGAAAACAGATTTGGCTTTCGTCTCCAAATTTTTGTCGAAACGGTGATATGGCAATTTTTAAAAGGCAATATCACACAGACTATTTATCATTGGTCTTAATCAAATTCTTCCTGACATTTGCGATAACGCAAAATTACTCATGCAACATTTTTCAATTTTTTTATTCGCGGGCATGTTTCACGTGACATCTAATTTGAGACCAGCCTACAAGTAGACCCACTTTTGAAAGGCAGAAAGGGTCTACGAAACAAAGAGCAAAATTTTGCTACGGCTGCTCAATTAATTATTGTAATCCTTTATTCAAATACTGTGTGAAACGCATCTCAACAAAGGAAACATCAATTAAGTTTCCAGAAATCTGGAAACCGCTGTAGCAAGTAGCAAGCTTCTGCTCTTTGTTTCATAGACCCTTTATTCTTGTGAAAAATGGGTCTACCAGTATGCTAGTATGAGACAAATTTCAGTGCTTTGAATACTACAATAAAATCCAGTATAAAATGTAGAACAAAATAACAGGGTGTCCCAAAAAACATGTATGCCGTTTGAATAGCTGCTGCGGAGGAGCAATAAATCCAACTTTCCCGTTTTTCAAATTTTTGAACAGACGAGATTTCAACTTGGAGAATTTGGCACCAAGTTTGAGCAAATCTGACAAGTGGTTGCTGATTTTTGAGAATAAAAGTCCAAATCAGTGGTTGTTTCAAAACCAGAGGATTTCATCTCCGTACTTAACCTTGTAACTTGAATTTTTGCATCAAATTGACTTACACTTTGCCTTTACGTCAGGAAACACATTTGAGAGTAACTAATGACAACAGAACTCAAGAATATTGACCAGGAAGCCTGCTGAACGCAATATTGTTGGTTTAAAACGACTTTATCACTTTTGAGAAGCAAATAACTGATGGGCGCAGGTCATGGCCTGCAGCACTTGTGTTCCATTTAACCATTTCCAGCAACCCTAAATATGTTCAATAATCTTTGTTATCACAAAATCCAATTCATGACTATCTGTTTCACTTATGAACAGCAGGAAACCGGCCTAGGTATGTTTTTTCAATCAATTTCTTTTGATTTTAACATAATGGAGAATAATGAATCCTCTGGTTTTGAGGCAGCCAATGATTTTGATTTTCTTGTTCCATAAATCAGCAACTACTGATCAGATTTACTCAAATCTGATGTCAACCTTCATGTTGAAGTCTCTTCTATTAGGAATCTGAAAAACGGAAACAAATTGGCTTTGTGGCTGCTCCGCAGCAGCTACTCAAACAACGCACATGTTTTTTGGGACACCCTGTAGTATGTTTTAACACATCAAATCATTAGCAGTCCTTCCATTATTGCATAGCATCGTCTAAGCACAACAAACTAAATACAAACTTCATTCATACCATAACCATGCTCAAACCATGCCACATCCACAGCAAGCACACGAGAGAGTGAAGCATGCTCACACAGCAAGACTTCAATCCTCCACAGCAACAACAGCAACTATATTTGCTAATGAGCATAATAACAACAACAGATCAAGATCAAATGGTGATGAAAAAGATATGTACCTGTGATCTCATTTTCTTCCTCAAAGCTGTTAGTCACTTCAACAACTTGTCGTGTGTCTTCATCCTCGTTGTGCAACGTGAAATTATGAAGATCCAGCTTATTCTTTGTCAGGAATCCTCTCTTGCAAATCTCACAACGGAATGGCCTCTCTAGACTGTGAGTTTGACCATGTCTTTTCAGTTTCCATTGAGTCGCAAACTTCTTGTTACAATCATCACATTCATATCTCTTTGCACGAGTAAGCCTCCTGGGGCCTGCGTCTGGAGAATCTTTGTTGATATGATAGAATTTCGTATGCAACATAAGTTTGTTTTTCTCTACAAACCCTTTGCCGCATTGCTCGCACTGGTACGGGCGTTCCCCAGTGTGGAACAAAGCATGTCTCTTAAGCTTCCAAAGTGACACAAATTTCTTGTCACATTTATCGCATTCATGTCGCTTCTCTAGTGGGCCACCTTTCGGTTTTGAGCCATCATGAGGTAATAGCTCGTGTTGATCAAGTTTGCTTTTCTCAATGAACGATCGAGGACATTTTGAGCATTTGTAAGGTTTCTCTCCGCTATGTACTCGCTGATGACGCTTGAGTTTCCATGAAGACATAAAGCTTTTGCCACAAACTGTACATTCATGATTTGTCTTGCGCCTTGGGAGCAATGAGTTGACGAGGCGGCTAACGGCCTGTGGGTCTACGAATTCTTCTTTGTGACCTCTTACGTGGATGACTAGTTTGTTCTTCTCTGCAAATCGTTTGGGACAGTAGATGCAATTGTAAGGTTTCGCTCCTAAAAAGGAAGTTGATAATAATATCTCATTCCATCACCTATAATAGACCTATTAGCTATTCTGAAAAGAATCAGAATCGAACAGCATTCTGCTGCATTTTGTAGAATTTTCGAATGTGCACAATAGTGATAGAAGCTCTCACACCGCTCAATCGAACGTTGCGTGTCAAAATGTATAAAAATAGTTTCAAAGCAGTTTGCCAAGATGTTACATCCGTACAATGGATTCTGCTGTCTTGTTTTACCCACTGTTGACTTCCCGTTCACCAATAGTAAGTGCAATTCATAGATTTAGGTAGCCTTCATATGAGACCTGTAGTGACATTTAGCCGTAAAGAAATGATCAAAACTGTTATAAATTCATTGCGCCTCAACCTGATTTCACTGAGAGAGCTCCTCCTTAAGAAATTCCTCTCCATACGAAATTCTATGTATTCTTATTGCAAAATTTGTAATTTTTGTCATCTGTTGTAATTTGTTATTCTAGTTTATTGTATGTATTTTAGAAAGATTTATCTCACTTTGGGAATTTCATGACAGGAGGCTGTCCTAAGAATTAATAAGAAATATGACACCAAAGATCATGTGAAATTACATACCAGTGTGGCTAATAGTGTGACGTTCAAGTTTCCAACGAGTCATGAAATTCTTGTTGCAGAAAGTACAAATAAGGCGGCCTGCAGATTGGTTGTGCACTTCAAACAAATGCTTCCTCAGGAAATGCTTCGATGAGAATTTGCTTGGGCAAAATTTGCAATCTTTATCATAAACAGCATCAGCTGCAGCACGAACTGGAACAAAATAAAAAAAAAAAGAATAAACAACGGGTATGCAAAATAACATGCTAATGTTTCTTGAATGATGACAAATGTTTCGTCCCCTCATTACCCAAAAATTGCACAGAAGTATAAAATTGGATTGCAGGATATCTAGCCTAGCTTTTCCACTAAGACTTGGCAAAGTTGTAGATAAACGACCTAGCTAAAGATAGAGAAAAAGAAAGTATTTGGGCGTAGTTTTGGAGATAAATCCACTTTCTTGAAATCAAGGAAAGGTTTAAACAAGAATTGGCAAGTCAGCATTGATGGAAACATTGCAATTTATAAATCTTTCAACTGCCAACACTATTTAGAATAATGTGCCTTTGCAGCTTCTCGACAGCCTGCATAAAAGGTCATCAAAATGTGCTATAGCCAATAGACATTAATCCATCCGAGGAGAATACTGAAAGTTGAAATTGAAACGTTAGACAAAATCTTCAAACATTCTTCAAAAGTAATTCTGTGATTGATTACTTTCTTCGCAAGAATGCTTTTAATTCTCTTACTTGTTATCGTTTCCTCATCACTTATTTTTGTTTCCTGTACCATAATCAAATATCTAATAAAGATTGGCTGCGGTCACATTACTGTATGATGTGGATTGCTTCGCTTCCTTTAATTTGCTTTTGTCACCAGATAACTCCTGGTCACACATTGATATGATGCATCACATGACAACTACGCAAAGCTGCGATTGGTTTTTTTAAAACAACGCTAAAATATAGCTCAGGAACTTGTTTTGTCCGTTGTTTTGCAACTGAAAGTCACATATCAGCGTGATTAACCCGTTGTTTTGAAAGATACAACGAAACGAAGTAGAAATTACCAGTGACTGCCGTCACACTACTGTGTTTCCCCGTTATGATGTTTTTCTTGCAACTTATTTTTGTCGCCAGAAAGCACGGCAATATAACGGTACAGCGACGCCCGGTCACACAGTGATGTGATGCATCATGTGACATACGCAAGGCTGCGATTGGTTCATTCTCTAAAACAAAGCTAAAATATGGGTCGGGACCTTGTTTTGCCTGTTGTTTTGCATCTACTAGTTTGCGCTGTAACAGCATTGCATCTGAAAGTGAAATGCGGTCACATATCACAGCGTAGTTAACCCGTTGTTTTGAAGGTATAGACCGAGGTAACAACGTCTAGTGTGATTTATTATTATTATTATTATTATTATTATTATTATAACATTCTTTAAAGTTGGCTGTTAAAAATAGCTTTACTTCAAGAACTAATAAAGACCAACTATTTACAAAAACAAAATAAATTACGGTTCATGATAAGAAACGAAAATACCCTGAAATACCCTATTTACAAATTTTGCAACGGCAAGTCTCTCCAATCCATTTGTTTATGCATGACTTGAAAGAACAGACGGAGGCGGCAGTTTTTGTATCATTAGGCAGGGAATTCCATAATATGCTACCACGAAAAGATAAACTATCGTTGCCATAAGTAGTTGTTTTAGTTTGAGGCAACATCAACAGATTCTTTGATCTTAGATTGTAATTATTGTCCTTTTCATGGAACATATCCCACAAAAAAGAAGGGTGACTGTGACTGCAGCCATTAACGTTAACTAACCTTTCTTTCTAGGTAGTTTCGAGCTCTGTGCACCAAAGTTTCCGATCAAAGGTTGTTCAGACTGCTGGGTGATCACATTATTTGCAATATCAGCTGCTTCCACCGTAGTACCTAAAAGTAATGGCATAAAGAGTTTTGAGCATTTTCATTTCATTTCATTTTATCATATTTAAACACAAAAACGCTATCAGCTAAAAAAGAACTATTCCTATACAAAATAAACATCTATTTACAAATAATATATTACAAATTTGCTGATCTTCCTAGGGATCGTGCTTCGGGAAGGATGCTAATTGTTTAGGAATTCCTTCAGTTTCCTTTTGAATATGCTAATTGTGGAACTCATTCTGATTTCTAATGGGATTTCATTCCACGCCTTAGCACCAGAGTAGAAAAAACTGCTTTTGGAGAATTCTAGGTTCTGTCTTGGGGTGTCCAGATCTAACTGATTTCTTGTTCGATAGTTAGATAATTGAGATCTGGTAACAAGCCTCCCTCTTAAATTGTCCGGGCAGAGACCATTCATTATTTTGTAGATCATCACGGCCCTGTCAAATTTCATTAAGTTTGAGAATGAAAGCCAGTTGCAGCTCCATCCATCCTTTAATCTAGAGCCTTCTATTAGCAAAGAAAAGCTTGCAAGAAATATCTCTCCAGACCTGTTTACTCACAGTGAATAAGGACAAAGAAACTGCCTACAAAATCTACTGTTTCTCTGGCTAAACGATATCCACCCACGTGTCAAAGTGATTTTAGACTTGCCATACGTAGTTTCAAGGCCAAGTTTAAACATCGTTTTTGCCGTGTCAAATTTAATAGATGTTGTTAAAAACCACTAATGAAACTATAAAAAAAATAATGAACAGGCTCCATTGTAAGATAACCATATTGCTGAGATTTTAAATTAATTTTAGACACCAGAAGCTAGCGAATCGGCTGAATATTCACGGAGTTACGAGCTTTTGAAGGTCAAGTTTGTGCGAAAGCTGAAACAGAAGCTCCTAAATTGCATATTTTGTGAAAGTAGAGCCTCGTAAAGTTCAAAGCAAATCAAATGGAACCTAAAAAGCACTTTCGATAAACTAGCTTTCTCTAACATTGAATCAAGGTTATGGATGCTTGAAGGAATCCTGTTGAGCACAATTTCAAATGGCCCCGTCTCTCATCGATTAAGTTTTAATTCCATGTTTTTGGATACTTGCATTCTTAAGTAAATTTTTGGCAACGGTTATCAAATTACTTTTGAAGTCCTATTTGGTTTGCTCTGATACCAACGAGAGGTAAAACATTGGATAGTCTTCTTTTACCTCGATTTTGGGACGTCTTCTTGAAAAACAAGTAAGCTAGGGGGGTCTGGTTTCAGCTTTCACACAAAGTTGAACTTCAAAAGTTTGTAATTCCATGAATTCTTAGCGCATTCGCAAGATTCTGGCATCAAAAATTAATTTAAAATCTTAGGAACAGGACCATCTAACCAGGAGCCTGATTTTTAATACTTAATCAAATGTCGACAATTTTTCTAGGACACCCTTTAGCTTCTACCATCATGCCAAAAACTCAGCTTCTGGAAATGTCAAAGCAAAATGAGAATTGGAAAAAAATCTTTAAAAAACAGTGCAGGATTGGTTGATTTATCTTTTTGTTTGTTTGTTTGTTTGTTTGTCAACTTACTTTCATTCGATTTTACCTAACTATACATATTTACATATATACAACTAATCTAAATCGAACATACAAATGTATAAATAAATTAATTAATTAATAGATAAGTTAAATAATTAATTAAATATTCACGACATATATGGACAAGATTTACAGGATATTGTCCATTCCATATCTGAGGCCCCATGGCTCTGAGGCTATTGGAACCAAAGGTTACTTGATTTGGCCGAAAATGATTCAAATTGACTGGATTTTGCAACAAAGAATTTGAAGTCCTAAAACTAAAGTCTTTCATTTATTCATTCAAAATATCTTTCATTTGAATTAATGGCTAGAAAGGAACTTGGTACTTTGCTGCAAGAGAACATTCGCAATCTTTGATATCTTGGTTATTATCAGAATTATTGCGTTTTTCATTTTATTGAAAGAATTTAAAAGAAGCTTTGAAAAGAATTAAAATTGCTGTGAATCCAGAATTAAATGGAGGAAAAAGGAAGAAAACCATTGTTTATGAATATGGCGGCATTCTGTGATGGCGGTAAGCAGAAATCTGTAGCTTTTGAGGTTTACAACTTAGCAGTTTGATGATGTCACAACTGGAAAAGTCTCTAAAAACCAAGATGCTGTAGTTCTCAAAATAATCCATTTATCAAAGATTGCCAATGAACGCCTATAACCTAATATGAGGAGTGTATATAACTCTTCTGATTAAGCGTATAAGATTTTATAAAACGATAGGATTTTCAGGGATTTTTCATAGATTTTTCTTGAGAACAAAAGGATTTTTGCAAAGGCGTATGAGCTTTTTAGAGAGTGATATGCTCCTCAACCAAATACCTGAAAATTCTTTTATTCATTAGAATAAATAAAAGATACATTAACCAATTGTGTAATGTTTTTTAAAGATTTGAAGGTGTTGTGGCGCAGTGGTGTGATCCTCTGACTTTGCAGCCAGAAAAGTCAGGCAGACAGGGTTCGATACCCGGTAGGCAGACCTCACCAAAAGTTTTTTGTGCCTGCGAGCGCAAAATTGCTACAAAAATGTGCCTGCAAAATTTTTTCAACGTATATCATCTAGGATTTAAATTCTTTCAATGCATCACATGAAGCAAACTTTGATAAAGCGAGGGAAATTTTGGTCGTAAAAGTTGGATGGTGCCTTATGCAATAGATCTTTATCATAGACAATATATATGAAACTTTGGCTTTGTTTAGGAATACTCCCATTTCAACAATTGACATCGTATACAGTTGTTTCTTTGCTTTAAAACAACGAAACTCATCTGGTACTGGACTTGCCCAAGTCGTCTTCTTGTAAGGAAGAAAGAGTCTCTTTCTTCCTTACAAGACGACTTGGGCAAGTCCAATCTGGTACACAATGGAGGTTTCCTTCAAATCACAAATTTTTCCAATAATTATGGTTTGGTTACAGAGTTGAATTTGAATCAGATCTATTTGTGACTTTTTCATTCGCTCTAAAACTTTGAATGCAGTAAAGCCCTTCACTTTATCAAAGTGACATGCAAAATGCCAATTAGTTTTATTCCCTTTCCCAGATTCCTTCCAATATTACTTCATACTGTTATCAATGACACTATCCGCATGTTCAATATTTGGGCCGTTAACTGCAATATGCTTCTCTACACGTCTCAAAAACTCTCGGAAATTATCGTTACTAGTGACGGGTCTAACTGATAGCTCATTATTTAACTATAGACAAATCTAACTGGATGTGAGACGTTAAAGATTAGCTCGATGTCCAAATCAATTATGGTTTCGTTATTCTTAAACTTTCAAATCAGTTTAATGGAACATCTTGTTGCTCAATTCATACCAATTGATTGTTACAAACTTTAGAAAAGATAATTCTTTTAATAAATGTGCCTGCAGGTATTTGCTGGATTTGAAAATATGCCTGCGAGCGGCGCTCGCACGCCCGCGCACTTTAGCGATGCCTGCGGGTAGGGCCCCAGCACTTGAGCGTGATGACAAGGGGTCACGGACTCGATTAGCGCTTAGCTACTTCTGTGATCCCAGCGCTTGGCCACAACTACACCTTCACCTTCACGTTCACCATTGGATTCCTATGCTAGCAAAATGTTGTTCTGAGTTGGAAAGATAAAAACATACCTGCATTGATATTTTCATTTGCATTATCCTCTTCATTACAGTTGGAGACAATATCAGCAAGACGACTAAGCTGATCATAGCTAGTCAAAGCATTGAGGAAAATGTTCTTGAATTCTTGATTAGCACTCAGTGATAGCATATGATCTGGCCCTGTAAGAAACAACATGTTTGATTGGTAAACTTGGGCAGGGACCATGGGGGTATGAAGAAAAAGTTTCTGACAATCCTCTTGAATGATTTTGCCATTTGCATATCATTCTATAGCCTACTTGTAGACCCATTATCCTAACAGAGAAAGGGTCTACGAATCAATGAGCGAAAGCTTGCTACTACAGTTCCAGGTTTCTAGAACTTAATTTATGCAGCCTTTGTTTAGACTCGTTTCACACAATATTTGAATGGTGGATTAAAGTGCCTATCAGGTCGGATAAAATATTTTCTGCAAATCGTTTCAAATTGAAGCTAAGGATATATGTGACGAACTCTCAACACTCTCGCAACGTTACAGCTACGAAAAACCCTTGAAATAAGGGTTCGAAGGTACCCCACTCTGCAGGATGTTGCGCAACACGGGAGTCTGGGCCAAGCGAATGTGTGACGTGTACTCCGGAAGAACGTTTTGCTTTCGTACACAAAAGCCGTATGATCTATCGAAACGACAAACGCAAGTCGAAGCCGGTGCCTCCTAACCTGTATTAAAATGCTGTTTATTGCATCAAGATGAGCTCAGACTCGGAACTAGAGCAAAGCAATTCTGGAAACGAAGGTCTGGCGAACTTTGAGGGAGAAATTGAAGGGCTTGCAGGTGCAGTTGGTGCGGCAGTCCCATATGACGACGCTCAGATCGATAGGCTAGGCCTAGGCCGTACATGTGTGGGAGAGCCTCTCGCCGACGATGAACATTGCATACGATAACGGGAGAGAGGAGGGACAGCGAAACGAAATACTTGTTGGAGAGTTAGACAACTAAATCGTACTTTCCCAGTTGAATCTTGGTGAGTGACATTTTGAATGAAATTAATTCTCAGCAGCTTAGAAGTAACTATAAATCTAAGCTGTTTACACACTCCTCTTAGGCCACTACCAACCAAAACGAAAGCATCTTTTCAGCAGTTTCGTGTTGACTAATTTTGATAGGGCTGAAAAGTTTTCTGTCATCGAATGCATGTTTGGAAAATGCTTCTATGGAATCTGTAAACAAAGAATTTGTCATTACTACTTTACTGGATAAAAGAAGCCCATCATCCTCTTCATATGATAATGACCAAAACATTGCAAGCATCACTCAGCATCCTGGATCTTCAGAAATCTGCCTTGGTAACTGCTCATTGCCTCACTTCGCAGATAAATATGAAACTAATGACAATGTTCGCAACTGCCCAGAAATATATTGCTAATTTATTATATATTTACATGCCAGATGATTTCAAGTCAATAGGGATATCACCATCAAACTACCCTTTGTAGGGAAATAAGTAAACAAGTTTTGTGCGTGGTTGTGAGCATTTAATGCCTTGATTTTAGATTTTATTTTGTGTACCAAGTCAGCTTTTCTTTGAAACCATATGGTGGACAGCTTTTGATCTCAACCTGTAACGTTTCTTTGCAGGTTCTTTATAGCAGTGGCATACAAGGAGTTTACTATCCTTGGATGGATGGCTATCCATGGATGGCTTGAAAACAACAAAAATGTCCCATTGCAAGCATATGCATAACACATGATAACAACCAGGTTTCCAGGTACAGAGCTGCAGGGTTTTGAAGAGGAAGAGTGATTGCTAATACAGGTATAAACAACTAAATGGGGTAGAAAATAGGCACTTTCATATGAATTAAGCACAATGTTTCAACCATAGCCCACTATCAACCAAGGCTCCAAATGGTGCTCTTAATTCATTTCATGTCAAAGTGCTCATATTTTACTTTTGGTTAGTTGTTTATCTTTGTACTTGCACTACACGCAACAAGAAGAATTTTTGATGATATGATTCATTTGATGTAGATCTAGATACAACAAGATTCAATGAAATTAAAAAAGTTTCAACACAATCAGGCTTTCTTTCCTAGAGCAGCCTCTGCTGATAAAATAACGGTCTGAAAATTCTAAAAAGTGTGCTAGTTTCCATGTCCTTTGAATCTTGTAGTATCTACTTAATAAATATAATTTATTTTTTATGTTGTACTTGATATCAAAAACTTTTGTACAAGCAATATACATATTGCTAGTATCAATGACCACAAAGTTGAAACGATCAAGAACAGTAGAAGAGACGTAAAGAATCAAAGCTGTCTTTTTAGTGCGTACACCTTTATAATATTGATAGTAAATATTTCAAGGGCTCTACATCATACAGTAAAGGCCTTTTCATATTTGCACTGCTTTCTTGCTTAAAAAGTATCAAAAATCTTTCAGAAAATGTTTAATGTCTTTAGAATTCTTGTTTTTCTTTGCTACAAACTGTTTACAGCTTCTGCAGCCAAGTGACAATCAGGCAGCATCTTTATGCTACAAGGAATAAGGAGGAAATATTAACAACTTCTGTCAAAACCTCATCAATGTTCAGATTGGGCACATTTGATAAACACTTTTCAACATTAGATCAAGTTTCAACAGCACAAGGACCAGATACAGTATAGCTGCAAAGCTACATTTTCTGTGAATTGGGCTAAGGGCCCAGGAGGTGGATAGGAGTACTCAGGTTACTTTCTTGGGTCTAACATTTGTGCAAGAATTCTCTTTCTGGGTCCTCCATTTTGACATGCTCTTTTTTTGGTTGCTAAAATTCTGGATTACTTTTTGGGTCTCAATTATGGGGAAAAGTAGCAAATAATACATGCATGTTTTTCATAAGAAACTAAGAATTTGGGCCAGTACTGATAAGTTTCTTGAAATTATCAGATCTGTGCCCTCCTGAACATTTCAAAACAAGGTATTCTTTGAAGCCTTCCTGTTTAGACATATCTCAAGTACTTTTTGAGTAATATGATACAAGAAAAAGTCAGAATAATGAAAAATATGCTTCAGTTTCTTAATTTTTGGTGATCTGAGAGTCTGAGTAACTTATAAGTCATTTCTTATAAAAAATATGTGTAGTGAAAGACTTTATTTGCAAACAAAATTAAAATCAAGATACATTTGTTAAAATAAAAATACTCAAATATATAACTATAATAGAAAATGAAATCTAAAAGTTAGGGCACATATAGCATATAATAAGAAAAATGTCATGCACCCCTATCCTAAACATCCTGGAGTACCCCCTGGGCTAAGAGATTTACAAGACTATAAAAATATACTATTCCATGGCTGGACAATTTAATGCACCACATATTTATGCCTTCCATCGAAGCCAGGGGGGTGTGGTTATTGAATAAACATGATTGTGGCATGGAAAATATGATAATACTACAATTGGATTGGAAAAATATTCGAATTTACAGCTGGTTCCAAGTTTACATTTTTGGCAACATCATACTCATCAACTATGTCCTAGTATACTCCTCTATTTTTATTGATTCAGGTTGGTTGAAGTTGTTCAGGTTTCAGGGCAGATTCTGAAGGCCTTTAAATAAAAAGAGAGAAACAGGCAAAGTAAAAGTCGTTTCTGTTGCTGGAAAGTCAATAAAATCATCTTTCTAAGATAATGATCTCAGAGTTGAGCAAAACTAAGGACAACTCACCATTCTGTGGGCCAGGTAAAACCATTCTGTGTTTCCATGATCTTCATTTGTTCCTTTTCTCTGATTCCACTTGAAGTAAGGCCTAACTCTTAGCAGCGCTGGTCATAATAAAACTCGAAAACACAACTTCGCAGGATCAACTTTCCTGAAGATCCAGGCAGTGTCGAGAGACGGGTCTTTCGAAATCCTCAGCCATAAAATGCTTGTACAGACCGCGGAATATTTTGAAGGCTGCAGCTGGAAGTAGGCCCGTTTCATGTACACAAAGTCAATCAATTGCTTCTTTCGCCGCTTGGCAATCGGGTTATCATCATTTTCATCATTGAATTATAAAAGTAAAACTTCTTTCCCTCTGCAATCCTTGTTATGAGCTACAACCAAACACGACACATCTGTCTAGCATCTTTGAAGTTGGGTTTCACTAGCAAAATCCCTTTACATTCAACTAAATGGCCTTATCAAAACAAACTTTCCTTCCGGAGTACACGTCACAAGCCGCTATCCCCATGCCTTTTTCAAGGTACGCGACATTTCGTTCATTTGGTGCTGCAGGGGCAGACAAAAACACTCGTCTTGGGGCTATTTCAAACGAAAGAACACTTTTTTGAAGAAAAAACGCAATAACAAACATATCTCTAACGTTTTAAAGTTTAAACTCGAATTTTTTTAAGTGACCTGATAGGCACTTTAACATAATTAATTGGGCAGCCGTAGCAAGCTTTATCTCTTTATTTCGTAGACCCTTTATTCTTTAGGATAATGGGTCTACTTGTAGGCTAATCATTCTGGTACTCAAAGGAGTCACAGCTCATCTTTGAATGACGTATTTAGGATCAATATGATGTGTCAAACAACTGAGCAGAAACTGAGGCGTCATTGGACAATCTGATGCAGCCAAGTGTTTTGATCTGTAAGCTTTGAAATGATAAATCAAGAGTTTAAGGCCCAAGGAAGAAAATATCAAGTGTTGCCTAATCTAGGGTTCTGTTGCAGGGAGCAAGGGGGGCGGATCAAAGTTACAAATGTTCATCATGCATGCATTAGTAGTTTCTGCTCTGCAGTGTCAAACACAATATTGTACCAAAACACGCATGGATTGGAATCTCAAATCTTTCCTGAAATTGGTGGGAAAGGATCAAGATTTTTTCTAATTCTATGGAGGTTTTGTAAAGTGAATTTCAAACAAGTAAAGCTATGTCGTTTTTGTTTGTATCAAATATGATGACAGTGAGAATTGGCTTATTCCATGCTTAAACTTCAAACAGGTGGCTAGATAAATAGCATATCCATATGAAATTATAAATTATTTCATCGATGAAAAAGAATCTTCTAAAAAAATACACACCTGAAATATCAATTTGTCCATCATGATATGTCAGAGCAACTGTGACACAACCGGTTCTCTTGTACCAGGATTTTAACTGAAAAGAAGAGTGAAAAATAAAGCCATGCCACAATTTACATTTCTTCAGAAAAGAACATGATGGTCAAAAGAACATGATAGCACATAAATTCTTTTCACAAATATACATAGATGATGTCTAAAATTTCTAAAATGCTAACAAATTCTTGAGAGTTCTTATTTTAATGTGTGCATAGGCATAAACTGTGCAATTCTCTGATATTCAACTTAAATATGCAAAAAAGACAATTATATTTCTGCAGTTGAAAATTTTCACCAGTAAGCTTTAGCTCATATACATATTTTAAAATGAAAAAAGAGAACTGTGGAAATGTTGAAATGTAAGTTACAAAAGATCTACTTACCCCTGCTTTCATAGTTTTCAGCTTCTTTTTATCAAATCGTGATCGTTCCACAGCATCTTGAATGAAGGATGGCTCTGCCTGCTGAATGCAAAATTGAAGAAATCAATGACATACTGTGAATGAAATTTGATTCAGCATATTCCCATTGAATAAAAAACAAATAAAACACTTCAAAGCCTGAAGAATTTACCTATCCATCAGGCACCGTAAGTTGGTTATTTAAAGGGTCTGTTTCATCCAGCATGCCTTGTACGTGCCCTCTCTTGGTTGGGCTTTGCTGTCGCCATTTTCATGGTCCTATGAAAATGGCGACAAACAAAGGCCAATCAAGAGACAGCATATGTGCCAGGCAGCTGGATGAAATAGATCCTTTAAATTGGTCCCATTTTTCCCTGATGGTCATGGGCAATTTTCTAATTTTTTTCTATCTTTTATTATTATCAATTTGTTTTACGTTGGCAACTTACATAACTAATTCAAAGCTAATTCAAGCCAACAAATTAAATACAGAAATATATATATATATACAAGTAAAACTAGTCAATAAAATTACAAAGTTCAAATCAAATTACAATGTTCAAATCAAATTACAAAGTTCATATTAAAAAAGGTGTAAAATCATAGAAAGCCGAGTTGAGGAATGTACTGCCTGCAAAGTCTGCAGTCGCAGCCTTCATTGGTCCAATGTTTGATTTTATTCTTAAATTGATGCACAGAATTTGAATCCTTAATTTCCTGAGGAAGAGAGTGCCAAATACGCAGCCCTCTGTATCGGATTGTTTCAGTACCATGATTAACTGTATGTACCATAGGAAGTAAGAATGTATTGGTATTTCTCAAATTATATGTGAGACTTCTTTGCAGGAAAATTTCGTCCATAAAACTGGGGTTTAAATTATTAGTAGTTTTGAACATTTCAGTCATTAGCAATTGTACATTTTTCTGATGTATTGTTACAGATCTATCTTTTTCTAATAAGGTTTCAAAGCTGGAAGTATAGTCTTTATACGCAATTCGTAAGGCTCTCTCGTGCAGCCTATTGATTTTGTTATTCATCTTTCTGCTATGGAACATCCATACCAAAGGACAGTATTGGAACTGGCTAGTTACAAATGCTCTCATCAAAAGTTTTAATTTGTCAGTTCCTAGATATGCGGACATGCGTGACAAAGCAAATAGTTTGTTACCAGCCTTTTTACAAATATTGTTTACATGCTTTTCAAAACTGAGATTTGCATCAATCAAAACCCCTAAAAGTTTCTCCTCTTGTGAATTATTGACGGTACAGTTGCCAATATTTATGCCGACATCTTGATCTGTCTTTTCACCAAAAATCATAAAGTGGCATTTACCTTCGTTAAGTTTCATGTAATTGTTTGCGAACCGTTCGATTATAATTTTTGAATCATTTTCTAACCTGGAGATTACATTTTCGAGACCCACATCGCACGTATAAATGGTTGTATCATCGGCATAGTTACATATATCTGTCTCTTGAATCGATAACAGAAGGTCATTCACGTAGATATTGAAAAAGAGAGGTCCAAGGACAGATCCTTGAGGAACACCAAGCTGAATATGTTTATAGTTACTGAAAGCTCCATTGATTTTTACTCTTTGTTGCCGATTTTCCAGATAACTGTGGACAAGCAATAAAGCTTCACGGCTAAAGCCATATGCATGTAACTTAGCAATCAGTAAGTCATGTCGAATACAGTCAAAGGCCTTTGAAAGGTCCATGAAGATAGCTCCAACTTTCCCGCCATTGTCGAGGCATGTTCTCCATTTTTCGATTGCCCGCATCAATGCATGTTGAGCATTGTAGCCCTTGCGAAAACCACAAAGCAGAGATGATAAATACTGTGACATATGTGCAGAAATTTGAGCACCCATAAGCCTTTCAAATACCTTTGACACAGTAGGGAGAACACTAATGGGTCTGTAATTACCCTTGAAGGTTTTGACCTCCTTTTTAAAGAGAGAAGATACATCGGCTAATTTCAATTCATCCGGAAAGGAAGAATGTTGTACTGAGTTATTGAATATGATTTGCAAAGGTGTAGAAACTAGTTCTGACTCAGATTTTAACAATTTTGGAGGGATACTCTTGAAAGTGGTTGCTTTAGAGGGGTTTAGTTCACTAATTCCATTTTTGATATTTTCAATTGAAACCTTTTCAAATGAGAAAGAACCAATGCTCTCATTGAGGGAACGAATTTTTTGAATACTTGGGTGTCTCCAAAATTTAAACAATATTTGATCGATAGGATCACTAACATCTTTAGAATCAAGAATAATATTTTCATTTTCGATAATTCCAAGAGAATCGGTGATTGTGACAAAAAAGTTATTAAACGTTTCAGCTACATCAGACTCGTTCGACACAATTTTTCCTTCTTCAAGCAACGTTATTCGTGATTTTGATGAGCTCTTATCCGAAATAAAAGGTTTGACTGTTTTCCAAAATTTTTTGTTATCTGTAACTGCTGAGACGTCAAGTTGGTTATAAAAATCTCGTTTTGCTTTACGGGAAATTTTAACGCAAAGATTACGCTGTCTTCGGAAAGCATCCCAGTTATCAGCCGTTCTATTCTTATTATATTTATTCTTTAGTCTTGTGCGTAGCATAAACGCCTTGTGAAGAGTTCGGTTCATGAATGGACTGTCATTAGCACGAATATATCTCTTTTTCATTGGTGCATGCTTATCTAAGACATGTCCAAAGGCACCCTGAAAAGATGTGTAAGTCAAGCTTCGCACATCAAGGTCAGCAAGTTTCGTTTGAAGATCCTGTCGAAATACTTCTTCTCGAAAGTTTCTATAGTCTCTGTAGTTAACGACGTTTGGTTTTTGCTTGTCAAAGGAAGCTTTCAAAACTGTAACGATCATTTTGTGAAAATCTGATAATCCAGTTTCAACAGCCGTTGTTTGCTGAAAGTTCCTCCCTCTATTTGTCAACATCAAATCAATGCACCTAGGGTTACTGGACTTAAAACACGTAGGCTCTCTAACGAGGTTCTTAAGGTCGAAGAGATTCATAAAGTCATTTATCTCCTGATCCGTTTCAACTGCATTAAAGTCACCAACAAACATAAAATTTTCATATTTTTTGCTATAATGGTCTATCGCTTTGCCTAGCTCATCAAAGAAATAAGACTGGTTTTGTGTCGGTGGTCGATATATGCAAAATAGGGCCCATTTCTTTTTACGAAGATTTATTTCAAAGCAAATGCACTCTATGTCATCTTTAAAGCAGAAAGATTTTAGCTGGAATGAAGGAATATCATCTCTGACATAGACCAAAAGACCACCGCCGTTACTGTTTCTATCCAATCGAAAGGGTTTACAGAAGCCATGGATGGAAAATTGCTCCTCAGGAAACGAAGAATCAAGTTTTGTTTCCGCTATCATGAAAATGTCGATATTACTGCTAACGATTTCCAGTAAACCTTCAAATTTGTTTCTTATTGAGTTGATATTGACGTATCCCATTAGCAGGCGTCCTACATTATTTGCTCTTAATTTCCCAAGCACAGATTTTCCATCCATGTCTTCCGTCTCTAAAGCTAAAGGCTGCTCTAAAATGGAATCATGTTCTAGAGGTGGTAACTCAAAAGGGGGAGGGGTAGGTTGTCCTTTAAAATCATAGCCCTCATTATTTAGTCAGTAACCCATTGCCCATTAACCCATTATCTCTGAAACTATCAACACAATACTTTTGTACCTTAAGTGTAGAACGGCAATTTTTGAAATGAAGAATGAAGGTATATTTTAAAGCTTTGGCATCACATCTCTAATAAAAATAAGGCCAGTGCCCCCAGGATATTTCCTGTACGAAAATACAAGGCCATGTTAAGCCATGTACAAGCCTTGTAGTTATGGCCTTGTAACCTTGTTATAGCCTGGAATAGCCTTGCTGTAACCTTGTAAATGACTTGAAAAATGCTTGTAGAAGCCTTGTGGAAACCTTGTGTTAGACTGGTTGCAGCTTGGAATCTTACTGATAGCCTTGTAATTTTCTTCCAAGGTTAGTACAAGGTCATAACAAGGTCATAATCCCCTCTGCAAGGCTAAAACTTGGCCTGTACAAGGCCAAGTTTAGCCTTGTATTTTTGTACAGGTTGCTTGATGTGTAGCATCTTGAAATTAACAAACGATAACCTTTCTGGATGTACTTTTGCTTGTTTAAAGGTTTAAACGATTCACAAAGTCAAGCAGTCTTACCTTCCTTGGTGTAACCACAGCACTAAGGCCAAGATCAAGGACAACATCATGTGAAGTAGTCGTAACAGGCTGTGGTGGGGCTGGAGCAGGCTGAGGTTGCAGATGACAATCATTTAGGATTGATACTGGTGGAGGACCAGAAGTGGCTCTTGCAAAGAATTCAGCTATGTCATGTCCTAAAAATGGAAAGCATTTTGTATCATTGTATACTACCGGGTGTCCCAAAAAAAAGTACTCCTGTTTACAAAATCACCAATAATTGATTATGAGACCTTTGATAAAATTTTCTTTTCGAGTTGTTTTGTCAAAGACCCACAAATATTCATAGTTGATAAAATGTTTGCTTTTGATAAAGCAAGGGAGAAACATTACACATTGAAAAGCCTTATTTTGAGCTATAGTTTTTAAGCAAAATACTCAACCTTGCCTAAGAGTAAAAATTTTCAGATTTTTTATCATCATTGAAGTCTCCAATGGTAGTGCTCATTTTTTTGTCATTTATGGCCAAACTAGAAGCTTTACACGCACAAAGAAATTGATCTAGCAATCATCAGTGCTTTTTGCAGTATGATTCAAAACCAGGTAGCCCTAAAAAGAGCTGAATTTGCTAATTTCTGAACCAATTATAAGATCAGCTATGTCTTGGAAAATAATTTGGTCCTTGATCTACTTCACAAAATAAGAAAATTGAAGATCGGCCATGTAATACTTTTTTTTGGGACACCCGGTATGAAAACACATCTTCTTGGCATGTCCTTGGAACAGGCATCGCTAGAGTGCGCGAGCGCTGCCTTAGCTGTGTCGGGTGCATGGAGGGGAACATCTCGAGAGAAGCTGTACACAGAGCTTGGTTGGGAGTCACTGAGTTCCCGAAGATGGAGTAGACGCTTGCAGGCACATTTTTAAATCCAGCGAATATCTGCAGGCACATTTACTAACAAAAAAATGATCTTTCTAAAGTTTGTAACAACCAATGGGTAAGAATCGGGTAGCAAGATATTGCATTAAAATGATTTGAAAGGTTAAGAATAATGAAATTTGGAAATAATTATTTGGACATCGAGCTAATCTTTAAACGTGAACATGCGGATGTGAGAAAGGGAATAAAACTAATTGGCATTTCGCATGTCGCTATGATAAACTGAAGGACTTTACTGCATTCAAAGTTTTAGAGCGAATGAAAAAGTCACAAAGAGATCTGTTTCAAATTCAACTCTGTAACCAAACCATAACTAATGGAAAAATTTGTGATTTGAAGGAAACCTCCATTGTGTACCAGATGAGTTTCATTGTTTTAATGCAAAGAAACAACTGAATACTGTGTCAATGATTGTTGAAATGGAAGTATTCCTAAACAAAGCCAAAGTTTCATATGTGTTGTCTGTGATAAGCGTTTACTGCATAAGGCACCATCCAACTTTTAAAACCAAAATGTCCCTTGCTGTATCAAAGAATGCTTCATGTGATGCACAGAAAGAATTTAAATCCTAGATGATATACGTTGAAAAAAATTTGCAGGCACATTTTTGTGGCAATTTTGCGCTCGCAGGCACAAAAAACTTTTGGTGAGGTCTGCCTTGGAATGCTGTAGAATGTTTGCAACAAAGTCATGTCTATACCAGGTGAGTAAAAAAACACTCAGCATGAAAGGCCACTGCTCCCTAAATATATAAACAAATGAGTTTTTGGACAAAAAGATTTGTGACTTTTAATTCCTGCAGCTTTTACTTCCCAAAACAAATTTCTGACAACAAGGCAGTATTAAGGAAATGAGTGGTGATAACTTTTATAGGGGGCTTGCCTGGGTTATGGGTTGATTTTACAATATTTTGCCTGGGTTGTGGGTCAGTTTCTCAATGTTTCATTAGTTTTGCCATGTTATGGGTCTCTTTACTGAGATTCGCCATAGTTTTGGGTAAATGTTAGCAGTTTATTGCTACAGTATTATTAGCTATTATGAAAAACATTTGTAAAAAGGAATTTCAAGCTCTACGAATGATACAAGCATAATCTTGTCACAATTATTGTGGAAAATTTTGGCCTGGTTATGGGGTCATATTTCAAAATTTTGACCTGGTTATGGGTTGCCCCTCTGAATTCTCAGAGGCACCACAAAACCCCTTGTAGGAGTTGCCAGCCTTGTGTCACAGGGAGCCCAGGAATAATTAGCAAACTCTTAAAATAAACAACTCTAAAATAAATTGCCTGAAAAAGTGCTGTGTAGGAGACTGCGAAGGACTTGCGAATTTGCTAATTATTCCTGGGCTCCCTAAACAAGGGCAGATTTTGTAATACAATAGCAACAGTTGCGTTTGATCGACACCTCAATTCAAAGCGATTAGCGGATGCAGACAAAGGAAATTCTCTCAACCAGTAATTCAAAACAAACAAAGCCACAAAAGTTTCCCCGAAACTAGTAGGGCAAACTCTCGCCTTGTGCACGCGAAAGATGGTTTTTAAGAGAAGTTATGTGCTTATAGCGAAAGAAGAAGGGTAAATCTAATGTTCTGTCGCATAGATTATGTTTATTTGATTCAGGAGCTGAGCAGAAGGCATTGTAATTCTCGCGTCTTTAGGGCTTAAAATGAAACGATTACAAAACAGCTCCTAAATCAAATAAACATAATCTAAGCGACAGAGCTTTAGATTTACCCTTCTTCTTTAGCTATAAGCACATAACTTCTCTTAAAAAGCATCTTTCGCTTGCACAAGGCGAGAGTTTGCCCTACTAGTTTCGGGGAAACTTTTGCGGCTTTGTTTGTTTTGAATTACTGGTTGAGAGAATTTCCTTTGTCAGCATCCGCTAATCGCTTTGAATTGAGGTGTCAATCAAACGCAACTGTTGCTATTGTATTACAAAATCTGCCCTTGTTGGCTCCCTGTGCTTGTGCCAGATATGTATGGGAAGATAAAATCGGAAGGCTGCTCAAAATCAGGTAATTTTGACAAATCTCCCAAATATTATGGGGCTCCTCCCACTCCTTTGTTTGGCGTGGAGCAACATCAAGAAAAATAGTAAAACAAGAGGTCTTTGTTTCTTAAAAAATTGGCATGGCATGGCATAAAACTTTGGTGGGGCAAAAATTCCACCAGCCCCCTGGCTCACACACACTCATGACTTCATCCCCAAAAAAGAACCTAATGTTATGGCTGATTCATATTGCTGGCAAATCCCATCCTTCAGAAAATGAAATGTATGTTGTTGCTTGATTTGTTGCCTTCCTCTAAATCCTGCCTGGCCTGAAATACTTTCGCGTTGGGAATTTTCGCGCTAAAAAGGACAGTTCAGTGATAAAAATAGGGGCAACAAAAACATGGCTTGTGAAAACAGGATTCAACATCGCAGTCCTCGTTGTGATGCTCCCTACGACGCCATACCAAACTGTTCTTCGCTTTAGACTTGCAGAAGCCACCAAGGCATCTTTTCTTCTTATCCTGAAAAACAAATCATACTGCAAGCACCAATGAAGCTTTTTCCTCACCTGTTATTTGTTGTCGTTGAGTTTCGTGTGGTGGCAAAGCCCTCGGTTGATCGGCCCTGAGGTCATGCAAAGCGGGTCCTTGGCCGCCATAGTTATACAAAATGCTACTCCACGTCGCTGGATCGCCATAGCCAGGCAGGAACTGCCGATGGACGACATTTGGGTCCATCAAAGAAGTTGATTAGACGCCAACGCTTCTAATGTTGGCTGATTTTCGTTGTTTTTAATGGCCTTCTTCTTCAAGGTCTTTTGGCCTAATAATGGCGGGCTGCTTCGAGAGGTTTCAACTGAATGTCATGGCTTGAAGTTCTCAAACACAATAGCAGAAAAACAATAGGATTCTTGACACCTATGACAACATGGCGGATACAATTTTCGCACACTTTTGTTTCAAAACGCAAATTTAATTTCAAATACATATTTGCTTCATGTTTATTTGTAAGAAACTAAAAAATTTCTTTAATTTTACCACACATTTCAATGTTGCGTTACTCATTTCCTCTCAGTTCATTTCTTATTTTATTGGAAATTAGGTTTCCTATTCTCCCTCCTTCACCTCCTTTCCTCTTCTTGGGCCTTTTTGAAATTTCATATTTTCTTTTAGAGGCTCCGGTACCAAGAATAACAAAATATCCGTCTGCATTTGTCTACATTTAGTTCTCAGACGAAGGGTAAAACGTGGTTTTCTCTATGTCAAATGGTAACAACTAACAAGTTGGGCCACCCACAGAAAGCACCCTAAGATCTACGAACTAAACGCCACCGTTCTCAAGATTTTGTCTATTTTGTCACTGCTAGTAGAACCAGTTGTTTGGGAAAAGCCAACCACGGACGATGTTTGTGATACAAACATCGTCGTAGTTGGCCTGATCTAATCTAGACAAAACTGGTAAATTTGGCAAACACTAAAGTAAAAAGAGGGGTACTTGTTACTTTTATACTAATTTCCCCCCATTATTACCTGTGGCCTACTGTTTTCAGAAGTTGGTAGGTTTGGAATTACCAATCAAACAGATGCCGTATGTGTGATAAAAACAGAGAAATAAACAGAGAAAATTGGAAATATTTCAGCGAACATTCATCACACATTCTACAACAAGCAAAGATAAAAGAACAAGAACGGACGAATAAATAAAAATTTCCCCAATTTGATGTCTTGCATATAAGCTAGTTAAAGTACAAAAATAAGTCAGGAGAAAACAGAATCAAGATGTCGCAGAATTGACTGTTCAACAAAAGGAATCGTCCAAACTGATCAGTTGTTATGTAGCCGAATGAAACAAGGGCAGATAATACAATAGCGACAGCAGTTTCCCCGAAACTAGTAGAGGGCAAACTCTCGCCTTGTGCAAGTGAAAGGTTGTTTTTAAGAGAAGTTACGTGCTTATAACGAAAGAAAAAGGGTAAATCTAAAGATCTGTCTTGCGGATTTTGTATATTTGATTCAGAAGCCGAGCAGAAGGCATTGTAATTCATGGACACTGTGCCTTGGGGTGACAGGAGTGAAATTTTTCAGAAAAATGGCTGCCTCGGTGAACGTCTCCAAGGTGATACATCCAGATTCCAAACCGTTCTAATCACTATTCAATTAACTAGATTCAATTACTTTTTCTCAACGGTTGAATAGCACATTATGAAAGTTTTATAGCGACGCAGCCAAATTGCGAAGTAAGTAAAATGGCTAAACAGAATATTCGAGCAGGGAAAGAATTTTGACATAATGCCTAGACTAGCTACCCTAATCCCTTGCTTCCGATTCTTTGCCGGAACTTCAATTCAGTAGGACGAAGGAGAAACATGGAACAAAGTTAGAAAGTGTCTATCCCTGCTAACACAAAACAATCAATCTGCTGCTGAAAACTTCTGTAGGAAATTGGAAGAAATCAGTTCGTGTATAGATTGTTGTCGCTGTTGTCGTTGTCGTTGTTGTTGTTGCTAGAAATAGGCAGAAATGAAAAATCTGCCAAGACTATTGACCCTGTCTTGAAATGTAAACATAGGGCTCAAATCTTTAAAAGTTGGTGTAAAATTCTATTGCAGCTTTCTTTGAAATAGATGGCTTGAAAGGAACTTATCGTTTCTTGCTGCAAATTTGCCGTGGCAATTTATTGATATCTTGATTAGTTTCAATATGGTGGCATTTATTAAATTTGAGGCTATGACGTCATCTAATTTCTAAATCCTAAACTAGAAAAGCTACAGATTTCTGCTTGCCACCATATTGTTGACCTTCATAAACTTTGGTTTTCTTGAAGGTTATATAATGTTTCCTCTATTAGTTTAAGATTTACGATGATTTCATTTTTTTCAAATTTTACATGAATTCTTTCAAAAATAATTAAATTGCCACCATTTTGAAAAAAATCCAGATATCAAAAATTTTCCACGGCAGATTTACAGCAAAGTACCATAAGTTCCTTTCAAGCCATCCAATTCAAAGAAATCTGCAATAGAATTTTACAACGACCTTCTTAAAGATTTGAGCCCCATGCTGAAATCGTAAGAAATAATATAAACAAATATCCAATTCATAAAATCAAAAAGTCTGTCACGGAATGCATAATGTACATGAATGAGTCCTTTTAAAATTCATTACAAACTAGAGCGGGGACTACTTCGATTTATTAACGGATGCACTGTGCGTTTTATTATAAGCCGAACATACTAATTGCAAAATCTTGTTACTTTTTTCTTTAGCTAACATTTGTTCTACAACTACAACGTCTTCACCTCGCTTGATATGCAACATTAATTCTGAAACTTGCTCATCTGTGATGTGAAGATCTTCTCTTTCTATTAACTCAATGATCTGTGAAAATGAAAACAAATATTGGTGTTAATGAAGGCTGACTTTGTAGCGGGGATGGCTCAGTGGTAGCACGCTTGACTACCAATCTGAAGGCTGGTGGTTCGAGTCCTCGCCCTGCCAAACCTGCTGCAAAGAGCGAGGAGAGTCGCCAATTCTCTGTAATTCCAGGCTAAAGGAATCACGAGGTGTGGTCACATCGAGAGCAAGGATCAGGATGCTGCTTCGATAAGCTCAGCGTCCTAAAGCTACCTTCAGATGGTAGGTAGAAATGTCTTCAAAAAAAGAGTGGCTTCCATTTGAGAGACTGTGATCGAATTTGCAATTCAGTTCAGTTTAATTTTAAAATTCCATTACATACAAAAATCTCCTTTAGACAACATAGAACTAACTAGAATATCAATTACAACAGGAAATAAAGCATACAACAGGAATTTTGTATGGTTAGGAATTTCTTAAGGAGGAGCTCTCTCAGTAGGTAGACTAATAGAGGAGAGAGCACCCCCTAAACTGCTGTTGCTGCTGTAGCTGCAATACTGCAGCTGCAACATTGTAGCTGCAGTAATGTAATGCTGCAATACTGCTGTTGATATGTTGTAGCTTTTGTAATACGGGGGACAGACTTGAAGTTACCAATTAAAAGGTCAACAAATTGCCAAAGACTAGCCTGCGTGAGCCTGCGTGAGCCTGCGTGCAGACTCGACTGATTTAAAATTTCCAGTCATGTGACCACACTCTTGCGATGTTTAGTATTACGCTTCTTTTTGCATTCATAATTGAAGTGGGTGCAAACAAAACTTAGCCGATTTTGTCTTTGCGTTTCTTATAGAGGTGCAAAACTGTGGAATAGCCTCTCAGCCAAGAAGTCTAAGCAGGCATCCTCCCTATAAGGGTTTTAAGCAAACTGGCTAGAGAAAAGATCGGACCCAGATGCTGGAAAATTGCTTACCCTTTTCAATTCATCCAGGTGAAGCGTTCCATCTTTGTCCTGATCAAGCAATTCACACAAATCTCGTGCTTTTTCTTCCGATAATCCTTCATTCTTTTGTAATGCAGCAAACAGTTCGTGCGTCGTAATTTTTCCATCCCTGAAAATATAAATCGAATGGAGTGACAGCATGAATTTGATTTAAAGCATTATTACGACCACTTGGATGCGCTAATCTTTCAAATGAGGTTCTAACGCTGCTCCTACTGTGTGGCGATAAAAACCTTCCAAATGATGTTAACAGGAACATACTCGAGATAACATTACAATTTATTTAAGAAACTGGTCGGTTAGATTGAGCTCATTTTAAACTTTGTCACAAGCCACGGAACCACAAAGTACGTTTTCTTTGCAACTTTTTTTTCTTTTTGTTCGCAGTTATGTCTGGTTTATATAAATGTGCTTTTTCAATGTTCTTTTTCCAAAAAGGCCTCAGGGTTGACATAGTATTTTGCTCCTCTTGGTAACGTAGTCGTAGTGTTGTAAAGTAGGTTAAGTAATGTAGGTAGTAATTCGTCATGTAAATTTTTAGATGGAATACATAAAAAAAAGAAAACAAAATTAAGAGCTTCATCTGTAACACAGACGGTTATATGGAACTTAATGGATTATGGCCTAAATTTTCACTAAATTTGCAGAACTAAGACACTAAACTTCTAAAAAATGTGCAAAACTATGGGTACATTCTCCGGAAAAAATGGTACGTCCCCATCAAATACCAGGTCAAAATACCCATCCCCCTCTCTGAGATCAGAGAGTGTTATTTGTTACGGAACAAATGGTTATAGGCGAAAGTATGAAAATCAGCAAACCAAAGAAGGGACTTCATAAGTAGGAAAGAGCAGATCTATTGATTTCGTTTCATTTTTCATTATTTAGCCACGGTAGCCCCATCAGTCTGCAGAGACTGCTTTACAGGGGGGCCGTGCAAAATGCTACAAAATTAAAAACCTAATTTACAAATTTAACAAATTCAAATCAAAAGAAAGGTAAAAAGGACACTGAACAGTAGCCACAATTCTATATGCTCTTGGGCCATGCTTCCTTTTAAGAATGAGGGAGTCAGATCGTTAACATCATTGTGAATTTCGATGTGCAGCGAAATTATTGAAGCTTCCCAAATTCTATTAGTGTTGATTGTCTTATTCACACTATCAGTGCCACAACAGTGTCCCGTTAAATAAGACTGGGTGTTTTCATATTTGCAAATGACAAAGAATAATGTCCACATAAACAACGACAAAGAGCAGGAATACCGAATGAGCCAGAAAAAAGTTCCCACTTTCAAAAATTCGTAGCACCACAAGTACTTCATGAATTTGAATGATTCAAATTCTAGATAAAAGCCAAAAGATCGAAGTATTTTTGTGATTTTTCTCGTCTTCTTACGAGTACTGCAAATATAGGTAAATTCAACTTTAAAAAATTTCATTATTGCAAAATGACAAAAAAGGGCCTAAAATACTTGATCAAATCGTTAGGAAGCTCCTCATACAGAACAATACGCCAGGCGTTTCACCTCTCTCAAGAGTTATAAGACATAGATTTTCAAACAAATACTAAAGATTTTCAATGTTATGGCAATAAATGTGCAGACGATATCTCTCACCCATGAGAAAATGTATTTTCTCTGTTGTTCTGAGCAAGGAGTTCTTTATGACTTGATTAAGCATTTTAGGCCTTTTTCAGTCATTCTGCGACCACCAAGTTCTTGTAAACTAGAATTCACCAATTATTCCAGTGCTTGTAAGAAGATGAGAAAAATCACAAAAATACTTCAATCGTTTGGCTGTCAAGCAAATATTGATTCATTCCAATCCATTCAGTACTCTTGATGCTATGAATTTTCAAGAGTGGGAACTTTTTCTGGCTCACCCGGTAGTAAAAATAGATTACCTGTCTGCATCGATCTCCACTACATCTTCCTTCGAAGTATCCTGCTCCAATTCATCTAAATCTTCATGAATTTCGTCAATCATGTCATCGAGCCGTTTTCCAAGTCTTGACCCTGCAGTCGATTCTGTGATTTCTTCCTTTGTAGGTTCTTTTGCGAGTTCCTTCAAACCCTCTTGATAATCTTTTCGATCTTCTTTTAAAATCTTAAATTCATCGCGATCAGATAACAATGTTTCTTTCAAATTCATCAAACTGTCTTCGAACGATTCAGCTTTCTCCTGCAATAGAAATAACACGAATTACTAGAATCACTCCATAAGGACCCTCAAGTTATGCTCATCACATTGAGTTGAATTTTTGTTGTTGTTATCGCTCCACTGAGGGCCTTATTTCCCTAGAGCTGCAAAACCGGACAAAAATGCCAATCTGCGACAAGTTTTCGTCGCAACGTCGTATGGTGGTCACAACATGGCTTAGAGGAAGGCGGTTTCTGCATTTATCACTCTAAACATGTTCCTCGATAGTTAACTTGAACGTAGGTACCTCGTTTGTTGGTATTGGTGCTGTAAGAGCAGACATGTTAATCTTGAAAGCTCAAATTTGCCTCTTCCTGCAAACCAGAGCTTAAGGCTTTTGGCCCAAACAGATTGTTAAGGCACATCGTACAAATCAGCGATATCCTTGATAAAATTTGAGCAATATTAGATATTGTGTCATTCTGTTTTCCAGAAGTCACCCCCAAGTCACTCATTGGGCAGTTTCTTAACTTTTCAATAATTTCAGTTCTTAATTTTGATGTGCTTCAGGAACTTGCTTAGGCCAAAAGGCCAAATAAAAGCTCTGGTTTGCAGGTGGACGCAAATTTAAGCTTTCAAGATTGATATTTCTGCTCTCAAAACACCAATACCAACAAACGAGGTATCTATGTTCAAGTTAACTATCGAGGAACATTTTGAGAATACTTAGCCATGGATTAAAGCTAAATTCACATCGCTGGAGTCAAATCTGTATACTTTTTTTTGGGACATCCGGTAGTAATCTATAATAGTTTCTGATACTATACAAAGAATCTTTAAAGAATAAAATTGCAACATAAGTTTAAAAAAAAATACACTTTGTAAGAGTAATGAAATGAGTCCCTTTTGAGCAAGTGATTTCTGTAAATCAAAGAACGCAGGGAAACAAGGGACGAAATGTCATAAGTCTAACACAAATCTCGTTGTGAGACTTTCCGATCATCTTCCTTACCTTCAGCTCCTCAGCAGCAGCTTTCTCGCGCTAGGATAAAGAGAGACACGCGTCAGTAACGATCCCGTTTTCCAAACATTTGAAGATTAAAAGCAATTTTGAGTTGTTTCTAGAGTCCTGTTCCTATAGCATATAATTGTGTGTTTTTCTGCAATTTAAAAATAATAATCGAATGTTAAAGCACTTTGTACATACTTCAAAACACAGCCGGTTCAGAACACGGAAACAACACAAGTAGTTATAAAATTAATAAACATAAATGTCCGTATTGATTGAACTAAAATGCAAGGATTTAATTGGACTAAACGTATCGGGCATAACCCTTCATCAGTAGCCCTGATTGATCAGTACTGATGAAGGGTTATGCCCGATACGTTTAGTCCAAATAAATCCTGGCATTTTAGTTTAATCAATACGGAAATTTATGTTTATCAACTGTAACTATTGCCGCACGTCAACCTCAAGATTTTATTTAACTGAGTTATAAAATTATATTGCAATCAGACGTGTTGGACTGTAATCGGTGCCCGAGGAAAAAGCATGGCTTGTTTTTTTTATGCTAAAAGGTGATAGTCCAAATTATATTCTATACATATAATACTTTATTTGTATGCTTGAAGTTGCAAGAATAGCTGCTTTGAGAGTTACCTTATTAGAGGACCCTCATGAAAAGCACTCTCAAGTGACTAAGACCTTTCTCTGTAAATATCTGTATTATCATTTATTATTATTTATTATATTATGTTTATTATTATCAATATCTGTATTAGCAGTATCATTGTTACTTGGTTTTGAAGCATAATGCAAAAAGCACACATGATTATCAGATTTATACCTTGCTTATCTTAAAGGCACACTGTCGTGGCACTGATTGGATGAATAAGACAATACAGTATGAAAGAATAGAATTAGGCAGGCTTCAGTAATTTCGCTGTACACTGAAATTCACAAAGATGATAACGATCAGACTCCCTTTATTCTCGAAACAAAGTATGATCTAAGAGCATAAAGGCTTTATAATGATCCAGAGGCCAGGTCTTTTGTTAGGGATTTCAACATTACAACTAGCCAATTACAGTGTGCCTTTAAGAGCCTACTTGGTCTTAAACGTCAGAAAGGAATGCACACTATCAGGCAGCATTAAAATGCTGATGAAAAATCGCAAAATGGTCAACTGCTATTTCCTACTGTTCTCATGCATGCTTACGTGAATCGTACGATTTTACGACCATGTTACGGTTACACGAAGACTTGACTTAATGCTATGTATTTTGACCAAAAAACCTTTAGAGAGGGCCAAGAACAACGGCAAAGCAGGATCAAGGAAACAAAATTCTTACAGCTTTCTTTTCGTTCAACTTATCAATCTGTTCCCTTTCAATTCGGATTTTCTCTTCCTCATCTGTCAGAATATCAATTCGAGTTCTTCTGTCGACCTCTTCTCCTTCAATTGCTCCAATCTTTATTTCCATTTCATCAACCTAGCAAAACATAAAAGGGATTAGTCAATCAATACAAAATAATGTTTAAGCGGTTGTTAATCAACATTATCATCGTTGCTAAAATTCACTACAGTAAATCCCCGCATATAAGCATCCCAAAAAATAAGAACCTAGAGGCTGTTTTTCCTAAATTATGCACCTTTTAATTAAGAACCTGTTTCAGGTTCATGAAAAATATGTTCTCATAGCAGAGGTAGCATAGTTGATTTTGGATGGTCGTTGGCTGTTAAAGTTTGAATCTCCTTCCCTGCTGTTTGTAAGCTTAGAAGTGGCTTTTGAAACATTATAACTTTGCCAAAGCAAATAATAGGGCTGGAAATCATTGATAAAGGTTCTAAAACGGCCTACGCAAGGCACTCTTCAATAAGAACCTTATACTTTGAAATAAGAACCTATTTCAGCCTGGCTCTCAAAAGAGTAGGTTCTTATATGCGGAGATTTACTGCACCTATTCTGATATGGCAGCAAACTTATCCATGCACAAAAACTAAATAACAGGAGAAAACAAAATACAACCGGGGAAAATCCACCATAAATATAATATATTTTGGTGTAGGAACATCCAGTTTATTTGCCCCCAGAAGAAGTTCGTTTCAAACTGTTTGCATTAAGTATGAATTTGGTTAATGTATGTCACTGTAGATGGTTAAAAAGGCAGCAGCAAAGTTTGGTAAATTTCTCCTAATTGTCCTAAGTTTTCCACCGGATAAGTTAGCAAAACGTAGGGTGTTTGCTAATTCCTATTGATGAAGCTTACTTTGCAAACTCGTTTCTTTAAAATGCCTTGCATAGAAGAAAGGCCAACTTAGAAGTGAAAATTTATTTGGTCGAAATCGGTGGTTCCGTTCCATAGTTAAGGGTATTTGAATAAAAATAAAATAGTTAAGGGCGATTTTAGTAAATGTTGTTTCGCAAGGTTCATAAAAAATGGCCTTCAATTAGATTTCTATTTGTGCACCTGTGAACTTCTAAACGATGACAAACATACTGTTTCTTTCCTAACAAATTGAAACAAAGGCTTGTGAAAGGATAAAATTATTGTAGTATATGGTTTATCCCTTAGGGACTATCAATTTGATTTAAATGGTCACGAAGCAGGAAGCTGTTGTACAAGTGATAGTTTTCATCAAAATAGCTTTTTCATGTCTGGTACCAAAGGTAGCTTTTTCACAAATAAATGCAGAAAGAAATGACTGATTTCAGCAAACTAACTTTCCAAAATTAATTCAATATTCTTTCTGCAACAAAAGTTAATAAGAAACCCCCCGATTGACTTCCTTGTCATCAAAATATGGCTTGTTAAACGCTAGGCGTTTCTTCTTACTTTTTTTTGCAGGATTTTACAGTTTTATCTCTAAGTCAAAGGGAAAGATTCATTTTCTGAGTCAAAGAGGCTAAAAGCATTACTAATTCGGGACTTACCACTCTTTCTGGTAGCTGAGAAATCGTAACTTTAAGCTGTTCGAGGCTACTTATTTGCTCTTGCATGTACAGAGTTCTTGATAGTAACAACAAGGTAGCAGGAACTTCTTCATCTAGGCTCAACTCAAGCCACTGAAAAGTAAACAAAATAAAAATTCGTATACAAACATTGTAGAGGACAAGGTATATTCTTTTATAAAATCCAAGCTAAACTAAAGCCGCTGAAAATTTTAAAGCAAAAAACTTAACGAACATAGAATGGACAGATAATACTGCACTCAACTCCAAACATTGCCAAGTGTACATGAGAGTATCAACCAATACCACCGCACGGTATGAGAAAAAACAATGACAGTTCGAAAGGCCACTGCTCATTGGATATCAAGACAACGAGATTGGAAAATAGATTGTGAAAAAGTGCACATTTTCAAATGAAATGGAAACTTTACCTGACTGACGTTGGCTTTCTGAAATTAAGAGGCATTTTCTCAAGCAAGCCGCTTTAAGGAACCTTTAAAAACAGGCCTAAAACAATCAAGATCAAATTTTCCAAATATTTCTGCCTTACAGAAATGACTTGAACTAAACATGTTTTAGCACGTGGAACCTAAGTTTTTTGCTCTTTCATTGGGAGCAACAAGAAATCACGAAAGATCATGAATTAATGAACCTTTTAGAGATACATCACTTCTTGTTTTTGCTTTCTATTTGACGATGTATAGACCTTTTAGCTATTCTGAAAAGAATCAGAATCGAACAATAGTTTGCTACATTTTGTAGAATTTTCGAATGTGCACAACAGTGATAGAAGCTCTAACACCACTCATTCGAACCTCGCGTGTAAAAATGTATAAAAATAACAATCGATCCAGGCTCTCTTCTAGAATAGCTAAAAGGTCTATTGGGAATGGGGCAATAGCGATTTCTGATTAAAATGGTGAACCTCTATGTTGCAATGGCTGCCTAAAGTTATCGAACACCTTTGCTATTTTTGCCCCGTTTTGCGATGACAATAACCTTGCAAATCAACATTGTTTCGGGGGTGAAGGGGTGTTTAAACTTATCACTAAGGTTAGAACTGCGGATTATCAAGAAATGGCCTAAGTGTTCCAAGAACTTTTGGCAGGTATAGTGCATACCTTAAATTTATATCAATTCTTTTCAAAATTTCAAATCGTTCACGTTTCGATTCTCAGTTATTCAATTTTATAATTCTGACCTGTTTCAATTGTGATTTCATCCTTTCAACTGGTACACCCAATGCACGCATTCCTCTGCTTACACATGCTTGCTGCAACTCCATTGTGCTCAGTTTGTCAATCCCTTCTTTTCGAATTAACTGAAAAGACATCAAAAGAATATATAACCAGGGCTGCTAACAGATCTACAGAGAGAGCCTAGAGTAAGGCGCTTCATTGCATATTTGGAGGCATGTTGCAGTACAATTACGAAAAATCTGCAGTTGAACTGTCGAACAGATCATCTTGCTTTGAGTAAACAGAAACAATTTCTACCATAATTTCTTTTCTCATGACCAGGGCCACCCCCGAAGGCTATTTGTCACAAATTTTCCTCTATATTTCAGGTATTTTGTAAGTTGCTGGTCCACTTTTACAAAACGGAGAAATGATGTATTGAACATGAATTTATCAACGCTTGAGGATAAATTATGAGACGATTATTGCATCTGCAGGACATCTCTGCTTCCTATCTATCAATTTTGTGGGGTTGCAAAGTTGGATTGCAAATAAGGCTAAGATATTAGTTACTGAAAAATTAACTCAGTCATACCCTTGCTTGTAATGCAGAATCATTCGGCATCAGCTGACACGGTGAAATATATTTATCATGAGTGGGCTACCACAATTGGAGAATTAAAATGTGCCCCTGCCTGGGATCGAACCAGGGGTTTTCGTGTCAAAAGTCTCTCCAACACTTCGCTGCGTCACTCAAGCGCAATGAAATGTTGGAGAAAGCTGAAGTCATTCAGATCCCTGGTCTTGCTTGTAATGTATGTTCGTACGTCTGCTATCGTTCCTGTTGTTGCTGACCATTTTGCCGTCGGAAAACTTTGTCCTCCCCACCTCTCCGCCTCCCATGGACTCATGGCTAGCCTTAGCCTCGCTCATGATGTCCTAGAAAGGAGATCCCCTTCATCCTTGATCAGAAGATAATGCCATTTTCATCGTCATCTTTAAACACTCTTCTACATTATTCAATTGGTCTTATTGCCTACGTTTTCATTCCCAGCAAAGAAAATTACACCTAACTACAACTCGTAGTATTGCTCATGGGCGTGCTCCACAAGGGAGCTAAAATAAGGTTTGAATAATGGCTGAAACGATGCCAACCATAAGTAAAACAATCTGATTATATGCATTAAAAACATAATTGAACATCTCGTACCTTGTCATCTGCTTTGAGTTCTTGTAATTTCATTCTCAATGCAAATCTCAAATAATTATTTGTACCAACGGCAGGCATCATTAGTAAACGGCATAATGCTTTCAACTGCGCATGTGTCATATTTTCAAGGGTGATTTCATCTTCAAATAACTTCGAGTAATTCAAGATTTCATCATTCGCTGGCTGTTCTCCTTGAGATCGCGTCTTTAAAATGGGAAAAGACAAAACAAAGTTGAAAGTCAATGAGATAGGGTGGATTGCATGATAAAATTGGTTGCTAAGACTTTGTTTGAACTCAATAGTGGGGGGGGGGGCAAAAAGAACTTGACAACATGTTTTAATAGTTGTAACGCGGAAAATACTTGAGGTATTGGGATCAAGCTTGGTCGATACCCGAAAGGCTGAAGCAGTTTTCTGATTTGTGTTATTTTTCTATGCCTTTGAAATACAGGTAAAATTTAATTTACAATCATCCGTAAAATTTTTTTTTTTTTTTTAGGTAAAATTTAATTTACAATCATCCGCAACTTTTTTTTTTTTTTTTAGGTAAAATTTAATTTACAATCATCCGTAACTTCCAAATGCGTGAAAAGAGGCCTACAAACTTCAACCAAAATTACAAACAATCGTACTGGAACAAAGAAACTGTTCTTGTATTTGATGTTCACGGTTGGTGAAAACAGTCGAGGGGGGGGCAACTCCTATGGGGGGCCTGGTATACATGTGCCTTTGAGAATTCAGCGTTAGGACCCATAACCAGGACAACTTTGAAATGCCGAATACAAATGTCAAACACGTTAAAAATCAAACCTTTATCAAAGCAAGAGCGGACATGATCTAATACTTTTGCAAAATCATGTTTTAAACATTGAAGGAGATGAAACGTATTGGCATGTTGCTCTAACTGAGGAGATTATTTAACCCTTTTTACACATTTCGAAGTAAAGAAATTTTTCATAAATCCAATTTCATCTATATGCACAACTCACAGAGAATAGAAGAAAACTCTCAAAAGATACTACAGTCTTTTGGTTATCAACCAACTCTTGGTTCATTCCAATATTATTCTCCACATAACAAATTTTCTTCATATGTAAATATATTTTTGGTTTGTTTGGTGCGGTATGTGTACGACTCCCATGACAAATCATCGTAGGGTCTTTTCAGCTTCTTTCTTCTAAGCCTTCCTCTCTGCAATCAAAAAATTATGCAAAGCCCCTGTCTATTATACCCTCGTTTTAAAAAGTAAACAGATCAATTAAAGACTTCTTTACCACTAACAAACCTAAAAATGATGCCAAAACTTGTTCTACTTGTTGATAACCCTCATTTAATGTAAGCAAGAAGAAATTTGTTATTGAACAGCTGCAAAATAATGTTGCTTCTTTCATAAACATCAAAACTTACCCTTTGTACAAAGTTTGCAAATTCCTTCAATTTCTTTTCTGATTTCTTTGTTTTTGTGCTAACCTCTAATTCTTCAATTGTGTCTTGCAAGAAATGTGCCATTGATATTTTCAGTTTCAGAGATTTCTTTCTGTTTTCCTCCTGTTAAAAAATGCTTCTTGTAAAATTCTGCTCAAAACAAATATCCTGTAACTTTTGACCATTAACAAAGGAGACCTTGAATTGCTTCTGGTTGGGTACTATTACAAACCTCCAGTCAAGTGAGGTCTCATCACTCATGAGTTGATTTGGAATGGTGATAAATCCAACTGTATGCTTTGCAAGGTATATATACAACAGGTTGAGGGTTCCTAACATGATAGACTTTTATTTCCATCCTCATGGATAATTACTTAGTATCAGTATTCATCTTGTAAATTGTATGCACTGTAAAGTAGGCTTAAAGAGAATCAACGGAGATAAAAGCCCCACGCGGGAGGAGTCTGGGTATTCTATTATTAGCCTATTGTATTTGATGATTTCGAGACGTTCATGGATATTGTTTAGCAAGAGGAACAATAACATGCGTAGGAGTTTTCTTTGTCCTATTTATAGATTGCCTCTACTTAGCTCCGTTGATTCACTTTAAGGGCTATCAACGAGGATCACAACAAGATGTCCTTTTCTTTTCTTGCAAAATGATTAGTGCAAGAACATAGGGCTCAAATCCTTCCAATCTTTAAAAAGGTGGGTGTAAAATTCAAATTTAATAAATGCTACCATTTTGAAACCAATCAAGATATCAATAAATTTCCACATCAGATTTACAGCCAAAAACCCTAAGTTCCGTCCGAGCCACTTATGAGAAAAATGTAACAGAATTTTACATCGACCTTTTTAAATATTTGAGCCCTATGTTTTGTGCAAATCCAACAAGGTACAATAATTGAAAATGAGAGGCAAAACCACAAAATAGGAAGCAATAAATGTTTCTACCAGAAAGAAAGAATCCTCGTACCTTCTTTGATTTGTCCTCAAATGTACTTGGAAGCATATTTGGAAATAATTTTATTGCCACAGGAAGGAGAAACTCCATAAATGGAACAATTAGAAAAACAGTGAATGGAACAAGACGGAACAGATCTGCAACTGTTCTACGAAACTGCAAAAAAGACAAAGAAACAAGGATTACTCAGCTGCCATTGTTTATTCTTTCTGATAAGAAAACTACCGGTGAGTCGAAAAATATAGGCGTTTGAAAAACTGTATAATGACGAATAAGCCAGCAATGTCATGGCACAATAAAGCTTCAAAGACTTACCCAAATAACACAATGCCAAGGCAAGTAACAAAAGCAAAATTTGAAGGCAGAACACCGCAATACGACAAAAAACAACAGCAAATGAGTGAATTTATTTTAACCAATATTTCGTCCTGCCATGCAGGACTTCTCCAGGGCTGTTATGTGATGCAACAAAAGCAATGTCCTGTACAAAATACAAGGCCAGGTAATAGCCATGTTATGGCCTTGCAACCTTGTTCTAGCCTAGAAAAGCCTTGCTGTAACAAGTAAATAGCTCAAGAATGCTAATTAGCCTTGTGGAAACCTTGTGTTAGACAGACTGTAACTTTGAATCTTACTGAGCCTCATAATTTTCTTTATTTAATTTAATTCTAATTTAATTTAAATCTCGTAATTTAATTTTCTTAAGGTTGGAACAAGGTCATAATCCCTGTCACAAGGCTAAAATTTGGCCTGCATAAGGCCAAATTTAGCCTTGTATTTTTGTACAGGGTACAATTATGCGAAGAATCTGGGATTGAATGCTAAGGAGGAGTGGGGAAATTCAAATGTTCCTAAGACTTAAATTGATCAAAGATCAAACAAAATCAAACTTAATCAGCAACTGGCAAGATATTGATTGGACTCAACTCACTGATGGGGATGGGCATGGACTTGCTACAAGTCTATCTTTTGGTCCTAAAGAAGATTCCTTTCTTTTTCTTTCTTTATTTTTCTCCTATCGTATCGTGTTTTCCATCCCTTTTCACGAACCAAAAGAGAGACTTGTAGCAAGTCCAGGATGGGCAGTGAAACATACAAGGTAACAATGTTTAGTTTTGTGATTCACTAATTGTGCGTATGTTAAAAACAATGGTCACAAAAATGAAATTGCCAAATTACAAGCAGTTTGTCAAAAAGTAAGCATACACTATTCCAGAGATACACAGGCAAAAAGTAAAACGTGAACTATTCAAACATACTTGTCTCCTTTCCCTCCTTGTCAATGTCTTTCCATTTAAAACTTGCCACAATAATTTTGCTGCCACCTTTGAGTCTAAATACAGCAGCCTAAATCCATTATAATAATGTAAAACCTCCTCCCATATCCTATCCTTGAGTGGTAATTTAACCTTCTTAGCAGCTTCCCCTGACCTATCAGGCTGGAAGATAAATGCATCTTGTAATTTTTCCTCAACAGCATGCATTTTTGACACATTTGATTCACGTTTTTTTCTTTGATGTTCCACATATTCTTCCACTTTTGATTTGTCTTCATCCAGTATTATTTTTCGTTCATCGAGTATTTCATTTGATTGACCACTGGTGTGAAATTTCCTCCTCATTTTAATTGTACTCAGATCTAAATTTCTACCAAGAAAACTATTTGTTGAAATATCCATGAAACAAAAATTATGTGCATTATGAAAGAGAGTCTTGGTTTGGAAGATCGGATGTGGTCCTTGGTTTAGGTACGAAATTTTCAAAGATGAAATTGACCTAAAAAACAAAAGGATTCTATTAAATATTGTGATTGCAGATCAAACTGGAGCCCCATGCCACTTATATGATGTATGCCATTTAATTGAAAACAAACACGCACACACAGAATGCACATATTTGAATTACATGAGCATTTTGTTGAAAGTACAAAAGAGTTTTAGTGCTGGAGTGCTTTAGTGCTGGTGTAAATTGATTGCTTAGCTCCAATTCCTTTCTCTGGAAACTGGAGTGTTTGAAAATGCTATTAAAAATGTGGCATACCGTTTATAGGGAATCAGAACAAAGAACATTTTCAAGAAAAACCCAAAAAAAAGGAATATACCGGGTGTCCCAAAAATGTTTCCCTGTTTTAATGGTTCCAGGAAAACAACCATCATCTTGTTCTGAACGATGTAAATGGCAATCCCCTGCTTAAAGGCTAACTTGGATCCATATAATCTTTCCCAATTTTTTGCTTATCATAAGATCTCCAAAATATGAATTTTCTGAAAATCTCAAAAAACATTGAAGTGAAAAGAGAAAAAGATATGTTCCATTTCTTCCATCGTAAGTGTGAAGGAATACAACCACTTGTCAATTTCATAAATTGGTCCTATTATCATTGGTATATGATGAGAACATGGGTTTGAAAGGCCTAAGTGTGCCAGAAATTTGTCTGTTTCTTTGTGTCCACCTCCTCCACCATGGAATATCATTTTGTATTTTATGAATGAATTAAAATGAATGATTGATTTTTTTTGTAACAAATACAAAAAAATCTGGTAGGAAGAAGTCATTTGGCAATAAAAAATAAGGCTCTGTGCTTCAATACATACTCTGATCTTGAATAGGATAACAATGAATGGGAGCCATCATCTGGCACTCTACCTGTAATCAAGCAGAATTCAAATAATGAGTAGTTTCATGAAAAACACAGTTGATTCAGTAGCGTAACAGAAACTTCAAGCAATTAGTGCCTTTTGGTTAATTAAACAGGTTGAAAACATAAGGAGACCAATGACTGATTCTTGGGAAACAACCTGTACGAAAATACAAGGCTAAACTTGGCCTTGTACAGGCCAAGTTTTAGCCTTGTAGCGAGGATTTTGACCTTGTTATGACCTTGTGCTAGCCTTGGAAGAAAATTTACGAGGCTATCAGTAGATTCCAAGTTGCAACCAGTCTAAAACAAGGTTTTCACAAGGCTAAGATCAACCTTGTGCTAGCCTTGTGAAAATTAGGCTATTCATCATCAACTGAATAAAATATTCATGCGAAAGATGTTAGCCTTGTTGTAACCTCGTTCAGCCCTCGTATAACCTTGGACACACATGCAACTTGCCGTTCCGTCTAAACAAGGTTTCCCGCAAGGCTAAGATCAACCTTGTGCTAGCCTTGTGAAAATTAGGCTATTCCTCGTCAACTGAATAAAATATTCATGCGAAAGATGTTAGCCTTGTTGTAACCTTGTTCAGCCCTCGTATAACCTTAGGACACACATGCAACTTGCCGTTCCGTCTAAACAAGGTTTCCCGCAAGGCTAAGATCAACCTTGTGCTAGCCTTGTGAAAATTAGGCTATTCCTCGTCAACTGAAAAAAATATTCATGCGAAAGATGTTAGCCTTGTTGTAACCTTGTTCAGCCCTCGTATAACCTTAGGACACACATGCAACTTGCCGTTCCGTCTGAACAAGGTTTCCCGCAAGGCTAAGATCAACCTTGTGCTAGCCTTGTGAAAATTAGGCTATTCCTCGTCAACTTGTTGTAACCTTGTTCAGCCTCAGCCCTCGTATAACCTTGGACATATATGCAAATGTGTCGTTACAACTTTTCTAACCCGGGGGGGGGGAGGTAATACACATATTTTGGGTATGGGCACGTGCCATCGGAAACGGTACGCGATTTTGGTATAAGGAACGGTACAGTATCAATTTTCACGATTTTGGTATAAGGAACGGCATCAATTTTCGCCATTTTGGTATTTTGTATACTTTTTCGGGAAATTGGTATGAGGTCGGGTGTATATTTTCGCAAAATTGGTATAAGGTCCGGGTATAATTTTTCGGAAAATTGGTACAAGGAACATGTATGTTTTAAACCTTCGTTGGCACGATCCCGATCAAAACCTCGTCAAGTACCTCCCCTGGGGTTTAAGCAAGGTTCCATTCTAATAAAATATTTATATCGAAGGATGTTAGTGTAGTTGCAAGCGTGTTAACCTTGGACTCATCTGCAATGTCTTATGAAATATATCTCTTCCTTCCCGAACTAGAATTTTGACAAATAAAGGGGTCCTAAATGCTTAATAGAAATAACCTATTGCATATTCTGTCATCAAGGACAATATTGTGAGCATTTTTCAAGACTTAATAACCAGTATATGCTTTAGAGATCAGGACTTTCCTTCCATGCATTTCCATCGTACGGTCATTTTACTGATTATTGGATCCTGTCTCTCTGAGGTCTTTTTGCTGTTTTCACCTAAAGATTTACTCCATTTTTGTTAACATACGATAACAAGAGATAAGATTTCAAACGACAACAGCTACGTATATATATACAACTTTTAACTTTTACAGTTACTCCAATTGTTATTGTGACAGGGGCTTTTTGACAACAACTTGTTTCTGTTCCGGTTCAGTTTATAACGTTGTCAAGCTCATTAGGGAGCTCACAGACATACCCCAAACCATTATCTGAGAAGTTGGTGTGAATGCAGCTAGATATGACACTTGAAACTGGAACAGCAACAAAGTTGCGGTTCTTCATATCCACTGTCGTGATATGGCATCTGGTTGTGGATTGGTATAGTGGGTTCAGTGTTTTCCCAACAGCAAAGTTATAGCATACATTTGAAGTATTGATTTCAATAAATCTTTCAATCTCCATGAATAAGTGAGTCTCGTTGGAGTTAAACGCTACGACCGAATTATTTCGGCGAACTGCTCGTTGGTAGTCTTTCCCATAAACCAAATGTTTGTTGTTCAAGAGGATTCTGTTGTATACTTTGCAGTGAACAGAGGTGAGCGCAAACCCGAAAAAGTTCTCAAGTGCTTCCATTTCGTCACCTTCCAGCAGTTTTACTTTTACTGTCCCAAGTCTTTTGATTCTTGTACAAATCACACCAGTTGTTTTAGGAAATGAAAAATTGCTAGAAAGACGTTTAATTAGAGCATCACATGTACCTTCTTTCATGTAATCAGCTTCTGAATCCAGTAATAGAGGTATTTGGTGCGTGAAAAATATTGCCTCAACGATTTGGGTTGCGATACTTTGCGTTCCAAGGATAAAATTCAGCACAACTCTGTTTTTGTCCTCGAATGAGAAGCAGTCATGCGTGAAGAGTGGTCCAAGATCTCTGACCTCATCAACGATATGCAAAAGCTGATGAATGTTCAAAGTTAAATACCGACTACCGTAAAAACCAGCAAAGTGCTCCACAAACGACTGTAGGCAAGTTTCAGCTTCAACCAGCTCCTGTTCCGAGATGGAATCCTTCAACAGGAGAAATGTCCCTTGCACAAGGAGGATGTAATGGTTTAGAAGGTAGTCTGGTAGCACTCCGAAGGGACAAGGAACACCGAAATAAAGAAGAAAAGACTTGAATTCGGACGCTTTCCAGAAGTTCAATGAATCAGAAATTGATCTTGGGAGTCTCTTGATTGCTGAGTTGGGCTTTAATTCCCCTATTCTCGTTTTTACGATGCCTTGCTTTGATGCAATGGAAAATTCTTCTTTTGCATGTTCTGGGGTAAACCAAAGGGAGAGGAGTAACTTCTGTACACCAAGGAGAACGCAATGCATATAATCAATACCGATGCCCCTCACAACATCAAAATGCTTTAATGTCATAAAAAAAGATGGTCCCTTTACACCGTTCACGGAGGCTCCACGAATGCCGTTGTCCGTGTTTTCCAATGATTTCATTGCATCGCTTTTCACTGATGTGGCTGTCCTTGCAGGTCCTTTTGGGTCCTCGTACTGAAAGGGGAAAGCATGTGTGTGGCCTCTAGCTCCAACTTTAACTGTTTCTCCCTCTTGCATGCATTTGATACAGCTGTACGAGCCATTGTATTGAACGTGATTAGATACTAGTGCCCTTGCTGGTAGATCACATATACATGACAATAAGGCTCCTCTAAGAATGAAATCTCCTCGCTCTGGGGAATTTACTTCAACGCCTTGCTCCAGCGACTGGAGTGAAGACGTTGTAGGCCATAGAAAGTTCAGCATTAAAGGTTTTCTACTGCTGAACCAAAGTCCTGCCAAAATCAGATTTTCTTTCTTCATTCTGACACTTAATGGCAATTCATTGATTACCAAATAAATTGGCCAGATGCTCATTTTGGAAGATTTGAAAACAGGTGCACCATCGGTGTTTAGTATAAATGATATGCTATCTTTTGAACCAAGAAATCCATTGATTGATTGTTCTTTGTAAATTCTCCCGTCATAGATATCCCTTAATGTACCATCCTGTTTCCTGTCAAATCTATGTTGCAATTGCTGGTAAAAGTTCGATCTAGCAAAGAATGATTTGATTTGGCTCAACAAAGGTACCTCAATAAAGTATGCTGCATCTTGAGAGTTGAAGGACTGCAAACAACGCTTGTTGGTGCAAGAGTTCTGATGAGTATTTAGTAGGGGCGTCAAACAAAAGGAACAGTAGTAATGCAGTTTGACAGGGCATTTAACCTGCATGAAGATCCTCTTGAACTGTTCGAAGTTTCTTGCCATAATGTTGCTAGCTGGAAGGATAGCACAAATAATTTCAAATATGTCACTCATCGCAGTATGTGTTACATTATGTTTGAGTAGAAACAAGCTAAAAAGCAAGAAAACAGTACTAAGAGTGACATTAGCTCCTGCATACAGAGGCATGTGCAGGACATCTGGGCCCCCTTCATCTGAATCCTCGGACATCCTATCTGCTCCTTTGGCACTATTAAATGTTTCAAAATTGTGGGGTGCGTTCTGTGCTCTCTAGTCTTCCTCATAAGTGAAATAAAAGTTGCTGTCATCTTCAGGTGTTGAAACTTGTGGAAAATTTTCTTCAAACGTTGGAATATCAAAAACATTATTGATATCATCATGTAATGTACCATTAATTTCTGCCTGGCACAAATCAGTCCTCGAAAATACCCTTACATTCTCTTCAACACATTTTTCTTTTGTGTTAGTTTTTGCGTGTTCAAATAATTCAATGACAACAGCATCAAATAGGTCACTCTTTAATGTACTGCTATCAGTACTGTTATTGCCAGTTTGTGGGTGTTCTGCTTCTTCTTCTGCTATTTCTGTTGGTAAATCGTTCACAGCATCTTTCCCAGGAACAACGGCTGGTGACGTTGAGTTACTTATAGTACGGATTGTTAATGTTTGTGATGAAAAGCGCTGCACCTGCGGTTCAATTTGAATTATTTCCTTCCTCTTATAAGGGCTTCTGCGTCTTTTCTTAATTTCTTTTCCTCGATTCATGATAGCAATTCGTTGACAACGAAAATTGTGGAATCTTTCGAAGATGAACTGATCTTTTTCTTGTTATGACCTAATACTCTTCGGAGAGCAGGTCAAATAACGTTGAAATTGAATAAAATACTATAAAACTTTCACAGCAACCACAATTACAGCCTAATACTCAACAGCATCCCCAAGAACATCTTTTAATTTGGAGTAGATAGTTGCAATGAGACGTCACTCCACGCTATCCTCGAATCATACATTCAATGAAATTCCATGCTTGCTTGACCTCACGCCGCTAGACTGTTTCCCCCCCCCCCCCACCCCCACTTCGGGCACTCCCTCTGGACAGCAACGCAGCTGCACCAAAGTATAAGTTCAACGAAATTGCAAAAGGAAAGGCATTTCTTTGTATCATTCAAAATACCTAAAGCCTGATTCACGCCTTAAGCCTGGCACACACTAGGTCTTCTGGGTAGTTAGGGTCGTGCAGAAAGACCCAAGAGACAAAGGACTCAAACTTTGAATCTTTGTCTCTTAGGTCTTTCTGCACGACCCTTACTACCCAGAGGACCTAGTGTGTGCCAGGCTTAATCGATTGCGAAATCCCCATTCATCACGCATGAAACAATTTTCCCTTTGTTCATTCATGTCGAGTTTTAAGTACTGAAACTATTCCAACTATATAAACAATGAAATAATATATAAACAATGATAAAATATAGACATTAAAACTACATTACAGTTATCCAGTGAAAACTCTTGGGAACATTGCACACTGATGAGACTGGATGAGACTTGAGGTGCGAAAATTGACCTTCTGTTTTATTTGAGCATCGAAATTTCTCAACTTTTGACCGTGTGTGTTGATAGCCAATGCGGAGATCATTTCGCGTCTTTCTTAACAGATCAAGTTTATATCAAGATAGAATTATCATTCGCTGACCTAACTACGATAATATTAAAATGTCATACTGTTGTGCATTTTTCTATGCTGACAACACTTTTGGAAGCGTTAATAGAAAGGATTTCGTCGTCAGGTCTGGGTACGGTCCTGGGGAAACAGTGGACGTAAAATGGAAGTCACATACTGGAAACTCCTAATTCTTGGGGAAAATCTTGAAAGTTGGCGGTAAGTGGACTTGTTTACAGTTAACAGAACAGTACATAATCATTTATTATAGTTCTGATTCAAGATACTCGCTAAATTAACTCTTCAGCACAGCATTAGTTAAACTCGACAGCATGACAGGTGATGTAGCATAGACATTATCTGCTTTGAAAGAAATTGGAGAGAAAGTGCCCCCTTCGCAAAGACGTCCCTTTTACAAGTTTTTTCATTTAAAAGAAACAAGAAACTTGGTTCGGCCTATTATATTCAAAGATTCTTTGTTAGACATTTATTAGATATGCAAATTGCTACTTTTTAGTACTGGAAGTTTCTTCATTTGTTTCTTATTTTTGAGTTCAGAAACCATTAGGTCGTTAATAACTCCTCAACAACATATTTAACATTATATCTTGAGTTTTCGAATTTTGGTTCTGAAAATTTCTTAGTTCTTTTCAAACTTGGTACTGAGGTTTCTCAAATTTTCAGACTAGTTTCTTGTAAACTACCGGGTGTAAGCCAGAAAAATTCCCGCTTTCAAGAATTCATAGCACCAAGAGTACTTAACGATTAAGTTCTAGTTAAAAGCTGAGACTGAAGTATTTTTGAGATTTTTTCTTTTTACGAGCACTGAAAATATAGGTAAATTCGATTTTGCTAAAATTTCTTTGTTTGCGAATTGCCTGAAAAGGGCCTAAAACACTGGATCAAATTGTGAAGAATCTTCTTACATGCATCATAGATCAATAAACAAAGGCATTTCATCACTCTCAACGGGCAACGTGAAGATCAAATATTGGCCTTTCTTATTAGTTTTTGTCCATTATGGCCTATTAATGGCCAAAAATCAACAACTTTCAAAACATACTTCCAGTCATTTGCTGGACTTGCCCAAATCGTCTTCTATACTAAAGCATATGCTTAGCATCAATTAAATGTTGAAAGCACCATGTTCTCCTGGAAGCGCATTCTAAACTTAGGCCTAAGGAGTAATGGTGGGTTCCTGGAACTCTTGCATTGTGACTTGACAGTTTCGATAATACGAGAGTATATGAACACAGAAGAAGAACAAAATTGTGCTTTCAACATTTAATTGATGCTAAGCATGCTTCAATCATCAAAAGGTTGTTGATTTTGATTTTTGGACGTTAGGTCATAACGGACGCAAGCTGATAAGGTAGGCCAATATTTGATCTTCGCGTTTCCGGTGCTCTCAAAAGCTAAAACCTGTGTATGCTTTTAATTTGCTGTATAACACATACTATAGTACGTATTTCAGTCATGTTTGAAATGATGAAATTGAAAGAAAATTCATGATTATCCTTCCTTTTGACCATCCTTTCTTCTTCCCGATTTTTCATTTCCAACTTCTTTCTTTCTCTATTTCTTCCTTCTCTCTCATTTTAATCCCTCCCGTTCTACTTATTCTTTTTTTCCCTTGTTCTTCCTTCAAGCAGAATTCAATTCATTCCAATCCATCATAGTACTCTTAGTGCTATGAATTTTCAAAAATGGCAAGCTTTTTCTGACTCGCCCTGTATAGTGTCTTATATACGAAAAGTTGTATGCTGGACGTTTGACAGTCGAGTGATTGCTATTCATCATTCCCCATATTTTAAATACTTCAAAATGTCACTGAAGTTGTTAATCTTTGTCGGCCATTATTGATGATAGAGAATTTTTGATTTTCGTTATTTTAGATTAATTTTGTAAAAAATTTGTACGGGTGTTTTTTTGTATCTGTAAAACTTATTTTCACAGACAAAAAACAAATGACAGAGCTTGTCGGATTTTGTGCAGCAAGGTACAAAGAAAACAACGAGGAGCTGGAGGTCCTATTGACCAAACTTATAGCTACACCTGATGAAAACCGGGAGGAGACACCTGAGGAATTGAACGAAAATCCAGGGAAGCGTAAGCGGAAGTTAACTTTTAAAATGGCAGAAAGTGTGGCACAGGATAAACAGGAGGATTTAGTGAGGGAGAATGACCAAATTTCAACGAACGATGTCGAAGCGACCAAGTCGAAACGGCCCATACAGCCTAGCACAACTACGGCAGGTTCGAAAGTAGCTTCCAAAAAGCAAAAGAGAGCCCTGGTATCTCCCCAAAAGTATGTTGAGGGTACAGACAAAGAGAAACAGAAAGCAATTTCTGCAAAAAAAAGAAAGGAAATGATGAAGAAAGCGGAGGAGTACACCGGAGCCGAGCTTGGCAGAAATCTCAATATTCCTGGTGGGTTTGCAATACAATTTAGTAACAAGACTGAGCAACCACAAAGAGAAGAGAATCCTTTACAGCAAAAGCAGCATGTTATCAGTCAGGCAAAACTCGTTTCAACTGAGCGGGTCGCAAAGTTATCGAACAAAGTAACTTCTCCCACCAACCCACATAAAAACTTCAGTCAACTAGAGCAACAGCAAAAACAACAACATGTTTCATTTATGCAAGTATCCCGTCACGTACAAGAGATTCCGACCGAACGGCTTCAAGCTCCATTATCCGCCAGCCAAACGCCAATCCAACCTTACTATGTGAACTACACGCAAGGTTCCCAGCCTCAAGAAGTTTTAACTCCATTATCCACAAACCAAACGCCAACCCAACCGTATCATGTGAACTACACGCAAGGTTCCCAGCCTCTAGAAGTTTTAACTTCATTATCCACAAACCAAACGCCAACCCACCCTTATCATGTGAACTTCACTCAAGGTTCCCAGCCTCAAGAAGCTTTAACTTCACTATCCACAAGCCAAACGCCAACCCGACCTTATCATGGGAACTACAGGCAAGGTACCCAGTCTCAAGAAGTTTTAACTCAATCATCCACCAGCCAAACACCAATCCATCCTTATTATTTGAACCACCCGCAAGGTACTCAGGTTCAACAACTTTCGACTGAACGGCTTGTCCAAACCCCGAACGAGCATCAACAAAATATTTCCCCTTTGAACATCTCAACGAATGAACAGAAAGCTATTGCACAGCCATCGATATCAGAGCACAACCAAACATTCTCCACTCTCCTCTTCAAAACGAATGAACACTCAGATATTGATCCCGAAGAGATCCTGAGTGATTTAGGAAGTGAGGGAGCAAGCAGTAGAGAGACGGAGGGCCAGGACCTCAAAGCAGAGAATCAAAAGCTAAAAGAGAAAGTCGCGAATCTTGAGAAAGAAATAACGGCCTTGAGAGAGAGTGGCGAGTGCAGTAGCTGAGATGCAACTGCTATGGTATCAGGTAGGCTAGATAATACTGCCAATTTTTCTAGTTCAATTGCGGCCTTTGCAAAGCTCTCGTATCAAGTGTTTATTATTTCTTAGGGAATCAAATATTTAGGTCTACAAACGGCAACCGCACTCCAAACTGTCAAAGGTTCTTAAAAAGTCCCACTATTTGAGTATTCAAAGGTTATTATTCATTGTCATTATTATTACTTTCTTTATGGTAGGCGTTTAAAAATAGCTATGTTACAGCTAATTGGTGCCTCGAATGGATGCCTCAAGGGTTCCTTAGAAGTTTCCTTTTTTGATATTGAACGATGCAGCAGCTATACATGAGACAAGTGAACAGGATCTGGAATGATCAAATGGGTACGTCAAGACAGAATTGGCATTAAGTAATACTGCTTTTAAGCTTTTCACCACTCAAGAATTATTATCTTGATGTGAAAAATTTCTTGAGAATACTCTGATAATTCTATATCATAACGTACACAAGGCGTGTGAAAACCATAGCTCCTCAACTATTAAATCAAGATTTGCAGTATCACGGGGCTTAGTTCAAACGGCCAAGCCTACACATTTTACCTTCATATGATTTCATGAAAACGTTTCTTAATAACTTTTATCCAGTAATACTCAAGTTTCTCATATTTTTTGCGAGAACTGAACTTGATATCATACGAGTCTCCTGTAAAGATGTATTTACTATTGTTTAATCATTTATCTAAAAGAGCAAACTGCCAAGGGCTGCTGATCTCTCAATTTACTGGGAAATCGCTGACCAATTTGTCATACCGTTTGATGCAGATTTTAGGGGCAACTGACCATACTGTCTCTGTGCTATGTGCAGCCATATTCAATTGTTTATAGCTTGCAATGACTTTCAGTTTGCAGAATGTTAAAAGCAAAACTTTCTTTGTAGTTCCAAGACCAGTGATAGCTTGGATGCATAACGTCATCCAAAATGCAATAGCTTCAGATGATGATACGTCTTATACCATCAATGCTAATTTGGAACCAGCAAAGGTAAGAACTCATTAAATATAATGGGTCGAACAAATAAAGTAATCCCCAGGATAAAAAGATCTGTGAAAAACTTTATAAACGCAGTATTTTTATGAAATTTATACGACAATTAGTCGCATCGTAAAATACACAAACTATATTGAATGAAATACAGTTTCTTTGAACAGTTGTTCAATGCAAGTTTTTGCATGCATTGCTGAGATCGCGGTTCTTCCTGTAGCTAGTACGGAAGGCATAACATAACTACTACCGAATGATATGATTGGCTGTTATGCCCATTGATCTCTTTACCTTAAGGCAATGAATGGAGCCCAGCCATCTGAGCAGCCTTACCCATTAAATACCATGCACCCTTTGGTGTGTGACATCATTCGACCATTGTGGTCTGGTCACAGGGACCCCAGGAAATTGAATAAGGCCCCCCAATGATAAAGCCCTGTAGCTTCCTTTGCGATTGCGAAACTATGACGTAATGCCTTTCATCAGAAATCGAAAGCGAGGCGCGTGAACAAAAGAAGAGTAAGAGAAAAGAGAAGAAAAGACTTTTCTTCTCTTTTCTCTTACTCTTCTTTTGTTCACGCGCCTCGCTTTCGATTTCTGATGAAAGGCATTACGTCATAGTTTCGCAATCGCAAAGGAGGCTACAGGGCTTTATCATTGGGGGGCCTTATTTAATTTCCTGGGGTCCCTGTGATAATTCCTAAAAACTACATTGATCAAGGCTGTTGTTACAAGTGCCAACCTCTGACTACAACTTTTCTGTATATACCATATTCACTTTGTCTGAGACTTGCTAAGGATTTGCTAAAGTTGCATTAAGCACCAGAAAGTTTTCTTCGATTTAGATTCTGCATATTGCACATTCACGTTTCAGAGCAGCAAAAGATTCTTTGATCTAATGTATGTGAAGAAATTCCTAACAATGAAAGTGGATGGGGCTATCTGATTCCATAGCTGACTCTTGCAAGACCAACGTTGAGAGCACTATTTATAGCTATTGTAACTTTTATGATGTTTACCAGCTATATGTAGAGCATATTTTGAATGCACAATCTTTCATTGTAGTCTACGTACTTGGCGAAGACAAGATTATTGAAAGAGGCCGATGTTCTCGTTGATAGAGAAGAACTCAGGAGAGTTCTTTCCAAAGCACAGCATTTGGGAGAGGCAGGCGGGGCTAAGAAATTACTGAATGGCATCATCCGTTTAGTTTTCACCAAGGAGGAACTGGCGCATTCATGCGGGAAAGGCTTGAAAGGATTGAAAGGCTTGGAAGGCAAGAAGAAACCGCTTGATGCCACACGTTGCATCATCTGTGAAGGTAAGATTTCCATGTCCTTGTGAGGAATCTTGTGAGCCAGAATAGTTAAAAATCGTTAATCAAAGTTGTATTGGTAAGTTAACGCAATTGCAAAGATATTTGAAATTGTTGATCCAAATAAAAATCCGCCCATAAAAGCTACATGTCTGCAGCTTTATGTACATATACAGATTAAAAGGCATATCTAAATAAAACCTACAATTTTGCGTGCATCGATAATAATTCATCAATCAATTAGGATAATTCATCTGCAATCAATTTATATATTCTTGACCTTAACTTTTTGCTGTGACACTTATACACCCCTATATGGCCTTTATTTCAATATTTAGATTACTTGAGGTGATGGTGCCAGGAACACAATCAGAGGACACCAACCGAGAAAGAGATCAATGGTTGCTACACAAATCAAATCACATATGCCCGGGAGAAGTTATGTCTTTTGAAGTCTTCACAGGCGAGGAAGAAGGGGCCAAATGAGTCTTAAAGTGACACTACTAGGACTTCAAAGACCCTCATCTAAGTGCCCCGGTGAGAGATCCAATAATGCTCGCTGGAGTCTCTCCCTGTTGATCGAAAGACATTGTACAATTGTCACCAAGGACCTCCATTTTTGCATTGAGGACAGTTGGGGGGGGGGGGATAATTTCTCAAATTTCTCCTCGGGGCTTGCTAATTTGCAGCCGAGGCTTCGCATCTTGTCCGAGGACAGTCTGGCGTCTATTTTTCACCGGAGAAAGCACAAGGGTAGGATGTGACGAGGCACTTCGACGGGGTTGTCTTCAAGAATGCACATAAGAATATGTGTCGAGCTTAAAGGCGTTGAAAATATTTATTCATTATTCATACTATTCGAATGTTCATTAATCATCCGGAAACATGAAAAAAGAGCTCTATCAACGTTGTTCAATGACTTGAGAGCTCCCTGCTCAATGAGTATACCATACACACGCAAAATCCTCAAAATTTAATGGCAGTGGTATGTAAATGTTTGCATTACGAAAGTCCTCCTCTCACCTGTGACCTGTTTACAAGGAAGATTGTATAATTTCCTACAAATAAATGCTGTGAATTTAGCTGCAATCAATGTCTAATCAATCTAAAATTTTCCTCTATAGTTAGACTTGAACATAGATACCTCATTTGTTGATATTGGTACTTTGAGAGCAGACATGTTAATCTTGAAACTTCAAATTTGCCTCTTCTTGCAAACCAGAGAATTAGCCTTTCGGCCTGAGCAAGTTCCTGAAGTACAGCGTATAAATCAACGATAGCCTTGATAACATTTGAATCATATTAGATCTTGTGTTGTATTGTTTTCCAGAAGTCACCCCCCCCCAGCCCCAGTCACCCATTGAGAAGTTTCTTAATTTTTGATTAATTTCAGTCCTTAATTTCGATGTGCTTCAGGAATTTGCTCAGGGCAAAAGGCCAAAGCTCTGGTTTGCAAGTGGACGCAAATTTGAGCTTTCAAGATTGATCTGCTCTCAAAGCATCTCGTATACAAAAAAACGAGGTATCTATGTTCAAGTTAACTATCGAGGAACATTTAAGAGTGACTGGCCATTGATTAAAGCTAAATTCACATCGCTGAAGTCAACCAAATCTGTATACATTTTTTGGGAGACCCGGTACAACAGGCATCCAACAATTTCATTCAGACAAACCTCAGTTAGTTTTGTGGGCAACCTATGTGCGGAAAAATCTTCCTGATTCTGTTAAATAAGCTTCACTCGGGAAATAAGGCTGTGGAGTGGAGGCGGGATGCTTATCAAATATGTATACATAGAAATACTGCTTATGACAACGACGACTATGATACGACAACGACTCAACTGAAAAACAACGAGAACGAGGCTAACAACAGAAACAACATATGACAAGAACATTTTACCTTATAAGGACAAAATGATACTTGTAAATTGATTAACCTTATATGGACATACATTTTACTATAAATAGAGGTCAATACTTTAACTTAATCAGTTGCTCTGAAGATGCCCTAGTGGGCGAAACTAGTTAGTAGATAGCTGAATAAATGAAAAAAAAGCGCAAAAATCAACTCGATGCCTGCTCTCTGAGGATGTTGTCCCTCTTCTTCATCGTTCACTATATAGAAATACTGCTTATGTTTATATTTAGATAGTTGATTTGAATTAGTCATTTATCGTTGCGGTTAGATTATTGTATTATTTTAAAAGATTATTGTATCAAACGAGGTATCTATTGTTCTCTAATTCGCAATCATCGGAGCCAGTTGTTGTTGCAAGGCCATAACAAGGTTATCATTAGGCTACCAATAACCTTGTTATATAGCCTTGGAAGAGCGAGGTTATGAACAATTGATTTACGAGGCTACTACAAGGGCTCTACAAGGTTAAAATCCCAATTTCTACGCAGGCCTCGTGATAGCCTAAAACTGGAAAAATATTGCAAGGTCATGCTTAGGTTAAGCTAATTAGCATTTTTCGAGCCATTTACGAGGTTACAACAAGGCTTTTTCTAGGCTAGAACAAGGTTATAACGAAAAATTACCACAAGGCCATAACAAGGTTATCATTAGGCTACCAATAACCTTGTTATAGCCTTGCAAGAGCGAGGTTATGAACAATTGATTTATGAGGCTACTACAAGGGCTTTACAAGGTTAAAATCTCAGTTCTTACGCAAGCCTTGTAATAGCCTAAAACTGGAAATATTTTGCAAGGCTGTGCCTAGGTTAAACTAATTAGCATTTTTCGAGCCATTTACAAGGTTACAGCAAGGCTTTTTCCAGGCTAAAACAAGGTTATGACACAAGGTTACCACAAGGCCATAACTAGGCTACAACCAGGCTTACTTACAAGGCTTGTACAAGGCTATTACATGGCCTTGTATTTTCGTACAGGAATTCTTTTATTCCTATTGTTTGTCTTGCACAAAATACAATTAATTTCTATCATGAGTGTAATTTCCTGTTAACCTAGTCAACAAAACCATAGCTGCAAACCATCCTTGACATCACAGTGACAGCAACTTGTGCAGGCATAAAGTCCCAAAACAGTGAAAGCAAAAAAATAGTAACAGTTGCGTGACTAATTGGTTGCTATATTGCCTTATCGTGAAGTCAATTGACCATGCGAATAATGCTGTTTTTGCTATGCAAAAATAAGATATTATTATCGTATTTTCCATACTGTACACACGCAAATGTCTATGGTGACCGCAGACAGCAATGACATCATGATGACAACCACCATTACGTCTCCAAAAATTGTTGAAAAGAAACATAGCTATGTATGTATGTATCATTTTGCCACAATTACAAGTATTTACAAGTTATATAATATAAAAATAGATACAATACAATAAATAATGTTAAAAACGTAAAGGAAAAACACCCCTAATTACAGTGGCAGGGATAGCATTAAAAGGTCAAGATGACCTTAATTCCATAATGGTCCCCTAAGAGGTGCTGGTACAATGAAAAACGCAAGAAAAAATATATATACAAAACTGTAGTTTGTTTTCGGTATAAAACATGGTTTATAAGACCATACCATGATCGGGAGAGATGATGACAAGTCTTAATAGAAGACATATATGTCATCTTCCTCTTTTTGTATGTTTTGGAAAAAGTTCTCTTTGATCTTATGTTTGAATGTGTCGATATTGTTTGTTGATTTAATCTCTGATGAAAGACTATTCCATGTTTTGGGCCCTAGATAAGATAGACATTTTTGTCCAGCAGTAGTTTTGCAAAATGGAATATCCAATTTGAACTTGGACCTTCGTGTTGTTCGGCCCTGGTTGACTGGACGGAATATCTCAGCACTGTATGCTGGGGCAGTTTCTCTGAAAAACTTCATTATGTTCACACAGACACATTGATCCATCCTGTTCTTTGTAGGGAACCAATCTATAGACTTGAATTCTGTGACCCCAATATGTGCTGTGTTTTTTAAATCGAGGTAAAAAGAATGCATTTGTTTTGTGCCGTCTGAATTTTTTTGGACAGCCTCTTATTCAACCTTGGATACCAAGAGGTGCATGCATAATCAAAATGAGGTTGAATAAGAGCATTTAAAAGCAACCTGCGAAGGGATTTATCCAGGAAGTTTTGTTTCCTGTATAGGAATTTTAGCTTGCCATTTATTTTTCCAAGCATCTTAGTCGCCATCGACTCCCCAGAGAGATTTTCATCTAGGACACATCCCAGATATGTGACTGTTGAATGCTGTTTAATCCTTATGTCACCTCTCCTAATGTCCAACTTTTCAAGTTCTTGCTTTTTTTGTCCAAAGAGAATGGATTTGGTTTTGTCCTCTCCAAAGTGAATCCTTAGTTTGTTTTCTACAAACCAATCACAGAGGGAATTGAAATTTCTATTTAAATTGCCCTCTATTAGTTCAATGTTTTTGTCTCTAACAATTAAACAAGAATCGTCTGCATACAGAAGCAGGTCGCAGCTACAGATAGACAGTGGCCATTGCGTCTCCAAAAATTTTTGAAAAGAAACATAGCTACAGATAGACAGTGGCCCTTGCGAAGCTATTGCAACAGAATATTATGCTGCTTTGTAACAATTATATGAGGTCAATGATGAATTCTTCACATTCACTGGAACATGTGACTTTTGGACAGTCAAATGGATTCAATATCTCTATATTTCAAAAAGCCCATTGAAAATTTCTGTAATGAATACTGGGGTAGGCTTGATAGTGACCTGTATACCATGTTGGTGATATGTCGCTGATTGGTTGTCAATCAGTCCGGTGCAAGGTACCAAACGGGTAACGGATCCCGATCAAATAACGGATACTTGAAGGGTATCCGTTGCCCGTTTAGGTAACAAATTCGCTTCCCAAATTGGCAACTGCTTCCCGTTTGGGTAACCAATTCGGTGCAACAGTCAAATTCAAAGTTACCCGGTCAGAATACGTTTTTCCGGTTGCTGAATCCAATGGTATAAAGTTTATGGGTAGCATTTAACCGGTTTCGGGTGCACAAAATATTCTCTAGTTAGTTACCCGAACGGGAATCAGTTGCCAAATGGGGAAGCAAATTTGTTGCCCGCACGGGCAAGGGATACTCGTTTGAGTATCTGTTACTTGATCGGGTATCCGTTACCCGTTTGGTACCTTGTGCTGGACAGTCAATGAGTCACCACCAGCAACTCAACTTTTTCCATGTGGCAAGGAAGTGGCACCAGTGCGGTGGGTTGCCATTGGACCTGACTGGGATCTTTGCAAAATGCACACCAAAGTCTACCAGTCTGCATTTCTTGCTGTTTCTTTGGAAGATCTTGCATGGCTTCTTTTGCTAAAACACATTGAGTCTATTGTTTATTTGTCGTCCAAACTGCTATTTATGTCGTAAAAATAGTCATGTTATATATAAGAAAGGAAGAACAAATATAACCATTCTTGTTAAAACGATAGCCAGGCGCGCATCTTCCGTGCGCACTTTGCAAACATATCAGTCTGGGTTGTCGTTCTCACCCATGCATGGCACTTTGCTGCATAAGGAACAGCAAGTGCAATCTGGGAGGTCCATTGCATTTGAAACAATGACCAATTGTTTTTCCATTGTTTTATCCCTAAAATTTCACACCAAAATTCTTATGGTGTGCACAACAAAGAAGCTTCCAACCAACATGACATTGTGAGAACCAAGGGTTGAAAATTCACCTCCATGCCAGAATTTTGCAGTCTCAAAAAAGTGTTGTTCTTTTTGACGAGATTTATCTCGAAAATACGTGTCCCTATGTGAACAAAGGAACGATAGCCATGACTCTTAAGGCCTTTGTTTACGGTTGCCTATTTGTCTTTGTGAATAAAGGAACAGAGGAACGATAGCCATGACTCTTAAGGCCTTTGTTCTGCACGCCCCCAGAAAAAGAATGGCCATGACTCTTGCTCGTTGTGTTGGAAGCTGGCCACACTGCATGTCGAGAAGAAGGGATTTCAGAGACTTTGGTACGTATCAAAATTTACCTCTATATCATTATTGCAAATATGAGAGACTTTCTTTTTATCCTCTCTGTTGTTTTTTTACCATTCTTCATAGAATCGGTTGTCCAGCTGAAATGTTTCAGAGAAGGGAAGCTGTCGCGGGCGTCGGCCTAAGCGTTGTTGACATTGCTCGTCCTTGCACAAACAAAATATGCTGAGTACTACAACCGGCAGGGGTTGAATAAAGGAACAATGTTCAAAATTGAGACGAAGAATCTCAAGAAATGGTTAGGTTAGGCCATATAACATCTATGTTTACAGTAAAACCTTATTCAATTTCTGTTTTTGTTGCAGGACCAAAGAATTGCCTGTTCAACTTCCTGTGATGCAGGGATTGGATCTGCATTCATGCAAAGTAAAACACAGTAGGGAGTCATTATATAAAACAATCTGTTGCAGGATGGACAATTGAACAGTTGTCAAGACTAAAGATTGCCTACGCATACAAAGCATGTTTTTCGACACTTTTGGAATTCAACATTGAACAGTTTGTTGTGATGATACAGCTGTTTCATCATTCTTGTTAATGCAGTACAATGAACAATAAGTGAAAGTTAATTACAAGAAAATGATCAAAACCAGTGAAGCAGATATGCTTGAAATGGCGGAATGTTCTTACGACCCAGCGAACCCCGGATCATACGACCATAGGACCATAGGATCCTACAACCCAAGTTTCATTATTTAGCTGACAACATTTTATCATTATTTATAATAACTATTTATTTTATTTATATTGGATCATTTAGAATTTATTTGCTGTGATAGAGATCCATCAAGCTATTTGTGTGATCAGTTTTTAAAACGTAAACATTTTACATAACTGCTCGTCAGTAACCTTTGTCATGCGAACAATTTGACTAGTTTCCAGTCAGTGAAGCTATATTGTAAACGAGAGAAAATGTTGCTCTGAGACTAAATTAGAAGGCTGAGCTGAACAACCCTTACATTGTATAAAATTCAGCCCGCTTGGAAAATTCCACTTATTTTTATGGCTTTAAAACTTACACATGCATAACTTTGCTTTCTTTTGTTTGAATCAAGCAAGGAAGCCTATAGTGTTCTGGATATTGAACAGAGATATTCAGGGAAAAAGGAAGCATCTTTAACTTGGAGGGGCACGGCACTTGAAAGGCACTTTTTCATAAGAAGGGCACTTTAATATAGATCGGATTTTAATGATAAGAATGTTATACATGGCAGAAAATAATACCACAAGATTACTTGAGATTCCTTACTGATAATTACCTAATTTTTAGAATTGTCTTTTAACTTAAATCTTCCCTTGCAAAATTCGCCCTTATTTATGGGGGGGGGGGCAGATAACTGCTCGTGAATGATAATGAGTAATCGCCCCCCTCTAACGTTGGCAGACTATTCTTCTGAGCTGCACTCACTTAACTCCGTTAACAGCTAGTTTAATCATTAATATCTAACATTGTTGGTTATTGTTTTGTTTGTTGTTTCATGTCATTTATAAAACTTTTAGCTGATGCTGAGAAATAAACAGCTATCTAGTAGATCTCTGGCTGTGTTAATTTGGCATCAGATTGCCTCATCACAGTACACATACTAACCGCTGTCTGTGAACAGGATACTTGAAACACTTGTTGAAGCACATCGGTTTGTGCGTGATAACTGGTGACTCTTTGAAAACGACTTGGCTGATCCTTGGCCTAAGCTTAGGCCCATTCGCCAAGCTTTGTCTGCAACGGCTCTTGTCTGCGCCATCTGTTCAAATGATCTCCTCAGGGTAGCTCAAACTTTAGCTCTAATTTAAGGCAACATTTGATGAATAATTTGAAATGTACTATTATCTTTAAGACATGATGATTGCGAATCGTTGAATTGACTCGAAGCAAAGCCGCCACAGCTACTTTCCAGGGCTTTCCTCATGAGACGAGACATGAAATGAATGCCCACCATATGCGCCTGCACAGAGAGGTTATTACCATTACGTAATAACAACCGACGCTAGTGACGTCATGACATTGGACGCCCCCATCAATAAACCCCCGAGGGCAGTATCAGAAATCCACAAAAAAGACAATTTAAGTAAGTTTATACATCCTTTGTTTGTATATCATGTAGTTACAATTCAGTGCCACATTGTTGAAATTTCACATCCAGGGAGCTATAGATAGAATAGAAGACTCCAATTTTTGATCCAATTTTTAAACTACAGAAAAAAGCAGTCAGAGCTATCTCATTTCAGCCTCGCATGTCACCCTCTCTTCCAATCTTTAAAGATCTTAAACTTCTCAAACTTTCTGAGATATTTGAATTCCGACTTTTAACCTTTGTCTTTGACTCTGTTAATAAAACTTCACCTAGTTGCTTTCATAACTTCTTCCTATTCAATTCATCTGTTCATCAATATTCAACGAGACAGGCCAGTCAAGGAAATCTATACTTATCTCGAATAAACAGTCTTCAATATGGTTTAAAATCAATTCGATATCTTGGTGCTAAACTTTGGAATTCATTACCCGTTGAACTCCGTAATGCTCCATCGAAAATATGCTTCAAAAAGCAACTGAAAATTTACTTACTGAACAAGGTCAATGAATAATTCAAAGCTATGTTTGATTCTGGCACAATTTCTACTTTATCATACGAAAATCAAATGTGTCCATCATAATTTCAAATTTTCGTAGGACAGGGGGGGCTCTCTCCTCGATTAGTTTACCTATTGAGAGAGCTCCTCCTTTAAGTAATTCCCTCCATACAATTTATTCTTTTCTCTGTATTTGTATATTGTATTAATTTTCCGTACCAATGTATTAATTTTCTGTAATATTTTCTTTTCCTTGTAGTTTAGTTAGCTGTTAGTATAGTAAATTATAAATTGTATGAAGTGAATTTAAAATATATGAAACTGAAAACTGAAAACTCCCTGCTCACATCCTATGAATTCTAGTTCAAAATTGAGATGTTTTTCTTATTTTTCATACTTTCATCAGCTAGCAACATAGCAGCATTTCATCACTCATTTGCTGCCTCGAATGAGACCCCATTCAAAAATTCACTTTTACAAATAATGCCCATTCCCACCATGCAGGGGATTTCGAGGGTTTAGGATGTGAAGGTGGTAAGCCATAGTAAATTGTATTAAATCAGTGGGAAAGGAATGTTACAAAATACCAGCAGCCGTTTGCTATTGAGAAATGAGACCGATTCAGAACCTCTTTAAGGGACCAGAACTGGGGGCATCTATTGTTTCCTTGTCCGAAGTCAAAACAAAGTCTGTGGTTGAAATCTTATGTATTGATGGTCAATGAATCGAATATGAAGCTTGGCTTGATGCAATTCTTCAAAATGAAGTATTGAAACATTTGAAACCTCATCAGGTTAATGAGGTTCAAATGATAGTAAACTTTTCGAGAAAATATGAAGTCAAAACAAGTCTGTGGTTGAAATCTTATGAATTGATGGTCAATGAATCGAATATGAAACTTGGCTTGATGCAATTCTTCAAAATGAAGTATATATATTGAAACATTTGAAACCTCATCAGGTTAATGAGGTTCAAATGATAGTAAACTTTTCGAGAAAATATGAAGTCAAAACAAAGTCTATGGTTGAAATCTTATGAATTGATGGTCAATGAATCAAATATGAGACTTGGCTTGATGCAATTCTTCAAAATGAGGTATATATATTGAAACATTTGAAACCTCATCAGGTTAATGAGGTCTCAAATGTAAACCTTTCGAGAAAATATGAAGTCAAAACACAGTCTATGGTTGAAATCTTATGAATTGATGGTCAATGAATCGAATATGAAACTTGGCTTGATGCAATTCTTCAAAATGAAGTATATATATTGAAACATTTGAAACCTCATCAGGTTAATGAGGTTCAAATGATAGTAAACTTTTCGAGAAAATATGAAGTCAAAACACAGTCTATGGTTGAAATCTTATGAATTGATTGTCAATGAATCGAATATGAAACTTGGCTTGATGCAATTCTTCAAAATGAAGTATATATATTGAAACATTTGAAACCTCATCAGGTTAATGAGGTTCAAATGATAGTAAACTTTTCGAGAAAATATAAAGTCAAAACAAAGTCTATGGTTGAAATCTTATGAATTGATGGTCAATGAATCGAATATGAAACTTGGCTTGATGCAATTCTTCAAAGTGAAGTATATATATTGAAACATTTGAAACCTCATCAGGTTAATGAGGTTCAAATGATAGTAAACTTTTCGAGAAAATATGAAGTCAAAACAAAGTCTATGGTTGAAATCTTATGAATTGATGGTCAATGAATCGAATATGAGACTTGGCTTGATGCAATTCTTCAAAATGAAGTATATATATTGAAACATTTGAAACCTCATCAGGTTAATGAGGTTCAAATGATAGTAAATTTTTCGAGAAAATATGAAGTCAAAACACAGTCTATGGTTGAAATCTTATGAATTGATGGTCAATGAATCGAATATGAAACTTGGCTTGATGCAATTCTTCAAAGTGAAGTATATATATTGAAACATTTGAAACCTCATCAGGTTAATGAGGTTCAAATGATAGTAAACTTTTCGAGAAAATATGAAGTCAAAACAAAGTCTATGGTTGAAATCTTATGAATTGATGGTTAATGAATCGAATATGAGACTTGGCTTGATGCAATTCTTCAAAATGAAGTATATATATTGAAACATTTGAAACCTCATCAGGTTAATGAGGTTCAAATGATAGTAAACTTTTCGAGAAAATATAAAGTCAAAACAAAGACTATGGTTGAAATCTTATGAATTGATGGTCAATGAATCGAATATGAAACTTGGCTTGATGCAATTCTTCAAAATGAAGTATATATATTGAAACATTTGAAACCTCATCAGGTTAATGAGGTTCAAATGATAGTAAATTTTTCGAGAAAATATGAAGTCAAAACACAGTCTATGGTTGAAATCTTATGAATTGATTGTCAATGAATCGAATATGAAACTTGGCTTGATGCAATTCTTCAAAGTGAAGTATATATATTGAAACATTTGAAACCTCATCAGGTTAATGAGGTTCAAATGATAGTAAACTTTTCGAGAAAATATGAAGTCAAAACACAGTCTGTGGTGGAAATCTCATGAATTGATGGTCAATGAATCGAATATGAAACTTGGCTTGATGCAATTCTTCAAAGTGAAGTATATATATTGAAACATTTGAAACCTCATCAGGTTAATGAGGTTCAAATGATAGTAAACTTTTCGAGAAAATATGAAGTCAAAACAAAGTCTATGGTTGAAATCTTATGAATTGATGGTCAATGAATCGAATATGAAACTTGGCTTGATGCAATTCTTCAAAATGAAGTATATATATTGAAACATTTGAAACCTCATCAGGTTAATGAGGTTCAAATGATAGTAAACTTTTCGAGAAAATATGAAGTCAAAACAAAGTCTATGGTTGAAATCTTATGAATTGATGGTCAATGAATCGAATATGAAACTTGGCTTGATGCAATTCTTCAAAGTGAAGTATATATATTGAAACATTTGAAACCTCATCAGGTTAATGAGGTTCAAATGATAGTAAACTTTTCGAGAAAATATGAAGTCAAAACAAAGTCTATGGTTGAAATCTTATGAATTGATGGTCAATGAATCGAATATGAAACTTGGCTTGATGCAATTCTTCAAAGTGAAGTATATATATTGAAACATTTGAAACCTCATCAGGTTAATGAGGTTCAAATGATAGTAAACTTTTCGAGAAAATATGAAGTCAAAACAAAGTCTATGGTTGAAATCTTATGAATTGATGGTCAATGAATCGAATATGAAACTTGGCTTGATGCAATTCTTCAAAATGAAGTATATATATTGAAACATTTGAAACCTCATCAGGTTAATGAGGTTCAAATGATAGTAAACTTTTCGAGAAAATATGAAGTCAAAACAAAGTCTATGGTTGAAATCTTATGAATTGATGGTCAATGAATCGAATATGAAACTTGGCTTGATGCAATTCTTCAAAGTGAAGTATATATATTGAAACATTTGAAACCTCATCAGGTTAATGAGGTTCAAATGATAGTAAACTTTTCGAGAAAATATGAAGTCAAAACAAAGTCTATGGTTGAAATCTTATGAATTGATGGTCAATGAATCGAATATGAAACTTGGCTTGATGCAATTCTTCAAAGTGAAGTATATATATTGAAACATTTGAAACCTCATCAGGTTAATGAGGTTCAAATGATAGTAAACTTTTCGAGAAAATATGAAGTCAAAACAAAGTCTGTGGTGGAAATCTCATGAATTGATGGTCAATGAATCGAATATGAAACTTGGCTTGATGCAATTCTTCAAAGTGAAGTATATATATTGAAACATTTGAAACCTCATCAGGTTAATGAGGTTCAAATGATAGTAAACTTTTCGAGAAAATATGAAGTCAAAACAAAGTCTATGGTTGAAATCTTATGAATTGATGGTCAATGAATCGAATATGAAACTTGGCTTGATGCAATTCTTCAAAATGAAGTATATATATTGAAACATTTGAAACCTCATCAGGTTAATGAGGTTCAAATGATAGTAAACTTTTCGAGAAAATATGAAGTCAAAACAAAGTCTATGGTTGAAATCTTATGAATTGATGGTCAATGAATCGAATATGAAACTTGGCTTGATGCAATTCTTCAAAGTGAAGTATATATATTGAAACATTTGAAACCTCATCAGGTTAATGAGGTTCAAATGATAGTAAACTTTTCGAGAAAATATGAAGTCAAAACAAAGTCTATGGTTGAAATCTTATGAATTGATGGTCAATGAATCGAATATGAAACTTGGCTTGATGCAATTCTTCAAAGTGAAGTATATATATTGAAACATTTGAAACCTCATCAGGTTAATGAGGTTCAAATGATAGTAAACTTTTCGAGAAAATATGAAGTCAAAACACAGTCTATGGTTGAAATCTTATGAATTGATGGTCAATGAATCAAATATGAAACTTGGCTTGATGCAATTCTTCAAAATGAAGTATATATATTGAAACATTTGAAACCTCATCAGGTTAATGAGGTTCAAATGATAGTAAACTTTTCGAGAAAATATAAAGTCAAAACAAAGTCTATGGTTGAAATCTTATGAATTGATGGTCAATGAATCGAATATGAAACTTGGCTTGATGCAATTCTTCAAAGTGAAGTATATATATTGAAACATTTGAAACCTCATCAGGTTAATGAGGTTCAAATGATAGTAAACTTTTCGAGAAAATATGAAGTCAAAACAAAGTCTGTGGTGGAAATCTCATGAATTGATGGTCAATGAATCGAATATGAAACTTGGCTTGATGCAATTCTTCAAAGTGAAGTATATATATTGAAACATTTGAAACCTCATCAGGTTAATGAGGTTCAAATGATAGTAAACTTTTCGAGAAAATATGAAGTCAAAACAAAGTCTATGGTTGAAATCTTATGAATTGATGGTCAATGAATCGAATATGAAACTTGGCTTGATGCAATTCTTCAAAATGAAGTATATATATTGAAACATTTGAAACCTCATCAGGTTAATGAGGTTCAAATGATAGTAAACTTTTCGAGAAAATATGAAGTCAAAACACAGTCTATGGTTGAAATCTTATGAATTGATGGTCAATGAATCGAATATGAAACTTGGCTTGATGCAATTCTTCAAAGTGAAGTATATATATTGAAACATTTGAAACCTCATCAGGTTAATGAGGTTCAAATGATAGTAAACTTTTCGAGAAAATATGAAGTCAAAACAAAGTCTATGGTTGAAATCTTATGAATTGATGGTTAATGAATCGAATATGAGACTTGGCTTGATGCAATTCTTCAAAATGAAGTATATATATTGAAACATTTGAAACCTCATCAGGTTAATGAGGTTCAAATGATAGTAAACTTTTCGAGAAAATATGAAGTCAAAACAAAGTCTGTGGTGGAAATCTCATGAATTGATGGTCAATGAATCGAATATGAAACTTGGCTTGATGCAATTCTTCAAAGTGAAGTATATATATTGAAACATTTGAAACCTCATCAGGTTAATGAGGTTCAAATGATAGTAAACTTTTCGAGAAAATATGAAGTCAAAACAAAGTCTGTGGTGGAAATCTCATGAATTGATGGTCAATGAATCGAATATGAAACTTGGCTTGATGCAATTCTTCAAAGTGAAGTATATATATTGAAACATTTGAAACCTCATCAGGTTAATGAGGTTCAAATGATAGTAAATTTTTCGAGAAAATATGAAGTCAAAACACAGTCTATGGTTGAAATCTTATGAATTGATTGTCAATTAATCGAATATGAAACTTGGCTTGATGCAATTCTTCAAAGTGAAGTATATATATTGAAACATTTGAAACCTCATCAGGTTAATGAGGTTCAAATGATAGTAAATTTTTCGAGAAAATATGAAGTCAAAACACAGTCTATGGTTGAAATCTTATGAATTGATTGTCAATGAATCGAATATGAAACTTGGCTTGATGCAATTCTTCAAAGTGAAGTATATATATTGAAACATTTGAAACCTCATCAGGTTAATGAGGTTCAAATGATAGTAAACTTTTCGAGAAAATATGAAGTCAAAACAAAGTCTATGGTTGAAATCTTATGAATTGATGGTCAATGAATCGAATATGAGACTTGGCTTGATGCAATTCTTCAAAATGAAGTATATATATTGAAACATTTGAAACCTCATCAGGTTAATGAGGTTCAAATGATAGTAAACGTTTCGAGAAAATATGAAGTCAAAACAAAGTCTATGGTTGAAATCTTATGAATTGATGATCAATGAATCAAATATGAGACTTGGGTTGATGCAATTCTTCAAAATGAAGTATATATATTGAAACATTTGAAACCTCATCAGGTTAATGAGGTTCAAATGATAGTAAACTTTTCGAGAAAATATAAAGTCAAAACAAAGTCTATGGTTGAAATCTTATGAATTGATGGTCAATGAATCGAATATGAAACTTGGCTTGATGCAATTCTTCAAAATGAAGTATATATATTGAAACATTTGAAACCTCATCAGGTTAATGAGGTTCAAATGATAGTAAATTTTTCGAGAAAATATGAAGTCAAAACACAGTCTATGGTTGAAATCTTATGAATTGATTGTCAATGAATCGAATATGAAACTTGGCTTGATGCAATTCTTCAAAGTGAAGTATATATATTGAAACATTTGAAACCTCATCAGGTTAATGAGGTTCAAATGATAGTAAACTTTTCGAGAAAATATGAAGTCAAAACAAAGTCTGTGGTTGAAATCTTATGAATTGATGGTTAATGAATCGAATATGAGACTTGGCTTGATGCAATTCTTCAAAATGAAGTATATATATTGAAACATTTGAAACCTCATCAGGTTAATGAGGTTCAAATGATAGTAAACTTTTCGAGAAAATATAAAGTCAAAACAAAGTCTATGGTTGAAATCTTATGAATTGATGGTCAATGAATCGAATATGAAACTTGGCTTGATGCAATTCTTCAAAATGAAGTATATATATTGAAACATTTGAAACCTCATCAGGTTAATGAGGTTCAAATGATAGTAAACATTTCGAGAAAATATGAAGTCAAAACACAGTCTATGGTTGAAATCTTATGAATTGATTGTCAATGAATCGAATATGAAACTTGGCTTGATGCAATTCTTCAAAATGAAGTATATATATTGAAACATTTGAAACCTCATCAGGTTAATGAGGTTCAAATGATAGTAAACTTTTCGAGAAAATATGAAGTCAAAACAAAGTCTGTGGTGGAAATCTCATGAATTGATGGTCAATGAATCGAATATGAAACTTGGCTTGATGCAAATTCTTCAAAGTGAAGTATATATATTGAAACATTTGAAACCTCATCAGGTTAATGAGGTTCAAATGATAGTAAACTTTTCGAGAAAATATGAAGTCAAAACAAAGTCTATGGTTGAAATCTTATGAATTGATGGTCAATGAATCCAATATGAAACTTGGCTTGATGCAATTCTTCAAAATGAAGTATATATATTGAAACATTTGAAACCTCATCAGGTTAATGAGGTTCAAATGATAGTAAACTTTTCGAGAAAATATAAAGTCAAAACAAAGTCTATGGTTGAAATCTTATGAATTGATGGTCAATGAATCGAATATGAAACTTGGCTTGATGCAATTCTTCAAAGTGAAGTATATATATTGAAACATTTGAAACCTCATCAGGTTAATGAGGTTCAAATGATAGTAAACTTTTCGAGAAAATATGAAGTCAAAACAAAGTCTATGGTTGAAATCTTATGAATTGATGGTCAATGAATCGAATATGAAACTTGGCTTGATGCAATTCTTCAAAGTGAAGTATATATATTGAAACATTTGAAACCTCATCAGGTTAATGAGGTTCAAATGATAGTAAACTTTTCGAGAAAATATGAAGTCAAAACAAAGTCTATGGTTGAAATCTTATGAATTGATGGTCAATGAATCGAATATGAAACTTGGCTTGATGCAATTCTTCAAAATGAAGTATATATATTGAAACATTTGAAACCTCATCAGGTTAATGAGGTTCAAATGATAGTAAACTTTTCGAGAAAATATAAAGTCAAAACAAAGTCTATGGTTGAAATCTTATGAATTGATGGTCAATGAATCGAATATGAAACTTGGCTTGATGCAATTCTTCAAAGTGAAGTATATATATTGAAACATTTGAAACCTCATCAGGTTAATGAGGTTCAAATGATAGTAAACTTTTCGAGAAAATATGAAGTCAAAACACAGTCTGTGGTTGAAATCTTATGAATTGATGGTCAATGAATCGAATATGAAACTTGGATGGTGCAATTCTTCAAAGTGAGGTATATATATTGAAACATTTGAAACCTCATCAGGTTAATGAGGTTCAAATGACAGTAAACTTTTCGAGAAAATATGAAGTCAAAACACAGTCTATGGTCTAAATCTCATGAATTGATGGTCAATGAATCGAATATGAAACTTGGCTTGATGCAATTCTTCAAAATGAAGTATATATATTGAAACATTTGAAACCTCATCAGGTTAATGAGGTTCAAATGATAGTAAACGTTTCGAGAAAATATGAAGTCAAAACAAAGTCTATGGTTGAAATCTTATGAATTGATGGTCAATGAATCGAATATGAAACTTGGCTTGATGCAATTCTTCAAAATGAAGTATATATATTGAAACATTTGAAACCTCATCAGGTTAATGAGGTTCAAATGATAGTAAACTTTTCGAGAAAATATAAAGTCAAAACAAAGTCTATGGTTGAAATCTTATGAATTGATGGTCAATGAATCGAATATGAAACTTGGCTTGATGCAATTCTTCAAAGTGAAGTATATATATTGAAACATTTGAAACCTCATCAGGTTAATGAGGTTCAAATGATAGTAAACTTTTCGAGAAAATATGAAGTCAAAACAAAGTCTATGGTTGAAATCTTATGAATTGATGGTCAATGAATCGAATATGAGACTTGGCTTGATGCAATTCTTCAAACTGAGGTATATATATTGAAACATTTGAAACCTCATCAGGTTAATGAGGTTCAAATGATAGTAAACTTTTCGAGAAAATATGAAGTCAAAACAAAGTCTATGGTTGAAATCTTATGAATTGATGGTCAATGAATCGAATATGAAACTTGGCTTGATGCAATTCTTCAAAATGAAGTATATATATTGAAACATTTGAAACCTCATCAGGTTAATGAGGTTCAAATGATAGTAAACTTTTCGAGAAAATATGAAGTCAAAACAAAGTCTATGGTTGAAATCTTATGAATTGATGGTCAATGAATCGAATATGAAACTTGGCTTGATGCAATTCTTCAAAGTGAAGTATATATATTGAAACATTTGAAACCTCATCAGGTTAATGAGGTTCAAATGATAGTAAACTTTTCGAGAAAATATGAAGTCAAAACAAAGTCTGTGGTGGAAATCTCATGAATTGATGGTCAATGAATCGAATATGAAACTTGGCTTGATGCAATTCTTCAAAATGAAGTATATATATTGAAACATTTGAAACCTCATCAGGTTAATGAGGTTCAAATGATAGTAAACGTTTCGAGAAAATATGAAGTCAAAACAAAGTCTATGGTTGAAATCTTATGAATTGATGGTCAATGAATCGAATATGAAACTTGGCTTGATGCAATTCTTCAAAATGAAGTATATATATTGAAACATTTGAAACCTCATCAGGTTAATGAGGTTCAAATGATAGTAAACTTTTCGAGAAAATATAAAGTCAAAACAAAGTCTATGGTTGAAATCTTATGAATTGATGGTCAATGAATCGAATATGAAACTTGGCTTGATGCAATTCTTCAAAGTGAAGTATATATATTGAAACATTTGAAACCTCATCAGGTTAATGAGGTTCAAATGATAGTAAACTTTTCGAGAAAATATGAAGTCAAAACAAAGTCTATGGTTGAAATCTTATGAATTGATGGTTAATGAATCGAATATGAGACTTGGCTTGATGCAATTCTTCAAAATGAAGTATATATATTGAAACATTTGAAACCTCATCAGGTTAATGAGGTTCAAATGATAGTAAACTTTTCGAGAAAATATGAAGTCAAAATAAAAATTGTCGTGGAAATCTGATGAATTGATGGTCAATGAATCGAATATGAAACTTGGCTTGATGCAATTCTTCAAAGTGAAATATATATATTGAAACATTTGAAACCTCATCAGGTTTATGAGGTTCAAGTGATAGTAAATTTTTCGAGAAAATATGAAGTAAAAACAAAGTCTGTGGTTGAAATCTTATGAATTGATGGTCAATGAATCGAATATGAAACTTGGCTTGATGCAATTCTTCAAAGTGAAGTATATATATTGAAACATTTGAAACCTCATCAGGTTAATGAGGTTCAAATGATAGTAAATTTTTCGAGAAAATATGAAGTCAAAACACAGTCTATGGTTGAAATCTTATGAATTGATTGTCAATTAATCGAATATGAAACTTGGCTTGATGCAATTCTTCAAAGTGAAGTATATATATTGAAACATTTGAAACCTCATCAGGTTAATGAGGTTCAAATGATAGTAAATTTTTCGAGAAAATATGAAGTCAAAACACAGTCTATGGTTGAAATCTTATGAATTGATTGTCAATGAATCGAATATGAAACTTGGCTTGATGCAATTCTTCAAAGTGAAGTATATATATTGAAACATTTGAAACCTCATCAGGTTAATGAGGTTCAAATGATAGTAAACTTTTCGAGAAAATATGAAGTCAAAACAAAGTCTATGGTTGAAATCTTATGAATTGATGGTCAATGAATCGAATATGAACTTGGCTTGATGCAATTCTTCAAAATGAAGTATATATATTGAAACATTTGAAACCTCATCAGGTTAATGAGGTTCAAATGATAGTAAACTTTTCGAGAAAATATGAAGTCAAAACAAAGTCTATGGTTGAAATCTTATGAATTGATGGTCAATGAATCAAATATGAGACTTGGCTTGATGCAATTCTTCAAAATGAGGTATATATATTGAAACATTTGAAACCTCATCAGGTTAATGAGGTTCAAATGATAGTAAACTTTTCGAGAAAATATGAAGTCAAAACAAAGTCTGTGGTTGAAATCTTATGAATTGATGGTCAATGAATCGAATATGAAACTTGGCTTGATGCAATTCTTCAAAGTGAAGTATATATATTGAAACATTTGAAACCTCATCAGGTTAATGAGGTTCAAATGATAGTAAACTTTTCGAGAAAATATGAAGTCAAAACAAAGTCTATGGTTGAAATCTTATGAATTGATGGTCAATGAATCGAATATGAGACTTGGCTTGATGCAATTCTTCAAAATGAAGTATATATATTGAAACATTTGAAACCTCATCAGGTTAATGAGGTTCAAATGATAGTAAACTTATCGAGAAAATATGAAGTCAAAACAAAGTCTGTGGTGGAAATCTCATGAATTGATGGTCAATGAATCGAATATGAAACTTGGCTTGATGCAATTCTTCAAAGTGAAGTATATATATTGAAACATTTGAAACCTCATCAGGTTAATGAGGTTCAAATGATAGTAAAATTTTCGAGAAAATATGAAGTCAAAACACAGTCTATGGTTGAAATCTTATGAATTGATTGTCAATTAATCGAATATGAAACTTGGCTTGATGCAATTCTTCAAAGTGAAGTATATATATTGAAACATTTGAAACCTCATCAGGTTAATGAGGTTCAAATGATAGTAAATTTTTCGAGAAAATATGAAGTCAAAACACAGTCTATGGTTGAAATCTTATGAATTGATTGTCAATTAATCGAATATGAAACTTGGCTTGATGCAATTCTTCAAAGTGAAGTATATATATTGAAACATTTGAAACCTCATCAGGTTAATGAGGTTCAAATGATAGTAAATTTTTCGAGAAAATATGAAGTCAAAACACAGTCTATGGTTGAAATCTTATGAATTGGATTGTCAATTAATCGAATATGAAACTTGGCTTGATGCAATTCTTCAAAATGAAGCATATATATTAAAACATTTGAAACCTCATCAGGTTAATGAGGTTCAAATGATAGTAAACTTTTCGAGAAAATATGAAGTCAAAACAAAGTCTATGGTTGAAATCTTATGAATTGATGGTTAATGAATCGAATATGAGACTTGGCTTGATGCAATTCTTCAAAATGAAGTATATATATTGAAACATTTGAAACCTCATCAGGTTAATGAGGTTCAAATGATAGTAAACTTTTCGAGAAAATATAAAGTCAAAACAAAGTCTATGGTTGAAATCTTATGAATTGATGGTCAATGAATCGAATATGAAACTTGGCTTGATGCAATTCTTCAAAGTGAAGTATATATATTGAAACATTTGAAACCTCATCAGGTTAATGAGGTTCAAATGATAGTAAATTTTTCGAGAAAATATGAAGTCAAAACACAGTCTATGGTTGAAATCTTATGAATTGATTGTCAATGAATCGAATATGAAACTTGGCTTGATGCAATTCTTCAAAGTGAAGTATATATATTGAAACATTTGAAACCTCATCAGGTTAATGAGGTTCAAATGATAGTAAACTTTTCGAGAAAATATGAAGTCAAAACACAGTCTATGGTTGAAATCTTATGAATTGATGGTCAATGAATCGAATATGAAACTTGGCTTGATGCAATTCTTCAAAGTGAAGTATATATATTGAAACATTTGAAACCTCATCAGGTTAATGAGGTTCAAATGATAGTAAATTTTTCGAGAAAATATGAAGTCAAAACACAGTCTATGGTTGAAATCTTATGAATTGATTGTCAATGAATCGAATATGAAACTTGGCTTGATGCAATTCTTCAAAGTGAAGTATATATATTGAAACATTTGAAACCTCATCAGGTTAATGAGGTTCAAATGATAGTAAACGTTTCGAGAAAATATGAAGTCAAAACACAGTCTATGGTTGAAATCTTATGAATTGATTGTCAATTAATCGAATATGAAACTTGGCTTGATGCAATTCTTCAAAGTGAAGTATATATATTGAAACATTTGAAACCTCATCAGGTTAATGAGGTTCAAATGATAGTAAACTTTTCGAGAAAATATGAAGTCAAAACAAAGTCTATGGTTGAAATCTTATGAATTGATGGTCAATGAATCAAATATGAGACTTGGCTTGATGCAATTCTTCAAAGTGAAGTATATATATTGAAACATTTGAAACCTCATCAGGTTAATGAGGTTCAAATGATAGTAAATTTTTCGAGAAAATATGAAGTCAAAACAAAGTCTATGGTTGAAATCTTATGAATTGATTGTCAATTAATCGAATATGAAACTTGGCTTGATGCAATTCTTCAAAGTGAAGTATATATATTGAAACATTTGAAACCTCATCAGGTTAATGAGGTTCAAATGATAGTAAATTTTTCGAGAAAATATGAAGTCAAAACACAGTCTATGGTTGAAATCTTATGAATTGATGGTCAATGAATCGAATATGAAACTTGGCTTGATGCAATTCTTCAAAGTGAAGTATATATATTGAAACATTTGAAACCTCATCAGGTTAATGAGGTTCAAATGATAGTAAACTTTTCGAGAAAATATAAAGTCAAAACAAAGTCTATGGTTGAAATCTTATGAATTGATGGTCAATGAATCGAATATGAAACTTGGCTTGATGCAATTCTTCAAAGTGAAGTATATATATTGAAACATTTGAAACCTCATCAGGTTAATGAGGTTCAAATGATAGTAAATTTTTCGAGAAAATATGAAGTCAAAACAAAGTCTATGGTTGAAATCTTATGAATTGATTGTCAATGAATCGAATATGAAACTTGGCTTGATGCAATTCTTCAAAGTGAAGTATATATATTGAAACATTTGAAACCTCATCAGGTTAATGAGGTTCAAATGATAGTAAACTTTTCGAGAAAATATGAAGTCAAAACACAGTCTATGGTTGAAATCTTATGAATTGATTGTCAATTAATCGAATATGAAACTTGGCTTGATGCAATTCTTCAAAATGAAGTATATATATTGAAACATTTGAAACCTCATCAGGTTAATGAGGTTCAAATGATAGTAAACTTTTCGAGAAAATATGAAGTCAAAACAAAGTCTATGGTTGAAATCTTATGAATTGATGGTCAATGAATCGAATATGAGACTTGGCTTGATGCAATTCTTCAAATTGAGGTATATATATTGAAACATTTGAAACCTCATTAGGTTAATGAGGTTCAAATGATAGTAAATTTTTCGAGAAAATATGAAGTCAAAACACAGTCTATGGTTGAAATCTTATGAATTGATTGTCAATTAATCGAATATGAAACTTGGCTTGATGCAATTCTTCAAAGTGAAGTATATATATTGAAACATTTGAAACCTCATCAGGTTAATGAGGTTCAAATGATAGTAAATTTTTCGAGAAAATATGAAGTCAAAACACAGTCTATGGTTGAAATCTTATGAATTGATGGTCAATTAATCGAATATGAAACTTGGCTTGATGCAATTCTTCAAAATGAAGTATATATATTGAAACATTTGAAACCTCATCAGGTTAATGAGGTTCAAATGATAGTAAACTTTTCGAGAAAATATGAAGTCAAAACAAAGTCTATGGTTGAAATCTTATGAATTGATGGTTAATGAATCGAATATGAGACTTGGCTTGATGCAATTCTTCAAAATGAAGTATATATATTGAAACATTTGAAACCTCATCAGGTTAATGAGGTTCAAATGATAGTAAACTTTTCGAGAAAATATAAAGTCAAAACAAAGTCTATGGTTGAAATCTTATGAATTGATGGTCAATGAATCGAATATGAAACTTGGCTTGATGCAATTCTTCAAAGTGAAGTATATATATTGAAACATTTGAAACCTCATCAGGTTAATGAGGTTCAAATGATAGTAAATTTTTCGAGAAAATATGAAGTCAAAACACAGTCTATGGTTGAAATCTTATGAATTGATTGTCAATGAATCGAATATGAAACTTGGCTTGATGCAATTCTTCAAAGTGAAGTATATATATTGAAACATTTGAAACCTCATCAGGTTAATGAGGTTCAAATGATAGTAAACTTTTCGAGAAAATATGAAGTCAAAACACAGTCTATGGTTGAAATCTTATGAATTGATGGTCAATGAATCGAATATGAAACTTGGCTTGATGCAATTCTTCAAAATGAAGTATATATATTGAAACATTTGAAACCTCATCAGGTTAATGAGGTTCAAATGATAGTAAACTTTTCGAGAAAATATGAAGTCAAAACAAAGTCTATGGTTGAAATCTTATGAATTGATGGTCAATGAATCGAATATGAAACTTGGCTTGATGCAATTCTTCAAAGTGAAGTATATATATTGAAACATTTGAAACCTCATCAGGTTAATGAGGTTCAAATGATAGTAAATTTTTCGAGAAAATATGAAGTCAAAACACAGTCTATGGTTGAAATCTTATGAATTGATTGTCAATGAATCGAATATGAAACTTGGCTTGATGCAATTCTTCAAAGTGAAGTATATATATTGAAACATTTGAAACCTCATCAGGTTAATGAGGTTCAAATGATAGTAAACTTATCGAGAAAATATAAAGTCAAAATAAATACTATGGTTGAAATCTTATGAATTGATGGTCAATGAATCGAATATGAAACTTGGCTTGATGCAATTCTTCAAAGTGAAGTATATATATTGAAACATTTGAAACCTCATCAGGTTAATGAGGTTCAAATGATAGTAAATTTTTCGAGAAAATATGAAGTCAAAACACAGTCTATGGTTGAAATCTTATGAATTGATTGTCAATGAATCGAATATGAAACTTGGCTTGATGCAATTCTTCAAAGTGAAGTATATATATTGAAACATTTGAAACCTCATCAGGTTAATGAGGTTCAAATGATAGTAAACTTTTCGAGAAAATATGAAGTCAAAACACAGTCTATGGTTGAAATCTTATGAATTGATTGTCAATTAATCGAATATGAAACTTGGCTTGATGCAATTCTTCAAAATGAAGTATATATATTGAAACATTTGAAACCTCATCAGGTTAATGAGGTTCAAATGATAGTAAACTTTTCGAGAAAATATGAAGTCAAAACACAGTCTATGGTTGAAATCTTATGAATTGATGGTCAATGAATCGAATATGAAACTTGGCTTGATGCAATTCTTCAAAGTGAAGTATATATATTGAAACATTTGAAACCTCATCAGGTTAATGAGGTTCAAATGATAGTAAACTTTTCGAGAAAATATGAAGTCAAAACACAGTCTATGGTTGAAATCTTATGAATTGATGGTCAATTAATCGAATATGAAACTTGGCTTGATGCAATTCTTCAAAATGAAGTATATATATTGAAACATTTGAAACCTCATCAGGTTAATGAGGTTCAAATGATAGTAAACTTTTCGAGAAAATATGAAGTCAAAACAAAGTCTATGGTTGAAATCTTATGAATTGATGGTCAATGAATCAAATATGAGACTTGGCTTGATGCAATTCTTCAAAATGAGGTATATATATTGAAACATTTGAAACCTCATGAGGTTAATGAGGTTCAAATGATAGTAAATTTTTCGAGAAAATATGAAGTCAAAACACAGTCTATGGTTGAAATCTTATGAATTGATTGTCAATTAATCGAATATGAAACTTGGCTTGATGCAATTCTTCAAAGTGAAGCATATATATTGAAACATTTGAAACCTCATCAGGTTAATGAGGTTCAAATGATAGTAAATTTTTCGAGAAATATGAAGTCAAAACACAGTCTATGGTTGAAATCTTATGAATTGATTGTCAATTAATCGAATATGAAACTTGGCTTGATGCAAATCTTCAAAGTGAAGTATATATATTGAAACATTTGAAACCTCATCAGGTTAATGAGGTTCAAATGATAGTAAACTTTTCGAGAAAATATAAAGTCAAAATAAAGACTGTCGTTGAAATCTTATGAATTGATGGTCAATGAATCGAATATGAAACTTGGCTTGATGCAATTCTTCAAAGTGAAGTATATATATTGAAACATTTGAAACCTCATCAGGTTAATGAGGTTCAAATGATAGTAAACTTTTCGAGAAAATATGAAGTCAAAACACAGTCTATGGTTGAAATCTTATGAATTGATTGTCAATGAATCGAATATGAAACTTGGCTTGATGCAATTCTTCAAAATGAAGTATATATATTGAAACATTTGAAACCTCATCAGGTTAGTGAGGTTCAAATGATAGTAAACGTTTCGAGAAAATATGAAGTCAAAACAAAGTCTATGGTTGAAATCTTATGAATTGATGATCAATGAATCAAATATGAGACTTGGCTTGATGCAATTCTTCAAAATGAAGTATATATATTGAAACATTTGAAACCTCATCAGGTTAATGAGGTTCAAATGATAGTAAATTTTTCGAGAAAATATGAAGTCAAAACACAGTCTATGGTTGAAATCTTATGAATTGATTGTCAATTAATCGAATATGAAACTTGGCTTGATGCAATTCTTCAAAGTGAAGTATATATATTGAAACATTTGAAACCTCATCAGGTTAATGAGGTTCAAATGATAGTAAATTTTTCGAGAAAATATGAAGTCAAAACACAGTCTATGGTTGAAATCTTATGAATTGATTGTCATTTAATCGAATATGAAACTTGGCTTGATGCAAATCTTCAAAGTGAAGTATATATATTGAAACATTTGAAACCTCATCAGGTTAATGAGGTTCAAATGATAGTAAACTTTTCGAGAAAATATAAAGTCAAAATAAAGACTGTGGTTGAAATCTTATGAATTGATGGTCAATGAATCGAATATGAAACTTGGCTTGATGCAATTCTTCAAAGTGAAGTATATATATTGAAACATTTGAAACCTCATCAGGTTAATGAGGTTCAAATGATAGTAAATTTTTCGAGAAAATATGAAGTCAAAACACAGTCTATGGTTGAAATCTTATGAATTGATTGTCAATGAATCGAATATGAAACTTGGCTTGATGCAATTCTTCAAAGTGAAGTATATATATTGAAACATTTGAAACCTCATCAGGTTAATGAGGTTCAAATGATAGTAAATTTTTCGAGAAAATATGAAGTCAAAACACAGTCTATGGTTGAAATCTTATGAATTGATGGTCAATGAATCGAATATGAGACTTGGCTTGATGCAATTCTTCAAAATGAGGTATATATATTGAAGCATTTGGGACCTTATCAGGTTAATGAGGTTCAAATGATAGTAAACTTTTCGAGAAAATATGAAGTCAAAACAAAGTCTATGGTTGAAATCTTATGAATTGATAGTCAATGAATCGAATATGAAACTTGGCTTGATGCAATTCTTCAAAGTTAATTATATATATTGAAACATTTGAAACCTCATCAGGTTAATGAGGTTCAAATGATAGTAAACTTTTCGAGAAAATATGAAGTCAAAACAAAGTCTGTGGTGGAAATCTCATGAATTGATGGTCAATGAATCGAATATGAAACTTGGCTTGATGCAATTCTTCAAAGTGAAGTATATATATTGAAACATTTGAAACCTCATCAGGTTAATGAGGTTCAAATGATAGTAAAGTTTTCGAGAAAATATGAAGTCAAAACAAAGTCTGTGGTGGAAATCTCATGAATTGATGGTCAATGAATCGAATATGAAACTTGGCTTGATGCAATTCTTCAAAGTGAAGTATATATATTGAAACATTTGAAACCTCATCAGGTTAATGAGGTTCAAATGATAGTAAATTTTTCGAGAAAATATGAAGTCAAAACACAGTCTATGGTTGAAATCTTATGAATTGATTGTCAATGAATCGAATATGAAACTTGGCTTGATGCAATTCTTCAAAGTGAAGTATATATATTGAAACATTTGAAACCTCATCAGGTTAATGAGGTTCAAATGATAGTAAATTTTTCGAGAAAATATGAAGTCAAAACACAGTCTATGGTTGAAATCTTATGAATTGATGGTCAATGAATCGAATATGAAACTTGGCTTGATGCAATTCTTCAAAATGAGGTATATATATTGAAACATTTGGGACCTTATCAGGTTAATGAGGTTCAAATGATAGTAAACTTTTCGGGAAAATATGAAGTCAAAACAAAGTCTATGGTTGAAATCTTATGAATTGATAGTCAATGAATCGAATATGAAAATTGGCTTGATGCAATTCTTCAAAGTTAAGTATATATATTGAAACATTTGAAACCTCATCAGGTTAATGAGGTTCAAATGATAGTAAACTTTTAGAGAAAATATGAAGTCAAAACAAAGTCTGTGGTGGAAATCTCATGAATTGATGGTCAATGAATCGAATATGAAACTTGGCTTGATGCAATTCTTCAAAGTGAAGTATATATATTGAAACATTTGAAACCTCATCAGGTTAATGAGGTACAAATGATAGTAAAGTTTTCGAGAAAATATGAAGTCAAAACAAAGTCTGTGGTGGCAATCTCATGAATTGATGGTCAATGAATCGAATATGAAACTTGGCTTGCAATTCTTCAAAGTGAAGTATATATATTGAAACATTTGAAACCTCATCAGGTTAATGAGGTTCAAATGATAGTAAATTTTTCGAGAAAATATGAAGTCAAAACACAGTCTATGGTTGAAATCTTATGAATTGATTGTCGATGAATCGAATATGAAACTTGGCTTGATGCAATTCTTCAAAGTGAAGTATATATATTGAAACATTTGAAACCTCATCAGGTTAATGAGGTTCAAATGATAGTAAACGTTTCGAGAAAATATGAAGTCAAAACAAAGTCTATGGTTGAAATCTTATGAATTGATGATCAATGAATCAAATATGAGACTTGGGTTGATGCAATTCTTCAAAATGAAGTATATATATGGAAACATTTGAAACCTCATCAGGTTAATGAGGTTCAAATGATAGTAAATTTTTCGAGAAAATATGAAGTCAAAACACAGTCTATGGTTGAAATCTTATGAATGGATTGTCAATGAATCGAATATGAAACTTGGCTTGATGCAATTCTTCAAAATGAAGTATATATATTGAAACATTTGAAACCTCATCAGGTTAATGAGGTTCAAATGATAGTAAACTTATCGAGAAAATATGAAGTCAAAACAAAGTCTATGGTTGAAATCTTATGAATTGATGATCAATGAATCAAATATGAGACTTGGCTTGATGCAATTCTTCAAAGTGAAGTATATATATTGAAACATTTGAAACCTCATCAGGTTAATGAGGTTCAAATGAAAGTAAATTTTTCGAGAAAATATGAACTCAAAACACAGTCTATGGTTGAAATCTTATGAATTGATGGTCAATGAATCGAATATGAAACTTGGCTTGATGCAATTCTTTAAAGTGAAGTATATATATTGAAACATTTGAAACCTCATCAGGTTAATGAGGTTCAAATGATAGTAAATTTTTCGAGAAAATATGAAGTCAAAACACAGTCTATGGTTGAAATCTTATGAATTGATTGTCAATTAATCGAATATGAAACTTGGCTTGATGCAATTCTTCAAAGTGAAGTATATATATTGAAACATTTGAAACCTCATCAGGTTAATGAGGTTCAAATGATAGTAAACCTTTCGAGAAAATATAAAGTGAAAACAAAGTCTATGGTTGAAATCTTATGAATTGATGGTCAATGAATCAAATATGAGACTTGGCTTGATGCAATTCTTCAAAATGAAGTATATATATTGAAACATTTGAAACCTCATCAGGTTAATTAGGTTCAAATGATAGTAAATTTTCGAGAAAATATGAAGTCAAAACACAGTCTATGGTTGAAATCTTATGAATTGATAGTCAATGAATCGAATATGAAACTTGGCTTGATGCAATTCTTCAAAGTGAAGTATATATATTGAAACATTTGAAACCTCATCAGGTTAATGAGGTTCAAATGATAGTAAACTTTTAGAGAAAATATGAAGTCAAAACAAAGTCTGTGGTGGAAATCTCATGAATTGATGGTCAATGAATCGAATATGAAACTTGGCTTGATGCATTTCTTCAAAGTGAAGTATATATATTGAAACATTTGAAACCTCATCAGGTTAATGAGGTTCAAATGATAGTAAAGTTTTCGAGAAAATATGAAGTCAAAACAAAGTCTGTGGTGGAAATCTCATGAATTGATGGTCAATGAATCGAATATGAAACTTGGCTTGATGCAATTCTTCAAAGTGAAGTATATATATTGAAACATTTGAAACCTCATCAGGTTAATGAGGTTCAAATGATAGTACATTTTTCGAGAAAATATGAAGTCAAAACACAGTCTATGGTTGAAATCTTATCAATTGATTGTCGATGAATCGAATATGAAACTTGGCTTGATGCAATTCTTCAAAGTGAAGTATATATATTGAAACATTTGAAACCTCATCAGGTTAATGAGGTTCAAATGATAGTAAACTTTTCGAGAAAATATGAAGTCAAAACACAGTCTATGGTTGAAATCTTATGAATTGATGGTCAATGAATCGAATATGAAACTTGGCTTGATGCAATTCTTCAAAGTGAAGTATATATATTGAAACATTTGAAACCTCATCAGGTTAATGAGGTTCAAATGATAGTAAATTTTTCGAGAAAATATGAAGTCAAAACACAGTCTATGGTTGAAATCTTATGAATTGATTGTCAATGAATCGAATATGAAACTTGGCTTGATGCAATTCTTCAAAGTGAAGTATATATATTGAAACATTTGAAACCTCATCAGGTTAATGAGGTTCAAATGATAGTAAATTTTTCGAGAAAATATGAAGTCAAAACACAGTCTATGGTTGAAATCTTATGAATTGATTGTCAATGAATCGAATATGAAACTTGGCTTGATGCAATTCTTCAAAATGAAGTATATATATTGAAACATTTGAAACCTCATCAGGTTAATGAGGTTCAAATGATAGTAAATTTTTCGAGAAAATATGAAGTCAAAACACAGTCTATGGTTGAAATCTTATGAATTGATTGTCAATTAATCGAATATGAAACTTGGCTTGATGCAATTCTTCAAAATGAAGTATATATATTGAAACATTTGAAACCTCATTAGGTTAATGAGGTTCAAATGATAGTAAACTTATCGAGAAAATATAAAGTCAAAATAAAGACTGTCGTTGAAATCTGATGAATTGATGGTCAATGAATCGAATATGAAACTTGGCTTGATGCAATTCTTCAAAGTGAAGTATATATATTGAAACATTTGAAACCTCATCAGGTTAATGAGGTTCAAATGATAGTAAACGTTTCGAGAAAATATGAAGTCAAAACAAAGTCTATGGTTGAAATCTTATGAATTGATGATCAATGAATCAAATATGAGACTTGGGTTGATGCAATTCTTCAAAATGAGGTATATATATAGAAACATTTGAAACCTCATCAGGTTAATGAGGTTCAAATGATAGTAAATTTTTCGAGAAAATATGAAGTCAAAACACAGTCTATGGTTGAAATCTTATGAATTGATTGTCAATGAATCGAATATGAAACTTGGCTTGATGCAATTCTTCAAAATGAAGTATATATATTGAAACATTTGAAACTTCATCAGGTTAATGAGGTTCAAATGATAGTAAATTTTTCGAGAAAATATGAAGTCAAAACACAGTCTATGGTTGAAATCTTATGAATTGATGGTCAATGAATCGAATATGAAACTTGGCTTGATGCAATTCTTCAAAATGAGGTATATATATTGAAGCATTTGAAACCTCATCAGGTTAATGAGGTTCAAATGATAGTAAACTCTTCGGGAAAATATGAAGTCAAAACAAAGTCTATGGTTGAAATCTTATGAATTGATGGTTAATGAATCAAATATGAGACTTGGCTTGATGCAATTCTTCAAAATGAAGTATATATATTGAAACATTTGAAACCTCATCAGGTTAATGAGGTTCAAATGATAGTAAACGTTTCGAGAAAATATGAAGTCAAAACACAGTTTATGGTCGAAATCTTATGAATTGATGGTCAATGAATCAAATATGAGACTTGGCTTGATGCAATTCTTCAAAGTGAAGTATATATATTGAAACATTTGAAACCTCATCAGGTTAATGAGGTTCAAATGATAGTAAATTTTTCGAGAAAATATGAAGTCAAAACACAGTCTATGGTTGAAATCTTATGAATTGATTGTCAATGAATAGAATATGAAACTTGGCTTGATGCAATTCTTTAAAATGAGGTATATATATTGAAACATTTGAAACCTCATCAGGTTAATGAGGTTCAAATGATAGTAAATTTTTCGAGAAAATATGAAGTCAAAACACAGTCTATGGTTGAAATCTTATGAATTGATTGTCAATTAATCGAATATGAAACTTGGCTTGATGCAATTCTTCAAAGTGAACCATATATATTGAAACATTTGAAACCTCATCAGGTTAATGAGGTTCAAATGATAGTAAACCTTTCGAGAAAATATAAAGTGAAAACAAAGTCTATGGTTGAAATCTTATGAATTGATGGTCAATGAATCAAATATGAGACTTGGCTTGATGCAATTCTTCAAAATGAGGTATATATATTGAAACATTTGAAACCTCATCAGGTTAATGAGGTTCAAATGATAGTAAATTTTTCGAGAAAATATGAAGTCAAAACACAGTCTATGGTTGAAATCTTATGAATTGATAGTCAATGAATCGAATATGAAACTTGGCTTGATGCAATTCTTCAAAGTTAAGTATATATATTGAAACATTTGAAACCTCATCAGGTTAATGAGGTTCAAACGATAGTAAACTTTTAGAGAAAATATGAAGTCAAAACAAAGTCTGTGGTGGAAATCTCATGAATTGATGGTCAATGAATCGAATATGAAACTTGGCTTGATGCATTTCTTCAAAGTGAAGTATATATAGTGAAACATTTGAAACCTCATCAGGTTAATGAGGTACAAATGATAGTAAAGTTTTCGAGAAAATATGAAGTCAAAGCAAAGTCTGTGGTGGCAATCTCATGAATTGATGGTCAATGAATCGAATATGAAACTTGGCTTGCAATTCTTCAAAGTGAAGTATATATATTGAAACATTTGAAACCTCATCAGGTTAATGAGGTTCAAATGATAGTACATTTTTCGAGAAAATATGAAGTCAAAACACAGTCTATGGTTGAAATCTTATCAATTGATTGTCGATGAATCGAATATGAAACTTGGCCTGATGCAATTCTTCAAAGTGAAGTATATATATTGAAACATTTGAAACCTCATTTGGTTAATGGGGTTCAAATTATAGTAAACTTTTCGAGAAAATATAAAGTCAAAACAAAGTCTATGGTTGAAATCTTATGAATTGATGGTCAATGAATCGAATATGAAACTTGGCTTGATGCAATTCTTCAAAGTGAAGTATATATATTGAAACATTTGAAACCTCATCAGGTTAATGAGGTTCAAATGATAGTACATTTTTCGAGAAAATATGAAGTCAAAACACAGTCTATGGTTGAAATCTTATCAATTGATTGTCGATGAATCGAATATGAAACTTGGCCTGATGCAATTCTTCAAAGTGAACCATATATATTGAAACATTTGAAACCTCATCAGGTTAATGAGGTTCAAATGATAGTAAACGTTTCGAGAAAATATGAAGTCAAAACAAAGTCTATGGTTGAAATCTTATGAATTGATGGTCAATGAATCGAATATGAAACTTGGCTTGATGCATTTCTTCAAAGTGAAGTATATATAGTGAAACATTTGAAACCTCATCAGGTTAATGAGGTACAAATGATAGTAAAGTTTTCGAGAAAATATGAAGTCAAAACAAAGTCTGTGGTGGAAATCTCATGAATTGATGGTCAATGAATCGAATATGAAACTTGGCTTGATGCAATTCTTCAAAGTGAAGTATATATATTGAAACATTTGAAACCTCATCAGGTTAATGAGGTTCAAATGATAGTACATTTTTCGAGAAAATATGAAGTCAAAACACAGTCTATGGTTTAAATCTTATCAATTGATTGTCGATGAATCGAATATGAAACTTGGCTTGATGCAATTCTTAAAAATGAAGTATATATATTGAAACAGTTGAAACCTCATCCGGTTAATGAGGTTCAAATGATAGTAAACTTTTGAAGAAAATATGAAGTCAAAACAAAGTCTATGGTTGAAATCTTATGAATTGATGGTCAATGAATCGAATATGAAACTTGGCTTGATGCATTTCTTCAAAGTGAAGTATATATATTGAAACATTTGAAACCTCATCAGGTTAATGAGGTTCAAATGATAGTAAACTTTTCGAGAAAATATGAAGTCAAAACAAAGTCTATGGTTGAAATCTTATGAATTGATGGTTAATGAATCGAATATGAGACCTGGCTTGATGCATTTCTTCAAAATGAAGTATTTATATTGAAACATTTGAAACCTCATCAGGTTAATGAGGTTCAAATGATAGTACATTTTTGGAGAAAATATGAAGTCAAAACACAGTCTTGGTTGAAATCTTATGAATTGATTGTCAATGAATCGAATATGAAACTTGGCCTGATGCAATTCTTCAAAGTGAAGTATATATATTGAAACATTTGAAACCTCATCAGGTTCATGAGGTTCAGATGATAGTAAACTTTTCGAGAAAATATAAAGTGAAAACAAAGTCTATGGTTGAAATCTTATGAATTGATGGTCAATGAATCGAATATGAAACTTGGCTTGATGCAATTCTTCAAAGTGAAGTATATATATTGAAACAGTTGAAACCTCATCAGGTTAATGAGGTTCAAATGATAGTAAATTTTTCGAGAAAATATGAAGTCAAAACACAGTCTATTGTTGAAATCTTATGAATTGATTGTCAATTAATCGCATATGAAACTTGGCCTGATGCAATTCTTCAAAGTGAAGTATATATATTGAAACATTTGAAACCTCATCAGGTTCATGAGGTTCAAATGATAGTAAACTTTTCGAGAAAATATAAAGTGAAAACAAAGTCTATGGTTGAAATCTTATGAATTGATGGTCAATGAATCGAATATGAAACTTGGCTTGATGCAATTTTTCAAAGTGAAGTATATATATTGAAACAGTTGAAACCTCATCAGGTTAATGAGGTTCAAATGATAGTACATTTTTGGAGAAAATATGAAGTCAAAACACAGTCTATGGTTGAAATCTTATCAATTGATTGTCGATGAATCGAATATGAAACTTGGCCTGATGCAATTCTTCAAAGTGAAGTATATATATTGAAACATTTGAAACCTCATCAGGTTCATGAGGTTCAAATGATAGTAAACTTTTCGAGAAAATATAAAGTGAAAACAAAGTCTATGGTTGAAATCTTATGAATTGATGGTCAATGAATCGAATATGAAACTTGGCTTGATGCAATTCTTCAAAGTGAAGTATATATATTGAAACAGTTGAAACCTCATCAGGTTAATGAGGTTCAAATGATAGTAAATTTTTCGAGAAAATATGAAGTCAAAACACAGTCTATTGTTGAAATCTTATGAATTGATTGTCAATGAATCGCATATGAAACTTGGCTTGATGCAATTCTTCAAAATGAAGTATATATATTGAAACATTTGATACCTCATCAGGTTAATGAGGTTCAAATGATAGTAAACTTTTCGAGAAAATATGAAGTCAAAACAAAGTCTATGGTTGAAATCTTATGAATTGATGGTTAATGAATCGAATATGAGACCTGGCTTGATGCATTTCTTCAAAATGAAGTATTTATATTGAAACATTTGAAACCTCATCAGGTTAATGAGGTTCAAATGATAGTAAACTTTTCGAGAAAATATGAAGTCAAAACAAAGTCTATGGTTGAAATCTTATGAATTGATGGTTAATGAATCGAATATGAGACCTGGCTTGATGCATTTCTTCAAAATGAAGTATTTATATTGAAACATTTGAAACCTCATCAGGTTAATGAGGTTCAAATGATAGTAAACTTTTCGAGAAAATATGAAGTCAAAACAAAGTCTATGGTTGAAATCTTATGAATTGATGGTTAATGAATCGAATATGAGACCTGGCTTGATGCATTTCTTCAAAATGAAGTATTTATATTGAAACATTTGAAACCTCATCAGGTTAATGAGGTTCAAATGATAGTAAACTTTTCGAGAAAATATAAAGTGAAACCAAAGTCTATGGTTGAAATCTTATGAATTGATGGTCAATGAATCGAATATGAAACTTGGCTTGATGCAATTCTTCAAAGTGAAGTATATATATTGAAACAGTTGAAACCTCATCAGGTTAATGAGGTTCAAATGATAGTAAATTTTTCGAGAAAATATGAAGTCAAAACACAGTCTATTGTTGAAATCTTATGAATTGATTGTCAATTAATCGCATATGAAACTTGGCTTGATGCAATTCTTCAAAGTTAAGTACATATATTGAAACATTTGAAACCTCATCAGGTTAATGAGGTTCAAATGATAGTAAACTTTTCTAGAAAATATAAAGTCAAAACAAAGTCTATGGTTGAAATCTTATGAATTGATGGTCAATGAATCGAATATGAAACTTGGCTTGATGCAATTCTTCAAAATGAAGTATATATATTGAAACATTTGAAACCTCATCAGGTTAATGAGGTTCAAATGATAGTAAACTTTTCAAGAAAATATGAAGTCAAAACAAAGTCTATGGTTGAAATCTTATGAATTGATGGTCAATTAATCGAATATGAAACTTGGCTTTATGCAATTCTTCAAAATGAAGTATATATATTGAAACATTTGAGACCTCATCAGGTTCAAATGATAGTAAACTTTTAGAGAAAATATGAAGTCAAAACAAAGTCTATGGTTGAAATCTTATGAATTGATGGTCAATGAATCGAATATGAAACTTATATTGATGCAATTCTTCAAAGTGAAGTATATATATTGAAACAATTGAGACCTCATCAGGTTCAAATGATAGTAAACTTTTCGAGAAAATATGAAGTCAAAACAAACACTGTGGTTGAAATCAAATGAATTGATGGTTAATGAATCGAATATGAGACTTAGCTTGATGCAATTGCTCAAAATGAAGTATATATATTGAAACATTTGAAACCTCATCAGGTTAATGAGGTTCAAATGATAGTAAACCTTTCGAGAAAATATAAAGTCAAAACAATGTCAGTGGTTGAAATCTTATGAATTGATGGTTAATGAATCGAATTTGAGACTTGGCTTGATGCAATTCTTCAAAGTGAAGTATATATATTGAAACATTTGAAACCTCATCAGGTTCATGAGGTTCAAATGATAGTAAACTTTTCGAGGAAATATGAAATCAAAACAAACACTGTGGTTGAAATCAAATGAATTGATGGTTAATGAATCGAATATGAGACTTAGCTTGATGCAATTGCTCAAAATGAAGTATATATATTGAAACATTTGAAACCTCATCAGGTTAATGAGGTTCAAATGATAGTAAACCTTTCGAGAAAATATAAAGTCAAAACAAAGTCAGTGGTTGAAATCTTATGAATTGATGGTTAATGAATCGAATTTGAGACTTGGCCTGATGCAATTCTTCAAAGTGAAGTATATATATTTAAACATTTGAAACCTCATCAGGTTCATGAGGTTCAAATGATAGTAAACTTTTCGAGAAAATATGAAGTCAAAACAAAGTCAGTGGCTGAAATCTTATGAATTGATGGTTAATGAATCGAATATGAAACTTGGCTTGATGCAATTCTTCAAAGTGCAGTATATATATTGAAACATTTGAAACCTCATCAGGTTAATGAGGTTCAAATGAAAGTAAACTTTTCGAGAAAATATGAAGTCAAAACAAAGTCTATGGTTGAAATCTTATGAATTGATGGTTAATGAATCGAATATGAGACCTGGCTTGATGCATTTCTTCAAAATGAAGTATTTATATTGAAACATTTGAAACCTCATCAGGTTAATGAGGTTCAAATGATAGTAAACTTTTCGAGAAAATATAAAGTGAAAACAAAGTCTATGGTTGAAATCTTATGAATTGATGGTCAATGAATCGAATATGAAACTTGGCTTGATGCAATTCTTCAAAGTGAAGTATATATATTGAAACAGTTGAAACCTCATCAGGTTAATGAGGTTCAAATGATAGTAAATTTTTCGAGAAAATATGAAGTCAAAACACAGTCTATTGTTGAAATCTTATGAATTGATTGTCAATTAATCGCATATGAAACTTGGCTTGATGCAATTCTTCAAAGTGAAGTATATATATTGAAACATTTGAAACCTCATTAGGTTAATGAGGTTCAAATGATAGTAAACTTATCGAGAAAATATAAAGTCAAAATAAAGTCGTTGAAATCTTATGAATTGATGGTCAATGAATCGAATATGAAACTTGGCTTTATGCAATTCTTCAAAATGAAGTATATATATTGAAACATTTGAAACCTCATCAGGTTAATGAGGTTCAAATGATAGTAAACTTTTCGAGAAAATATGAAGTCAAAACAAAGTCAGTGGCTGAAATCTTATGAATTGATGGTTAATGAATCGAATATGAAACTTGGCTTGATGCAATTCTTCAAAGTGAAGTATATATATTGAAAAATTTGAAACCTCATCAGGTTAATGAGGTTCAAGTGATAGTAAACTTTTAGAGAAAATATGAACTTAAAACACAGTCTATGGTTGAAATCATATGAATTGATGGTTATTGAATCGAATATGAACCTTGGCTTGATGCAATTCTTCAAAATGAGGTTTATATATTGAAACATTTGAAACCTCATCAGGTTAATGAGGTTCAAATGATAGTAAATTTTTCGAGAAAATATGAAGTCAAAACACAGTCTATTGTTGAAATCTTATGAATTGATTGTCAATTAATCGCATATGAAACTTGGCTTGATGCAATTCTTCAAAGTGAAGTATATATATTGAAACATTTGAAACCTCATCAGGTTAATGAGGTTCAAATGATAGTAAACTTATCGAGAAAATATAAAGTCAAAACAAAAATTGTCGTTGAAATCTTATGAATTGATGGTCAATGAATCGAATATGAAACTTGGCTTTATGCAATTCTTCAAAATGAAGTATATATATTGAAACATTTGAAACATCATCAGGTTCATGAGGTTCAAATGATAGTAATCTTTTCGAGAAAAAATGAAGTCAAAACAAAGTCAGTGGCTGAAATCTTATGAATTGATGGTTAATGAATCGAATATGAAACTTGGCTTGATGCAATTCTTCAAAGTGAAGTATATATAGTGAAAAATTTGAGACCTCATCAGGTTCAAATGATAGTAAACTTTTCGAGAAAATATGAAGTCAAAACACAGTCTATGGTTGAAATCATATGAATTGATGGTTAATGAATCGAATGTGAGACTTAGCTTGATGCAATTGTTCAAAATGAAGTATATATATTGAAACATTTGAAACCTCATCAGGTTAATGAGGTTCAAATGATAGTAAACTTTTCGAGAAAATATAAAGTCAAAACAAAGTCTATGGTTGAAATCTTATGAATTGATGGTCAATGAATCGAATATGAAACTTGGCTTGATGCAATTCTTCAAAGTGAAGTATATATATTGAAACATTTGAAACCTCATCAGGTTAATGAGGTTCAAATGATAGTAAATTTTTCGAGAAAATATCAAGTCAAAACACAGTCTATGGTTGAAATCTTATGAATTGATTGTCAATGAATCGAATATGAAACTTGGCTTGATGCAATTCTTCAAAGTGAAGTATATATATTGAAACATTTGAAACCTCATCAGGTTAATGAGGTTCAAATGATAGTAAACTTTTGAAGAAAATATGAAGTCAAAACAAAGTCTATGGTTGAAATCTTATGAATTGATGGTCAATTAATCGAATATGAAACTTATATTGATGCAATTCTTCAAAGTGAAGTATATATATTGAAACAATTGAGACCTCATCAGGTTCAAATGATAGTAAACTTTTCGAGGAAATATGAAATCAAAACAAACACTGTGGTTGAAATCAAATGAATTGATGGTTAATGAATCGAATATGAGACTTAGCTTGATGCAATTGCTCAAAATGAAGTATATATATTGAAACATTTGAAACCTCATCAGGTTAATGAGGTTCAAATGATAGTAAACCTTTCGAGAAAATATAAAGTCAAAACAAAGTCAGTGGTTGAAATCTTATGAATTGATGGTTAATGAATCGAATTTGAGACTTGGCTTGATGCAATTCTTCAAAGTGAAGTATATATATTGAAACATTTGAAACCTCATCAGGTTCATGAGGTTCAAATGATAGTAAACTTTTCGAGAAAATATGAAGTCAAAACAAAGTCAGTGGCTGAAATCTTATGAATTGATGGTTAATGAATCGAATATGAAACTTGGCTTGATGCAATTCTTCAAAGTGCAGTATATATATTGAAACATTTGAAACCTCATCAGGTTAATGATGTTCAAGTGATAGTAAATTTTTCGAGAAAATATGAAGTCAAAACACAGTCTATGGTTGAAATATTATGAATTGATGGTCAATGAATCGAATATGAAACTTGGCTTGATGCAATTCTTCAAAATGAAGTATATATATTGAAACATTTGAAACCTCATCAGGTTAATGAGGTTCAAATGATAGTAAACTTTTCAAGAAAATATGAAGTCAAAACAAAGTCTATGGTTGAAATCTTATGAATTGATGGTCAATTAATCGAATATGAAACTTGGCTTTATGCAATTCTTCAAAATGAAGTATATATATGGAAACATTTGAGACCTCATCAGGTTCAAATGATAGTAAACTTTTCGAGAAAATATGAAGTCAAAACAAACACTGTGGTTGAAATCATATGAATTGGTGGTTAATGAATCGAATGTGAGACTTAGCTTGATGCAATTGTTCAAAATGAAGTATATATATTGAAACATTTGAAACCTCATCAGGTTAATGAGGTTCAAATGATAGTAAACTTTTCGAGAAAATATAAAGTCAAAACAAAGTCTATGGTTGAAATCTTATGAATTGATGGTCAATGAATCGAATATGAAACTTGGCTTGATGCAATTCTTCAAAGTGAAGTATATATATTGAAACATTTGAAACCTCATCAGGTTAATGAGGTTCAAATGATAGTAAATTTTTCGAGAAAATATGAAGTCAAAACACAGTCTATGGTTGAAATCTTATGAATTGATTGTCAATGAATCGAATATGAAACTTGGCTTGATGCAATTCTTCAAAGTGAAGTATATATATTGAAACATTTGAAACCTCATCAGGTTAATGAGGTTCAAATGATAGTAAACTTTTCGAGAAAATATAAAGTCAAAACAAAGTCTATGGTTGAAATCTTATGAATTGATGGTCAATGAATCGAATATGAAACTTGGCTTTATGCAATTCTTCAAAATGAAGTACATATATTGAAACATTTGAGACCTCATCAGGTTCAAATGATAGTAAACTTTTCGAGAAAATATGAAGTCAAAACAAACACTGTGGTTGAAATCATATGAATTGATGGTTAATGAATCGAATGTGAGACTTAGCTTGATGCAATTGTTCAAAATGAAGTATATATATTGAAACATTTGAAACCTCATCAGGTTAATGAGGTTCAAATGATAGTAAACTTTTCGAGAAAATATAAAGTCAAAACAAAGTCTATGGTTGAAATCTTATGAATTGATGGTCAATGAATCGAATATGAAACTTGGCTTGATGCAATTCTTCAAAGTGAAGTATATATATTGAAACATTTGAAACCTCATCAGGTTAATGAGGTTCAAATGATAGTAAATTTTTCGAGAAAATATCAAGTGAAAACACAGTCTATGGTTGAAATCTTATGAATTGATTGTCAATGAATCGAATATGAAACTTGGCTTGATGCAATTCTTCAAAGTGAAGTATATATATTGAAACATTTGAAACCTCATCAGGTTAATGAGGTTCAAATGATAGTAAACTTATCGAGAAAATATAAAGTCAAAACAAAGTCTATGGTTGAAATCTTATGAATTGATGGTGAATGAATCGGATATGAAACTTGGCTTGATGCAATTCTTCAAAGTGAAGTATATATATTGAAACATTTGAAACCTCATCAGGTTAATGAGGTTCAAATGATAGTAAATTTTTTGAGAAAATAAGAAGTCAAAACACAGTCTATTGTTGAAATCTCATGAATTGATTGTCAATTAATCGAATATGAAACTTGGCTTGATGCAATTCTTCAAAATGAAGTATATATATTGAAACATTTGAAACCTCATCAGGTTAATGAGGTTCAAATGATAGTAAACTTTTCGAGAAAATATAAAGTCAAAACAAAGTCTATGGTTGAAATCTTATGAATTGATGGTCAATGAATCGGATATGAAACTTGGCTTGATGCAATTCTTCAAAGTGAAGTATATATATTGAAACATTTGAAACCTCATCAGGTTAATGAGATTCAAATGATAGTAAACTTTTCGAGAAAATATAAAGTCAAAACAAAGTCTATGGTTGAAATCTTATGAATTGATGGTCAATGAATCGGATATGAAACTTGGCTTGATGCAATTCTTCAAAGTGAAGTATATATATTGAAACATTTGAAACCTCATCAGGTTAATGAGGTTCAAATGATAGTAAACTTTTCGAGAAAATATGAAGTCAAAACAAAGTCTATGGTTGAAATCTTATGAATTGATGGTCAATGAATCGAATATGAAACTTGGCTTGATGCAATTCTTCAAAGTGAAGTATATATATTGAAACATTTGAGACCTCATCAGGTTCAAATGATAGTAAACTTTTCGAGAAAATATGAAGTCAAAACAAACACTGTGGTTGAAATCATATGAATTGATGGTTAATGAATCGAATATGAGACTTAGCTTGATGCAATTGTTCAAAATGAAGTATATATATTGAAACATTTGAAACCTCATTAGGTTAATGAGGTTCAAATGATAGTAAACTTATCGAGAAAATATAAAGTCAAAATAAAGACTGTCGTTGAAATCTTATGAATTGATGGTCAATGAATCGAATATGAAACTTGGCTTGATGCAATTCTTCAAAGTGGAGTATATATATTGAAACATTTGAAACCTCATCAGGTTAATGAGGTTCAAATGATAGTAAACTTTTCGAGAAAATATAAAGTCAAAACACAGTCTATGGTTGAAATCTTATGAATTGATTGTCAATGAATCAAATATAACACTTGGCTTGATGCAATTCTTCAAAGTGAAGTATATATATTGAAACATTTGAAACCTCATCAGGTTAATGAGGTTCAAATGATAGTAAACGTTTCGAGAAAATATAAAGTCAAAACAAAGTCTATGGTTGAAATCTTATGAATTGATGGTCAATGAATCGGATATGAAACTTGGCTTGATGCAATTCTTCAAAGTGAAGTATATATATTGAAACATTTGAGACCTCATCAGGTTCAAATGATAGTAAACTTTTCGAGAAAATATGAAGTCAAAACAAACACTGTGGTTGAAATCATATGAATTGATGGTTAACCCTATTCGTACTGGGGGGGGCGTTTTTCGCCCCCCCTACCAGTTTTTGCTGCATTACGCTAAAACGACAAGAGATATAACCACCAGTTTTGGTGACTTTTACTCAAATTTCATAGGCAATTAAATTCTTAACATTTCATTGTTCTACCTCTGATCATGTGACCACAGTAATACCATATTTGGAGAGTAGTCAACAAAAAAAAGCTTAAAATGTCCGTAGTTTTCGTGTCGTTTGCTTGATCGATCTCAAACATGCACCATTCGATTGCATTTGATGAGTACTTTCATTTGATATATAAATTTTTCATATTTGCTGATGTCAGCAAAATTTAATATCTATGACGTCATTCACATTTATGACGTCATTTACCTAATAAAGAAGTGTCAAATATAAATTTTTTTAGTCTAACTTGCTTCATCTTATTAATTTAATTCATTTTGAGTCTATATTTACCAGATAAAAGGGCAGGACTGGCAAAAACCTACGATGAAAGTAAATGCATGCAACAAAAGGCTAATTTAAGGCTAATTGTGCTAAAAATAGAAACTAAAAATTTTTGCAAAGTCTGTATTTTTGAACTATAACATGTTTCCTATTATTTAAAACAAATTTGGAGAAAATCGGTCGAGTGGTTGATTAAATAGAATTTTTCTGGTTAAGAAGGTATAAATTTGCCAATTTTCGTCAGTTTTTCGGTTGCCTAGCAACGAATCACGTGACTTATTAATTGCCATTGTTATATTTGAATAGCCAATTGTCTAAAGAACAATAGGGGTAAGTCTCATTGTTATATCTTTTGTAGTTTTGGAGAAAAAGAGGGGGGGCGAAAAACGCCCCCCCAGTACAAAATACCTAAAAAATCGCCCAGTACAGATAGGGTTAATGAATCGAATATGAAACTTGGCTTGATGCAATTCTTCAAAGTGAAGTATATATATTGAAACATTTGAAACCTCATCAGGTTAATGAGGTTCAAATGATAGTAAACCTTTCGAGAAAATATAAAGTCAAAACAAAGTCTATGGTTGAAATCTTATGAATTGATGGTCAATGAATCGAATATGAAGCTTGGCTTGATGCAATTCTTCAAAGTGGAGTATATATATTGAAACATTTGAAACCTCATCAGGTTAATGAGGTTCAAATGATAGTAAACTTTTCGAGAAAATATAAAGTCAAAACACAGTCTATGGTTGAAATCTTATGAATTGATTGTCAATGAATCAAATATAACACTTGGCTTGATGCAATTCTTCAAAGTGAAGTATATATATTGAAACATTTGAAACCTCATCAGGTTAATGAGGTTCAAATGATAGTAAACTTTTCGAGAAAATATAAAGTCAAAACAAAGTCTATGGTTGAAATCTTATGAATTGATGGTCAATGAATCGGATATGAAACTTGGCTTGATGCAATTCTTCAAAGTGAAGTATATATATTGAAACATTTGAAACCTCATCAGGTTAATGAGGTTCAAATGATAGTAAACTTTACGAGAAAATATGAAGTCAAAACAAAGTCTATGGTTGAAATCTTATGAATTGATGGTCAATGAATCGAATATGAAACTTGGCTTGATGCAATTCTTCAAAGTGAAGTATATATATTGAAACATTTGAGACCTCATCAGGTTCAAATGATAGTAAACTTTTCGAGAAAATATGAAGTCAAAACAAACACTGTGGTTGAAATCATATGAATTGATGGTTAATGAATCGAATATGAGACTTAGCTTGATGCAATTGTTCAAAATGAAGTATATATATTGAAACATTTGAAACCTCATCAGGTTAATGAGGTTCAAATGATAGTAAACTTTTCGAGAAAATATAAAGTCAAAACAAAGTCTATGGTTGAAATCTTATGAATTGATGGTCAATGAATCGGATATGAAACTTGGCTTGATGCAATTCTTCAAAGTGAAGTATATATATTGAAACATTTGAAACCTCATCAGGATAATGAGGTTCAAATGATAGTAAATTTTTCGAAAAAATAAGAAGTCAAAACACAGTCTATGGTTGAAATCTTATGAATTGATTGTCAATGAATCGAATATGAAACTTGGCTTGATGCAATTCTTCAAAATGAAGTATATATATTGAAACATTTGAAACCTCATCAGGTTAATGAGGTTCAAATGATAGTAAACTTTTCGAGAAAATATAAAGTCAAAACAAAGTCTATGGTTGAAATCTTATGAATTGATGGTCAATGAATCGGATATGAAACTTGGCTTGATGCAATTCTTCAAAGTGAAGTATATATATTGAAACATTTGAAACCTCATCAGGTTAATGAGGTTCAAATGACAGTAAACTTTTCGAGAAAATATGAAGTCAAAACAAAGTCTATGGTTGAAATCTTATGAATTGATGGTCAATGAATCGGATATGAAACTTGGCTTGATGCAATTCTTCAAAGTGAAGTATATATATTGAAACATTTGAAACCTCATCAGGATAATGAGGTTCAAATGATAGTAAATTTTTCGAAAAAATAAGAAGTCAAAACACAGTCTATGGTTGAAATCTTATGAATTGATTGTCAATTAATCGAATATGAAACTTGGCTTGATGCAATTCTTCAAAGTGAAGTATATATATTGAAAAATTTGAGACCTCATCAGGTTCAAATGATAGTATACTTTTCGAGAAAATATGAAGTCAAAACAAACACTGTGGTTGAAATCATATGAATTGATGGTTAATGAATCGAATATGAGACTTAGCTTGATGCAATTGTTCAAAATGAAGTATATATATTGAAACATTTGAAACCTCATCAGGTTAATGAGGTTCAAATGATAGTAAACTTTTCGAGAAAATATAAAGTCAAAACAAAGTCTATGGTTGAAATCTTATGAATTGATGGTCAATGAATCGAATATGAAACTTGGCTTGATGCAATTCTTCAAAGTGAAGTATATATATTGAAACATTTGAAACCTCATCAGGTTAATGAGGTTCAAATGATAGTAAACTTTTCGAGAAAATATAAAGTCAAAACAAAGTCTATGGTTGAAATCTTATGAATTGATGGTCAATTAATCGAATATGAAGCTTGGCTTGATGCAATTCTTCAAAGTGAAGTATATATATTGAAACATTTGAAACCTCATCAGGTTAATGAGGTTCAAATGATAGTAAATTTTTCGAGAAAATATAAAGTCAAAACACAGTCTATGGTTGAAATCTTATGAATTGATGGTTAATGAATCGAATTTGAGACTTGGCTTGATGCAATTCTTCAAAGTGAAGTATATATATTGAAACATTTGAAACCTCATCAGGTTCATGAGGTTCAAATGATAGTAAACTTTTCGAGAAAATATGAAGTCAAAACACAGTCTATGGTTGAAATCTTATGAATTGATGGTCAATGAATCAAATATGAGACTTGGGTTGATGCATTTCTTCAAAGTGAAGTATATATATTGAAACATTTGAAACCTCATCAGGTTAATGAGGTTCAAATGATAGTAAACTTTTCGAGAAAATATAAAGTCAAAACAAAGTCTATGGTTGAAATCTTATGAATTGATGGTCAATGAATCGGATATGAAACTTGGCTTGATGCAATTCTTCAAAGTGAAGTATATATATTGAAACATTTGAAACCTCATCAGGTTAATGAGGTTCAAATGATAGTAAACTTTACGAGAAAATATGAAGTCAAAACAAAGTCTATGGTTGAAATCTTATGAATTGATGGTCAATGAATCGAATATGAAACTTGGCTTGATGCAATTCTTCAAAGTGAAGTATATATATTGAAACATTTGAGACCTCATCAGGTTCAAATGATAGTAAACTTTTCGAGAAAATATGAAGTCAAAACAAACACTGTGGTTGAAATCATATGAATTGATGGTTAATGAATCGAATATGAGACTTAGCTTGATGCAATTCTTCAAAGGGAAGTATATACATTGAAGCATTTGAAATCTCATCAGGTTAATGAGGGTCAAATGATAGTAAATTTTTCGAGAAAATATTAAGTCAAAGCACAGTCTATGGTTGAAACCTTGTGAATTAATGGTTAATGAATCGAATATGAGACTTGGCTTGATGCAATTGTTCAAAATGAAGTATATATATTGAAACATTTGAAACCTCATCAGGTTCATGAGGTTCAAATGATAGTAAACATTTCGAGAAAATATAAAGTCAAAACACAGTCTATGGTTGAAATCTTATGAATTGATGGTCAATGAATCGAATATGAAACTTGGCTTGATGCAATTCTTCAAAGTGAAGTATATATATTGAAACATTTGAAACCTCATCAGGTTAATGAGGTTCAAATGATAGTAAATTTTTCGAGAAAATATGAAGTCAAAACACAGTCTATTGTTGAAATCTTATGAATTGATTGTCAATTAATCGCATATGAAACTTGGCCTGATGCAATTCTTCAAAGTGAAGTATATATATTGAAACATTTGAAACCTCATCAGGTTCATGAGGTTCAAATGATAGTAAACTTTTCGAGAAAATATAAAGTGAAAACAAAGTCTATGGTTGAAATCTTATGAATTGATGGTCAATGAATCGAATATGAAACTTGGCTTGCTGCAATTTTTCAAAGTGAAGTATATATATTGAAACAGTTGAAACCTCATCAGGTTAATGAGGTTCAAATGATAGTACATTTTTGGAGAAAATATGAAGTCAAAACACAGTCTATGGTTGAAATCTTATCAATTGATTGTCGATGAATCGAATATGAAACTTGGCCTGATGCAATTCTTCAAAGTGAAGTATATATATTGAAACATTTGAAACCTCATCAGGTTCATGAGGTTCAAATGATAGTAAACTTTTCGAGAAAATATAAAGTGAAAACAAAGTCTATGGTTGAAATCTTATGAATTGATGGTCAATGAATCGAATATGAAACTTGGCTTGATGCAATTCTTCAAAGTGAAGTATATATATTGAAACAGTTGAAACCTCATCAGGTTAATGAGGTTCAAATGATAGTAAATTTTTCGAGAAAATATGAAGTCAAAACACAGTCTATTGTTGAAATCTTATGAATTGATTGTCAATTAATCGCATATGAAACTTGGCTTGATGCAATTCTTCAAAATGAAGTATATATATTGAAACATTTGATACCTCATCAGGTTAATGAGGTTCAAATGATAGTAAACTTTTCGAGAAAATATGAAGTCAAAACAAAGTCTATGGTTGAAATCTTATGAATTGATGGTTAATGAATCGAATATGAGACCTGGCTTGATGCATTTCTTCAAAATGAAGTATTTATATTGAAACATTTGAAACCTCATCAGGTTAATGAGGTTCAAATGATAGTAAACGTTTCGAGAAAATATGAAGTCAAAACAAAGTCTATGGTTGAAATCTTATGAATTGATGGTTAATGAATCGAATATGAGACCTGGCTTGATGCATTTCTTCAAAATGAAGTATTTATATTGAAACATTTGAAACCTCATCAGGTTAATGAGGTTCAAATGATAGTAAACTTTTCGAGAAAATATGAAGTCAAAACAAAGTCTATGGTTGAAATCTTATGAATTGATGGTTAATGAATCGAATATGAGACCTGGCTTGATGCATTTCTTCAAAATGAAGTATTTATATTGAAACATTTGAAACCTCATCAGGTTAATGAGGTTCAAATGATAGTAAACTTTTCGAGAAAATATAAAGTGAAAACAAAGTCTATGGTTGAAATCTTATGAATTGATGGTCAATGAATCGAATATGAAACTTGGCTTGATGCAATTCTTCAAAGTGAAGTATATATATTGAAACAGTTGAAACCTCATCAGGTTAATGAGGTTCAAATGATAGTAAATTTTTCGAGAAAATATGAAGTCAAAACACAGTCTATTGTTGAAATCTTATGAATTGATTGTCAATTAATCGCATATGAAACTTGGCTTGATGCAATTCTTCAAAGTTAAGTACATATATTGAAACATTTGAAACCTCATCAGGTTAATGAGGTTCAAATGATAGTAAACTTTTCTAGAAAATATAAAGTCAAAACAAAGTCTATGGTTGAAATCTTATGAATTGATGGTCAATGAATCGAATATGAAACTTGGCTTGATGCAATTCTTCAAAATGAAGTATATATATTGAAACATTTGAAACCTCATCAGGTTAATGAGGTTCAAATGATAGTAAACTTTTCAAGAAAATATGAAGTCAAAACAAAGTCTATGGTTGAAATCTTATGAATTGATGGTCAATTAATCGAATATGAAACTTGGCTTTATGCAATTCTTCAAAATGAAGTATATATATTGAAACATTTGAGACCTCATCAGGTTCAAATGATAGTAAACTTTTAGAGAAAATATGAAGTCAAAACAAAGTCTATGGTTGAAATCTTATGAATTGATGGTCAATGAATCGAATATGAAACTTATATTGATGCAATTCTTCAAAGTGAAGTATATATATTGAAACAATTGAGACCTCATCAGGTTCAAATGATAGTAAACCTTTCGAGAAAATATAAAGTCAAAACAATGTCAGTGGTTGAAATCTTATGAATTGATGGTTAATGAATCGAATTTGAGACTTGGCTTGATGCAATTCTTCAAAGTGAAGTATATATATTGAAACATTTGAAACCTCATCAGGTTCATGAGGTTCAAATGATAGTAAACTTTTCGAGGAAATATGAAATCAAAACAAACACTGTGGTTGAAATCAAATGAATTGATGGTTAATGAATCGAATATGAGACTTAGCTTGATGCAATTGCTCAAAATGAAGTATATATATTGAAACATTTGAAACCTCATCAGGTTAATGAGGTTCAAATGATAGTAAACCTTTCGAGAAAATATAAAGTCAAAACAAAGTCAGTGGTTGAAATCTTATGAATTGATGGTTAATGAATCGAATTTGAGACTTGGCTTGATGCAATTCTTCAAAGTGAAGTATATATATTTAAACATTTGAAACCTCATCAGGTTCATGAGGTTCAAATGATAGTAAACTTTTCGAGAAAATATGAAGTCAAAACAAAGTCAGTGGCTGAAATCTTATGAATTGATGGTTAATGAATCGAATATGAAACTTGGCTTGATGCAATTCTTCAAAGTGCAGTATATATATTGAAACATTTGAAACCTCATCAGGTTAATGAGGTTCAAATGAAAGTAAACTTTTCGAGAAAATATGAAGTCAAAACAAAGTCTATGGTCGAAATCTTATGAATTGATGGTTAATGAATCGAATATGAGACCTGGCTTGATGCATTTCTTCAAAATGAAGTATTTATATTGAAACATTTGAAACCTCATCAGGTTAATGAGGTTCAAATGATAGTAAACTTTTCGAGAAAATATAAAGTGAAAACAAAGTCTATGGTTGAAATCTTATGAATTGATGGTCAATGAATCGAATATGAAACTTGGCTTGATGCAATTCTTCAAAGTGAAGTATATATATTGAAACAGTTGAAACCTCATCAGGTTAATGAGGTTCAAATGATAGTAAATTTTTCGAGAAAATATGAAGTCAAAACACAGTCTATTGTTGAAATCTTATGAATTGATTGTCAATTAATCGCATATGAAACTTGGCTTGATGCAATTCTTCAAAGTGAAGTATATATATTGAAACATTTGAAACCTCATCAGGTTAATGAGGTTCAAATGATAGTAAACTTTTCTAGAAAATATAAAGTCAAAACAAAGTCAGTGGTTGAAATCTTATGAATTGATGGTTAATGAATCGAATTTGAGACTTGGCTTGATGCAATTCTTCAAAGTGAAGTATATATATTTAAACATTTGAAACCTCATCAGGTTCATGAGGTTCAAATGATAGTAAACTTTTCGAGAAAATATGAAGTCAAAACAAAGTCAGTGGCTGAAATCTTATGAATTGATGGTTAATGAATCGAATATGAAACTTGGCTTGATGCAATTCTTCAAAGTGCAGTATATATATTGAAACATTTGAAACCTCATCAGGTTCATGAGGTTCAAATGATAGTAAACTTTTCGAGAAAATATGAAGTCAAAACAAAGTCAGTGGCTGAAATCTTATGAATTGATGGTTAATGAATCGAATATGAAACTTGGCTTGATGCAATTCTTCAAAGTGCAGTATATATATTGAAACATTTGAAACCTCATCAGGTTAATGAGGTTCAAATGAAAGTAAACTTTTCGAGAAAATATGAAGTCAAAACAAAGTCTATGGTCGAAATCTTATGAATTGATGGTTAATGAATCGAATATGAGACCTGGCTTGATGCATTTCTTCAAAATGAAGTATTTATATTGAAACATTTGAAACCTCATCAGGTTAATGAGGTTCAAATGATAGTAAACTTTTCGAGAAAATATAAAGTGAAAACAAAGTCTATGGTTGAAATCTTATGAATTGATGGTCAATGAATCGAATATGAAACTTGGCTTGATGCAATTCTTCAAAGTGAAGTATATATATTGAAACAGTTGAAACCTCATCAGGTTAATGAGGTTCAAATGATAGTAAATTTTTCGAGAAAATATGAAGTCAAAACACAGTCTATTGTTGAAATCTTATGAATTGATTGTCAATTAATCGCATATGAAACTTGGCTTGATGCAATTCTTCAAAGTGAAGTATATATATTGAAACATTTGAAACCTCATCAGGTTAATGAGGTTCAAATGATAGTAAACTTATCGAGAAAATATAAAGTCAAAATAAAAATTGTCGTTGAAATCTTATGAATTGATGGTCAATGAATCGAATATGAAACTTGGCTTTATGCAATTCTTCAAAATGAAGTATATATATTGAAACATTTGAAACCTCATCAGGTTAATGAGGTTCAAATGATAGTAAACTTTTCGAGAAAATATGAAGTCAAAACAAAGTCAGTGGCTGAAATCTTATGAATTGATGGTTAATGAATCGAATATGAAACATGGCTTGATGCAATTCTTCAAAGTGAAGTATATATATTGAAAAATTTGAGACCTCATCAGGTTCAAATGATAGTAAACTTTTCGAGAAAATATGAAGTCAAAACACAGTCTATGGTTGAAATCATATGAATTGATGGTTAATGAATCGAATATGAAACTTGGCTTTATGCAATTCTTCAAAATGAAGTATATATATTGAAACATTTGAAACCTCATCAGGTTAATGAGGTTCAAATGATAGTAAATTTTTCGAGAAAATATGAAGTCAAAACACAGTCTATTGTTGAAATCTTATGAATTGATTGTCAATTAATCGCATATGAAACTTGGCTTGATGCAATTCTTCAAAGTGAAGTATATATATTGAAACATTTGAAACCTCATCAGGTTAATGAGGTTCAAATGATAGTAAACTTTTCGAGAAAATATAAAGTCAAAATAAAGTCTATGGTTGAAATCTTATGAATTGATGGTCAATGAATCGAATATGAAACTTGGCTTTATGCAATTCTTCAAAATGAAGTATATATATTGAAACATTTGAAACCTCATCAGGTTAATGAGGTTCAAATGATAGTAATCTTTTCGAAAAAAAATGAAGTCAAAACAAAGTCAGTGGCTGAAATCTTATGAATTGATGGTTAATGAATCGAATATGAAACTTGGCTTGATGCAATTCTTCAAAGTGAAGTATATATAGTGAAAAATTTGAGACCTCATCAGGTTCAAATGATAGTAAACTTTTCGAGAAAATATGAAGTCAAAACACAGTCTATGGTTGAAATCATATGAATTGATGGTTAATGAATCGAATGTGAGACTTAGCTTGATGCAATTGTTCAAAATGAAGTATATATATTGAAACATTTGAAACCTCATTAGGTTAATGAGGTTCAAATGATAGTAAACTTTTCGAGAAAATATAAAGTCAAAACAAAGTCTATGGTTGAAATCTTATGAATTGATGGTCAATGAATCGAATATGAAACTTGGCTTGATGCAATTCTTCAAAGTGAAGTATATATATTGAAACATTTGAAACCTCATCAGGTTAATGAGGTTCAAATGATAGTAAATTTTTCGAGAAAATATCAAGTCAAAACACAGTCTATGGTTGAAATCTTATGAATTGATTGTCAATGAATCGAATATGAAACTTGGCTTGATGCAATTCTTCAAAGTGAAGTATATATATTGAAACATTTGAAACCTCATCAGGTTAATGAGGTTCAAATGATAGTAAACTTTTCAAGAAAATATGAAGTCAAAACAAAGTCTATGGTTGAAATCTTATGAATTGATGGTCAATTAATCGAATATGAAACTTATATTGATGCAATTCTTCAAAGTGAAGTATATATATTGAAACAATTGAGACCTCATCAGGTTCAAATGATAGTAAACTTTTCGAGGAAATATGAAATCAAAACAAACACTGTGGTTGAAATCAAATGAATTGATGGTTAATGAATCGAATATGAGACTTAGCTTGATGCAATTGCTCAAAATGAAGTATATATATTGAAACATTTGAAACCTCATCAGGTTAATGAGGTTCAAATGATAGTAAACCTTTCGAGAAAATATAAAGTCAAAACAAAGTCAGTGGTTGAAATCTTATGAATTGATGGTTAATGAATCGAATTTGAGACTTGGCTTGATGCAATTCTTCAAAGTGAAGTATATATATTGAAACATTTGAAACCTCATCAGGTTCATGAGGTTCAAATGATAGTAAACTTTTCGAGAAAATATGAAGTCAAAACAAAGTCAGTGGCTGAAATCTTATGAATTGATGGTTAATGAATCGAATATGAAACTTGGCTTGATGCAATTCTTCAAAGTGCAGTATATATATTGAAACATTTGTAACCTCATCAGGTTAATGAGGTTCAAGTGATAGTAAATTTTTCGAGAAAATATGAAGTCAAAACACAGTCTATGGTTGAAATCTTATGAATTGATGGTCAATGAATCGAATATGAAACTTGGCTTGATGCAATTCTTCAAAGTGAAGTATATATATTGAAACATTTGAAACCTCATCAGGTTAATGAGGTTCAAATGATAGTAAACTTTTCAAGAAAATATGAAGTCAAAACAAAGTCTATGGTTGAAATCTTATGAATTGATGGTCAATTAATCGAATATGAAACTTGGCTTTATGCAATTCTTCAAAATGAAGTATATATATGGAAACATTTGAGACCTCATCAGGTTCAAATGATAGTAAACTTTTCGAGAAAATATGAAGTCAAAACAAACACTGTGGTTGAAATCATATGAATTGATGGTTAATGAATCGAATGTGAGACTTAGCTTGATGCAATTGTTCAAAATGAAGTATATATATTGAAACATTTGAAACCTCATCAGGTTAATGAGGTTCAAATGATAGTAAACTTTTCGAGAAAATATAAAGTCAAAACAAAGTCTATGGTTGAAATCTTATGAATTGATGGTCAATGAATCGAATATGAAACTTGGCTTGATGCAATTCTTCAAAGTGAAGTATATATATTGAAACATTTGAAACCTCATCAGGTTAATGAGGTTCAAATGATAGTAAATTTTTCGAGAAAATATGAAGTCAAAACACAGTCTATGGTTGAAATCTTATGAATTGATTGTCAATGAATCGAATATGAAACTTGGCTTGATGCAATTCTTCAAAGTGAAGTATATATATTGAAACATTTGAAACCTCATCAGGTTAATGAGGTTCAAATGATAGTAAACTTTTCGAGAAAATATAAAGTCAAAACAAAATCTATGGTTGAAATCTTATGAATTGATGGTCAATTAATCGAATATGAAACTTGGCTTTATGCAATTCTTCAAAATGAAGTATATATATTGAAACATTTGAGACCTCATCAGGTTAATGAGGTTCAAATGATAGTAAACTTTTCAAGAAAATATGAAGTCAAAACAAAGTCTATGGTTGAAATCTTATGAATTGATGGTCAATTAATCGAATATGAAACTTGGCTTTATGCAATTCTTCAAAATGAAGTATATATATGGAAACATTTGAGACCTCATCAGGTTCAAATGATAGTAAACTTTTCGAGAAAATATGAAGTCAAAACAAACACTGTGGTTGAAATCATATGAATTGATGGTTAATGAATCGAATGTGAGACTTAGCTTGATGCAATTGTTCAAAATGAAGTATATATATTGAAACATTTGAAACCTCATCAGGTTAATGAGGTTCAAATGATAGTAAACTTTTCGAGAAAATATAAAGTCAAAACAAAGTCTATGGTTGAAATCTTATGAATTGATGGTCAATGAATCGAATATGAAACTTGGCTTGATGCAATTCTTCAAAGTGAAGTATATATATTGAAACATTTGAAACCTCATCAGGTTAATGAGGTTCAAATGATAGTAAATTTTTCGAGAAAATATGAAGTCAAAACACAGTCTATGGTTGAAATCTTATGAATTGATTGTCAATGAATCGAATATGAAACTTGGCTTGATGCAATTCTTCAAAGTGAAGTATATATATTGAAACATTTGAAACCTCATCAGGTTAATGAGGTTCAAATGATAGTAAACTTATCGAGAAAATATAAAGTCAAAATAAAGTCTATGGTTGAAATCTTATGAATTGATGGTCAATGAATCGAATATGAAACTTGGCTTTATGCAATTCTTCAAAATGAAGTATATATATTGAAACATTTGAGACCTCATCAGGTTCAAATGATAGTAAACTTTTCGAGAAAATATGAAGTCAAAACAAACACTGTGGTTGAAATCATATGAATTGATGGTTAATGAATCGAATGTGAGACTTAGCTTGATGCAATTGTTCAAAATGAAGTATATATATTGAAACATTTGAAACCTCATCAGGTTAATGAGGTTCAAATGATAGTAAACTTTTCGAGAAAATATAAAGTCAAAACAAAGTCTATGGTTGAAATCTTATGAATTGATGGTCAATGAATCGAATATGAAACTTGGCTTGATGCAATTCTTCAAAGTGAAGTATATATATTGAAACATTTGAAACCTCATCAGGTTAATGAGGTTCAAATGATAGTAAATTTTTCGAGAAAATATCAAGTGAAAACACAGTCTATGGTTGAAATCTTATGAATTGATTGTCAATGAATCGAATATGAAACTTGGCTTGATGCAATTCTTCAAAGTGAAGTATATATATTGAAACATTTGAAACCTCATCAGGTTAATGAGGTTCAAATGATAGTAAACTTTTCGAGAAAATATAAAGTCAAAACAAAGTCTATGGTTGAAATCTTATGAATTGATGGTGAATGAATCGGATATGAAACTTGGCTTGATGCAATTCTTCAAAGTGAAGTATATATATTGAAACATTTGAAACCTCATCAGGTTAATGAGGTTCAAATGATAGTAAATTTTTCGAGAAAATAAGAAGTCAAAACACAGTCTATTGTTGAAATCTCATGAATTGATTGTCAATTAATCGAATATGAAACTTGGCTTGATGCAATTCTTCAAAATGAAGTATATATATTGAAACATTTGAAACCTCATCAGGTTAATTAGGTTCAAATGATAGTAAACTTTTCGAGAAAATATAAAGTCAAAACAAAGTCTATGGTTGAAATCTTATGAATTGATGGTCAATGAATCGGATATGAAACTTGGCTTGATGCAATTCTTCAAAGTGAAGTATATATATTGAAACATTTGAAACCTCATCAGGTTAATGAGATTCAAATGATAGTAAACTTTTCGAGAAAATATAAAGTCAAAACAAAGTCTATGGTTGAAATCTTATGAATTGATGGTCAATGAATCGGATATGAAACTTGGCTTGATGCAATTCTTCAAAGTGAAGTATATATATTGAAACATTTGAAACCTCATCAGGTTAATGAGGTTCAAATGATAGTAAACTTTTCGAGAAAATATGAAGTCAAAACAAAGTCTATGGTTGAAATCTTATGAATTGATGGTCAATGAATCGAATATGAAACTTGGCTTGATGCAATTCTTCAAAGTGAAGTATATATATTGAAACATTTGAGACCTCATCAGGTTCAAATGATAGTAAACTTTTCGAGAAAATATGAAGTCAAAACAAACACTGTGGTTGAAATCATATGAATTGATGGTTAATGAATCGAATATGAGACTTAGCTTGATGCAATTGTTCAAAATGAAGTATATATATTGAAACATTTGAAACCTCATCAGGTTAATGAGGTTCAAATGATAGTAAACTTTTCGAGAAAATATAAAGTCAAAACAAAGTCTATGGTTGAAATCTTATGAATTGATGGTCAATGAATCGAATATGAAACTTGGCTTGATGCAATTCTTCAAAGTGAAGTATATATATTGAAACATTTGAAACCTCATCAGGTTAATGAGGTTCAAATGATAGTAAACTTTTCGAGAAAATATAAAGTCAAAACAAAGTCTATGGTTGAAATCTTATGAATTGATGGTCAATGAATCGAATATGAAGCTTGGCTTGATGCAATTCTTCAAAGTGGAGTATATATATTGAAACATTTGAAACCTCATCAGGTTAATGAGGTTCAAATGATAGTAAACTTTTCGAGAAAATATAAAGTCAAAACACAGTCTATGGTTGAAATCTTATGAATTGATTGTCAATGAATCAAATATAACACTTGGCTTGATGCAATTCTTCAAAGTGAAGTATATATATTGAAACATTTGAAACCTCATCAGGTTAATGAGGTTCAAATGATAGTAAACGTTTCGAGAAAATATAAGGTCAAAACAAAGTCTATGGTTGAAATCTTATGAATTGATGGTCAATGAATCGGATATGAAACTTGGCTTGATGCAATTCTTCAAAGTGAAGTATATATATTGAAACATTTGAGACCTCATCAGGTTCAAATGATAGTAAACTTTTCGAGAAAATATGAAGTCAAAACAAACACTGTGGTTGAAATCATATGAATTGATGGTTAACCCTATTCGTACTGGGGGGGGCGTTTTTCGCCCCCCCTACCAGTTTTTGCTGCATTACGCTAAAACGACAAGAGATATAACCACCAGTTTTGGTGACTTTTACTCAAATTTCATAGGCAATTAAATTCTTAACATTTCATTGTTCTACCTCTGATCATGTGACCACAGTAATACCATATTTGGAGAGTAGTCAACAAAAAAAGCTTAAAATGTCCGTAGTTTTCGTGTCGTTTGCTTGATCGATCTCAAACATGCACCATTCGATTGCATTTGATGAGTACTTTCATTTGATATATAAATTTTTCATATTTGCTGATGTCAGCAAAATTTAATATCTATGACGTCATTCACATTTATGACGTCATTTACCTAATAAAGAAGTGTCAAATATAAATTTTTTTAGTCTAACTTGCTTCATCTTATTAATTTAATTCATTTTGAGTCTATATTTACCAGATAAAAGGGCAGGACTGGCAAAAACCTACGATGAAAGTAAATGCATGCAACAAAAGGCTAATTTAAGGCTAATTGTGCTAAAAATAGAAACTAAAAATTTTTGCAAAGTCTGTATTTTTGAACTATAACATGTTTCCTATTATTTAAAACAAATTTGGAGAAAATCGGTCGAGTGGTTGATTAAATAGAATTTTTCTGGTTAAGAAGGTATAAATTTGCCAATTTTCGTCAGTTTTTCGGTTGCCTAGCAACGAATCACGTGACTTATTAATTGCCATTGTTATATTTGAATAGCCAATTGTCTAAAGAACAATAGGGGTAAGTCTCATTGTTATATCTTTTGTAGTTTTGGAGAAAAAGAGGGGGGGCGAAAAACGCCCCCCCCCAGTACAAAATACCTAAAAAATCGCCCAGTACAGATAGGGTTAATGAATCGAATATGAGACTTAGCTTGATGCAATTGTTCAAAATGAAGTATATATATTGAAACATTTGAAACCTCATCAGGATAATGAGGTTCAAATGATAGTAAACTTTTCGAGAAAATATGAAGTCAAAACAAAGTCTATGGTTGAAATCTTATGAATTGATGGTCAATGAATCGAATATGAAACTTGGCTTGATGCAATTCTTCAAAGTGAAGTATATATATTGAAACATTTGAGACCTCATCAGGTTCAAATGATAGTAAACTTTTCGAGAAAATATGAAGTCAAAACAAACACTGTGGTTGAAATCATATGAATTGATGGTTAATGAATCGAATATGAGACTTAGCTTGATGCAATTGTTCAAAATGAAGTATATATATTGAAACATTTGAAACCTCATCAGGTTAATGAGGTTCAAATGATAGTAAACTTTTTGAGAAAATATAAAGTCAAAACAAAGTCTATGGTTGAAATCTTATGAATTGATGGTCAATGAATCGAATATGAAACTTGGCTTGATGCAATTCTTCAAAGTGAAGTATATATATTGAAACATTTGAAACCTCATCAGGTTAATGAGGTTCAAATGATAGTAAACTTATCGAGAAAATATAAAGTCAAAACAAAGTCTATGGTTGAAATCTTATGAATTGATGGTCAATGAATCGAATATGAAGCTTGGCTTGATGCAATTCTTCAAAGTGGAGTATATATATTGAAACATTTGAAACCTCATCAGGTTAATGAGGTTCAAATGATAGTAAACTTTTCGAGAAAATATAAAGTCAAAACACAGTCTATGGTTGAAATCTTATGAATTGATTGTCAATGAATCGAATATTAAACTTGGCTTGATGCAATTCTTCAAAGTGAAGTATATATATTGAAACATTTGAAACCTCATCAGGTTAATGAGGTTCAAATGATAGTAAACTTTTCGAGAAAATATAAAGTCAAAACAAAGTCTATGGTTGAAATCTTATGAATTGATGGTCAATGAATCGGATATGAAACTTGGCTTGATGCAATTCTTCAAAGTGAAGTATATATATTGAAACATTTGAAACCTCATCAGGTTAATGAGGTTCAAATGATAGTAAACTTTACGAGAAAATATGAAGTCAAAACAAAGTCTATGGTTGAAATCTTATGAATTGATGGTCAATGAATCGAATATGAAACTTGGCTTGATGCAATTCTTCAAAGTGAAGTATATATATTGAAACATTTGAGACCTCATCAGGTTCAAATGATAGTAAACTTTTCGAGAAAATATGAAGTCAAAACAAACACTGTGGTTGAAATCATATGAATTGATGGTTAATGAATCGAATATGAGACTTAGCTTGATGCAATTGTTCAAAATGAAGTATATATATTGAAACATTTGAAACCTCATCAGGTTAATGAGGTTCAAATGATAGTAAACTTTTCGAGAAAATATAAAGTCAAAACAAAGTCTATGGTTGAAATCTTATGAATTGATGGTCAATGAATCGGATATGAAACTTGGCTTGATGCAATTCTTCAAAGTGAAGTATATATATTGAAACATTTGAAACCTCATCAGGATAATGAGGTTCAAATGATAGTAAATTTTTCGAAAAAATAAGAAGTCAAAACACAGTCTATGGTTGAAATCTTATGAATTGATTGTCAATGAATCGAATATGAAACTTGGCTTGATGCAATTCTTCAAAATGAAGTATATATATTGAAACATTTGAAACCTCATCAGGTTAATGAGGTTCAAATGATAGTAAACTTTTCGAGAAAATATAAAGTCAAAACAAAGTCTATGGTTGAAATCTTATGAATTGATGGTCAATGAATCGAATATGAAACTTGGATGGTGCAATTCTTCAAAGTGAGGTATATATATTGAAACATTTGAAACCTCATCAGGTTAATGAGGTTCAAATGACAGTAAACTTTTCGAGAAAATATGAAGTCAAAACAAAGTCTATGGTTGAAATCTTATGAATTGATGGTCAATGAATCGGATATGAAACTTGGCTTGATGCAATTCTTCAAAGTGAAGTATATATATTGAAACATTTGAAACCTCATCAGGATAATGAGGTTCAAATGATAGTAAATTTTTCGAAAAAATAAGAAGTCAAAACACAGTCTATGGTTGAAATCTTATGAATTGATTGTCAATTAATCGAATATGAAACTTGGCTTGATGCAATTCTTCAAAGTGAAGTATATATATTGAAAAATTTGAGACCTCATCAGGTTCAAATGATAGTAAACTTTTCGAGAAAATATGAAGTCAAAACAAACTCTGTGGTTGAAATCATATGAATTGATGGTTAATGAATCGAATATGAGACTTAGCTTGATGCAATTGTTCAAAATGAAGTATATATATTGAAACATTTGAAACCTCATCAGGTTAATGAGGTTCAAATGATAGTAAACTTTTCGAGAAAATATAAAGTCAAAACAAAGTCTATGGTTGAAATCTTATGAATTGATGGTCAATGAATCGAATATGAAACTTGGCTTGATGCAATTCTTCAAAGTGAAGTATATATATTGAAACATTTGAAACCTCATCAGGTTAATGAGGTTCAAATGATAGTAAACTTTTCGAGAAAATATAAAGTCAAAACAAAGTCTATGGTTGAAATCTTATGAATTGATGGTCAATTAATCGAATATGAAGCTTGGCTTGATGCAATTCTTCAAAGTGAAGTATATATATTGAATTATTTGAAACCTCATCAGGTTAATGAGGTTCAAATGATAGTAAATTTTTCGAGAAAATATAAAGTCAAAACACAGTCTATGGTTGAAATCTTATGAATTGATGGTTAATGAATCGAATTTGAGACTTGGCTTGATGCAATTCTTCAAAGTGAAGTATATATATTGAAACATTTGAAACCTCATCAGGTTCATGAGGTTCAAATGATAGTAAACTTTTCGAGAAAATATGAAGTCAAAACACAGTCTATGGTTGAAATCTTATGAATTGATGGTCAATGAATCAAATATGAGACTTGGGTTGATGCATTTCTTCAAAGTGAAGTATATATATTGAAACATTTGAAACCTCATCAGGTTAATGAGGTTCAAATGATAGTAAACTTTTCGAGAAAATATAAAGTCAAAACAAAGTCTATGGTTGAAATCTTATGAATTGATGGTCAATGAATCGGATATGAAACTTGGCTTGATGCAATTCTTCAAAGTGAAGTATATATATTGAAACATTTGAAACCTCATCAGGTTAATGAGGTTCAAATGATAGTAAACTTTACGAGAAAATATGAAGTCAAAACAAAGTCTATGGTTGAAATCTTATGAATTGATGGTCAATGAATCGAATATGAAACTTGGCTTGATGCAATTCTTCAAAGTGAAGTATATATATTGAAACATTTGAGACCTCATCAGGTTCAAATGATAGTAAACTTTTCGAGAAAATATAAAGTCAAAACAAAGTCTATGGTTGAAATCTTATGAATTGATGGTCAATGAATCGAATATGAAACTTGGCTTGATGCAATTCTTCAAAGTGAAGTATATATATTGAAACATTTGAAACCTCATCAGGTTAATGAGGTTCAAATGATAGTAAATTTTTCGAGAAAATATAAAGTCAAAACACAGTCTATGGTTGAAATCTTATGAATTGATGGTCAATGAATCGAATATGAAACTTGGCTTGATGCAATTCTTCAAAATGAGGTATATATATTGAAACATTTGAAACCTCATCAGGTTAATGAGGTTCAAATGATAGTAAACTTATCGAGAAAATATAAAGTCAAAATAAAAATTGTCGTTGAAATCTTATGAATTGATGGTCAATGAATCGAATATGAAACTTGGCTTGATGCAATTCTTCAAAATGAAGTATATATATTGAAACATTTGAAACCTCATCAGGTTAATGAGGTTCAAATGATAGTAAACTTTTCGAGAAAATATAAAGTCAAAACAAAGTCTATGGTTGAAATCTTATGAATTGATGGTCAATGAATCGAATATGAAACTTGGCTTGATGCAATTCTTCAAAGTGAAGTATATATATTGAAACATTTGAAACCTCATCAGGTTAATGAGGTTCAAATGATAGTAAACTTTTCGAGAAAATATAAAGTCAAAACAAAGTCTATGGTTGAAATCTTATGAATTGATGGTCAATGAATCGAATATGAAACTTGGCTTGATGCAATTCTTCAAAATGAAGTATATATATTGAAACATTTGAAACCTCATCAGGTTAATGAGGTTCAAATGATAGTAAATTTTTCGAGAAAATATAAAGTCAAAACACAGTCTATGGTTGAAATCTTATGAATTGATTGTCAATGAATCGAATATGAAACTTGGCTTGATGCAATTCTTCAAAGTGAGGTATATATATTGAAACATTTGAAACCTCATCAGGTTAATGAGGTTCAAATGATAGTAAACTTTTCGAGAAAATATAAAGTCAAAACAAAGTCTATGGTTGAAATCTTATGAATTGATGGTCAATGAATCGAATATGAAACTTGGCTTGATGCAATTCTTCAAAGTGAAGTATATATATTGAAACATTTGAAACCTCATCAGGTTAATGAGGTTCAAATGATAGTAAACTTTACGAGAAAATATGAAGTCAAAACAAAGTCTATGGTTGAAATCTTATGAATTGATGGTCAATGAATCGAATATGAAACTTGGCTTGATGCAATTCTTCAAAGTGAAGTATATATATTGAAACATTTGAACCTCATCAGGTTCAAATGATAGTAAACTTTTCGAGAAAATATGAAGTCAAAACAAACACTGTGGTTGAAATCATATGAATTGATGGTTAATGAATCGAATATGAGACTTGGCTTGATGCAATTGTTCAAAATGAAGTATATATATTGAAACATTTGAAACCTCATCAGGTTAATGAGGTTCAAATGATAGTAAATTTTTCGAAAAAATATGAAGTCAAAACACAGTCTATGGTTGAAATCTTATGAATTGATTGTCAATGAATCGAATATGAAACTTGGCTTGATGCAATTCTTCAAAATGAAGTATATATATTGAAACATTTGAAACCTCATTAGGTTAATGAGGTTCAAATGATAGTAAACTTATCGAGAAAATATAAAGTCAAAATAAATACTATGGTTGAAATCTTATGAATTGATGGTCAATGAATCGGATATGAAACTTGGATGGTGCAATTCTTCAAAGTGAGGTATATATATTGAAACATTTGAAACCTCATCAGGTTAATGAGGTTCAAATGACAGTAAACTTTTCGAGAAAATATGAAGTCAAAACAAAGTCTATGGTTGAAATCTTATGAATTGATGGTCAATGAATCGGATATGAAACTTGGCTTGATGCAATTCTTCAAAGTGAAGTATATATATTGAAACATTTGAAACCTCATCAGGATAATGAGGTTCAAATGATAGTAAATTTTTCGAAAAAATAAGAAGTCAAAACACAGTCTATGGTTGAAATCTTATGAATTGATTGTCAATTAATCGAATATGAAACTTGGCTTGATGCAATTCTTCAAAGTGAAGTATATATATTGAAAAATTTGAGACCTCATCAGGTTCAAATGATAGTAAACTTTTCGAGAAAATATGAAGTCAAAACAAACACTGTGGTTGAAATCATATGAATTGATGGTTAATGAATCGAATATGAGACTTAGCTTGATGCAATTGTTCAAAATGAAGTATATATATTGAAACATTTGAAACCTCATCAGGTTAATGAGGTTCAAATGATAGTAAACTTTTCGAGAAAATATAAAGTCAAAACAAAGTCTATGGTTGAAATCTTATGAATTGATGGTCAATGAATCGAATATGAAACTTGGCTTGATGCAATTCTTCAAAGTGAAGTATATATATTGAAACATTTGAAACCTCATCAGGTTAATGAGGTTCAAATGATAGTAAACTTTTCGAGAAAATATAAAGTCAAAACAAAGTCTATGGTTGAAATCTTATGAATTGATGGTCAATTAATCGAATATGAAGCTTGGCTTGATGCAATTCTTCAAAGTGAAGTATATATATTGAATTATTTGAAACCTCATCAGGTTAATGAGGTTCAAATGATAGTAAATTTTTCGAGAAAATATAAAGTCAAAACACAGTCTATGGTTGAAATCTTATGAATTGATGGTTAATGAATCGAATTTGAGACTTGGCTTGCTGCAATTTTTCAAAGTGAAGTATATATATTGAAACATTTGAAACCTCATCAGGTTAATGAGGTTCAAATGATAGTAAACTTTTCGAGAAAATATGAAGTCAAAACACAGTCTATGGTTGAAATCTTATGAATTGATGGTCAATGAATCAAATATGAGACTTGGCTTGATGCAATTCTTCAAAATGAGGTATATATATTGAAACATTTGAAACCTCATCAGGTTAATGAGGTTCAAATGATAGTAAACTTTTCGAGAAAATATAAAGTCAAAACAAAGTCTATGGTTGAAATCTTATGAATTGATGGTCAATGAATCGGATATGAAACTTGGCTTGATGCAATTCTTCAAAGTGAAGTATATATATTGAAACATTTGAAACCTCATCAGGTTAATGAGGTTCAAATGATAGTAAACTTTACGAGAAAATATGAAGTCAAAACAAAGTCTATGGTTGAAATCTTATGAATTGATGGTCAATGAATCGAATATGAAACTTGGCTTGATGCAATTCTTCAAAGTGAAGTATATATATTGAAACATTTGAGACCTCATCAGGTTCAAATGATAGTAAACTTTTCGAGAAAATATAAAGTCAAAACAAAGTCTATGGTTGAAATCTTATGAATTGATGGTCAATGAATCGGATATGAAACTTGGCTTGATGCAATTCTTCAAAGTGAAGTATATATATTGAAACATTTGAAATCTCATCAGGTTAATGAGGGTCAAATGATAGTAAATTTTTCGAGAAAATATTAAGTCAAAACACAGTCTATGGTTGAAATCTTATGAATTAATGGTTAATGAATCGAATATGAGACTTGGCTTGATGCAGTTCTTCAAAATGCAGTATATATATTGAAACATTTGAAACCTCATCAGGTTAATGAGGTTCAAATGATAGTAAATTTTTCGAGAAAATATGAAGTCAAAACACAGTCTAAGGTTGAAATCTTATGAATTGATTGTCAATGAATCGAATATGAAACTTGGCTTGATGCAATTCTTCAAAGTGAAGTATATATATTGAAACATTTGAAAATCATCAGGTTAATGAGGTTCAGTTGATAGTAAACTTTTCGAGAAAATATAAAGTGAAAACAAAATCTATGGTTGAACTCTTATGAATTGATTGTTAATGAATCGAATATGAGACTTGGCTTCATGCAATTCTTCAAAATGAAGTATATATATTGAAACATTTGAAACCTCACCAGGTTAATGATGGTCAAATGATAGTAAATTTTTCGAGAAAATATGAAGTCAAAAAACAGTCTATTGTTGAAATCTTATGAATTGATTGTCAATTAATCGAATATGAAACTTGGCTTGATGCAATTCTTCAAAGTGAAGCATATATATTGAAACATTTGAAACCTCACCAGGTTAATGAGGTTCAAATGATAGTAAACGTTTCGAGAAAATATGAAGTCAAAACAAAGTCTATGGTTGAAATCTTATGAATTGATGATCAATGAATCAAATATGAGACTTGGCTTGATGCAATTCTTCGAAATGAAGTATATATATTGAAACATTTGAAACCTCATCAGGTTAATGAGGTTCAAATGATAGTAAACTTTTCGAGAATATATGAAGTCAAAACACAGTCTATGGTTGAAATCTTATGAATTGATGGTTAATGAATCGAATATGAGACTTAGCTTGATGCAATTGTTCAAAATGAAGTATATATATTGAAACATTTGAAACCTCATCAGGTTAATGAGGTTCAAATGATAGTAAACTTTTCGAGAAAATATAAAGTCAAAACAAAGTCTATGGTTGAAATCTTATGAATTGATGGTCAATGAATCGAATATGAAACTTGGCTTGATGCAATTCTTCAAAGTGAAGTATATATATTGAAACATTTGAAACCTCATCAGGTTAATGAGGTTCAAATGATAGTAAACTTTTCGAGAAAATATAAAGTCAAAACAAAGTCTATGGTTGAAATCTTATGAATTGATGGTCAATTAATCGAATATGAAGCTTGGCTTGATGCAATTCTTCAAAGTGAAGTATATATATTGAATTATTTGAAACCTCATCAGGTTAATGAGGTTCAAATGATAGTAAATTTTTCGAGAAAATATAAAGTCAAAACACAGTCTATGGTTGAAATCTTATGAATTGATGGTTAATGAATCGAATTTGAGACTTGGCTTGATGCAATTCTTCAAAGTGAAGTATATATATTGAAACATTTGAAACCTCATCAGGTTCATGAGGTTCAAATGATAGTAAACTTTTCGAGAAAATATGAAGTCAAAACACAGTCTATGGTTGAAATCTTATGAATTGATGGTCAATGAATCAAATATGAGACTTGGGTTGATGCATTTCTTCAAAGTGAAGTATATATATTGAAACATTTGAAACCTCATCAGGTTAATGAGGTTCAAATGATAGTAAACTTTTCGAGAAAATATAAAGTCAAAACAAAGTCTATGGTTGAAATCTTATGAATTGATGGTCAATGAATCGGATATGAAACTTGGCTTGATGCAATTCTTCAAAGTGAAGTATATATATTGAAACATTTGAAACCTCATCAGGTTAATGAGGTTCAAATGATAGTAAACTTTACGAGAAAATATGAAGTCAAAACAAAGTCTATGGTTGAAATCTTATGAATTGATGGTCAATGAATCGAATATGAAACTTGGCTTGATGCAATTCTTCAAAGTGAAGTATATATATTGAAACATTTGAGACCTCATCAGGTTCAAATGATAGTAAACTTTTCGAGAAAATATAAAGTCATAATAAAGTCTATGGTTGAAATCTTATGAATTGATGGTCAATGAATCGGATATGAAACTTGGCTTGATGCAATTCTTCAAAGTGAAGTATATATATTGAAACATTTGAAATCTCATCAGGTTAATGAGGGTCAAATGATAGTAAATTTTTCGAGAAAATATTAAGTCAAAACACAGTCTATGGTTGAAATCTTATGAATTAATGGTTAATGAATCGAATATGAGACTTGGCTTGATGCAGTTCTTCAAAATGCAGTATATATATTGAAACATTTGAAACCTCATCAGGTTAATGAGGTTCAAATGATAGTAAATTTTTCGAGAAAATATGAAGTCAAAACACAGTCTAAGGTTGAAATCTTATGAATTGATTGTCAATGAATCGAATATGAAACTTGGCTTGATGCAATTCTTCAAAGTGAAGTATATATATTGAAACATTTGAAAATCATCAGGTTAATGAGGTTCAGTTGATAGTAAACTTTTCGAGAAAATATAAAGTGAAAACAAAATCTATGGTTGAACTCTTATGAATTGATTGTTAATGAATCGAATATGAGACTTGGCTTCATGCAATTCTTCAAAATGAAGTATATATATTGAAACATTTGAAACCTCACCAGGTTAATGATGGTCAAATGATAGTAAATTTTTCGAGAAAATATGAAGTCAAAAAACAGTCTATTGTTGAAATCTTATGAATTGATTGTCAATTAATCGAATATGAAACTTGGCTTGATGCAATTCTTCAAAGTGAAGCATATATATTGAAACATTTGAAACCTCACCAGGTTAATGAGGTTCAAATGATAGTAAACGTTTCGAGAAAATATGAAGTCAAAACAAAGTCTATGGTTGAAATCTTATGAATTGATGATCAATGAATCAAATATGAGACTTGGCTTGATGCAATTCTTCGAAATGAAGTATATATATTGAAACATTTGAAACCTCATCAGGTTAATGAGGTTCAAATGATAGTAAACTTTTCGAGAATATATGAAGTCAAAACACAGTCTATGGTTGAAATCTTATGAATTGATGGTCAATTAATCGAATATGAAACTTGGCTTTATGCAATTCTTTACAATGAAGAATATATATTGAAACATTTGAAACCTCATCAGGTTAATGAGGTTCAGTTGATAGTAAACTTTTCGAGAAAATATAAAGTGAAAACAAAATCTATGGTTGAACTCTTATGAATTGATTGTTAATGAATCGAATATGAGACTTGGCTTCATGCAATTCTTCAAAATGAAGTATATATATTGAAACATTTGAAACCTCACCAGCTTAATGAGGTTCAAATGATAGTAAACGTTTCGAGAAAATATGAAGTCAAAACAAAGTCTATGGTTGAAATCTTATGAATTGATGGTCAATGAATCAAATATGAGACTTGGCTTGATGCAATTCTTCAAAATGAGGTATATATATTGAAACATTTGAAACCTCATCAGGTTAATGAGGTTCAAATGATAGTAAACTTTTCGAGAAAATATGAAGTCAAAACACAGTCTATGGTTGAAATCTTATGAATTGATGGTCAATGAATCAAATATGAAACTTGGCTTGATGCAATTCTTCAAAGGGAAGTATATACATTTAAGCATTTGAAACCTCATCAGGTTAATGAGGTTCAAATGATAGTAAACTTTTCGAGAAAGTATAAAGTCAAAACAAAGTCTATGGTTGAAATCTTATGAATTGATGGTCAATGAATCGAATATGAAACTTGGCTTGATGCAATTGTTCAAAATGAAATATATATATTGAAACATTTGAAACCTCATCAGGTTAATGAGGTTCAAGTGATAGAAAACTTTTCGAGAAAATATAAAGTGAAAACAAAGTCTATGGTTGAAATCTTATGAGTTGATGGTCAATGAATCAAATATAACACTTGGCTTGATGCAATTCTTCAAAATGATGTATATATATTGAAACATTTGAAACCTCATCAGGTTAATGAGGTTCAAATGATAGTAAACTTTTCGAGAAAATATGAAGTCAAAACGCAGTCTATGGTTAAAATCTTATGAATCGATGGTCAATTAATCGAAGATGAAACTTGGCTTGATGCAATTCTTCAAAGTGAAGCATATATATTGAAACATTTGAAACCTCACCAGGTTAATGAGGTTCAAATGATAGTAAACGTTTCGAGAAAATATGAAGTCAAAACAAAGTCTATGGCCGAAATCTTATGAATTGATGATCATTGAATCAAATATGAGACTTGGCTTGATGCAATTCTTCAAAATGAGGTATATATATTGAAACATTTGAAACCTCATCAGGTTAATGAGGGTCAAATGATAGTAAATATTTTGAGAAAATATGAAGTCAAAACACAGTCTATGGTTGAAATCTTATGAATTGATTGTCAATTAATCGAATATGAAACTAGGCTTGATGCAATTCTTCAAAGTGAAGCATATATATTGAAACATTTGAAACCTCACCAGGTTAATGAGGTTCAAATGATAGTAAACGTTTCGAGAAAATATGAAGTGAAAACAAAGTCTATGGTTGAAATCTTATGAGTTGATGGTCAATGAATCAAATATAACACTTGGCTTGATGCAATTCTTCAAAATGATGTATATATATTGATACATTTGAAACCTCATCAGGTTAATGAGGTTCAAATGATAGTAAATATTTCGAGAAAATATGAAGTCAAAACACAGTCTATGGTTGAAATCTTATGAATTGATTGTCAATTAATTGAATATGAAACTAGGCTTGATGCAATTCTTCAAAGTGAAGCATATATATTGAAACATTTGAAACCTCACCAGGTTAATGAGGTTCAAATGATAGTAAACGTTTCGAGAAAATATGAAGTGAAAACAAAGTCTATGGTTGAAATCTTATGAGTTGATGGTCAATGAATCAAATATAACACTTGGCTTGATGCAATTCTTTACAATGAAGTATATATATTGAAACATTTGAAACCTCATCAGGTTAATGAGGTTCAAATGATAGTAAATATTTCGAGAAAATATGAAGTCAAAACACAGTCTATGGTTGAAATCTTATGAATTGATGGTCAATTAATCGAATATGAAACTAGGCTTGATGCAATTCTTCAAAGTGAAGCATATATATTGAAACATTTGAAACCTCATCAGGTTAATGAGGTTCAAATGATAGTAAACTTTTCGAGAATATATGAAGTCAAAACAGTCTATGGTTGAAATCTTATGAATTGATGGTCAATGAATCAAATATGAAACTTGGCCTGATGCAATTCTTTAAAGAGAAGTATATACATTGAAGCATTTGAAATCTCATCAGGTTAATGAGGGTCAAATGATAGTAAATTTTTCGAGAAAATATGAAGTCAAAACAAAGTCTATGGTTGAAATCTTATGAATTGATGGTCAATGAATCGAATATGAAACTTGGCTTGATGCAATTCTTTACAATGAAGTATATATATTGAAACATTTGAAACCTCACCAGGTTAATGAGGGTCAAATGATAGTAAATTTTTCGAGAAAATATGAAGTCAAAACACAGTCTATTGTTGAAATCTTATGAATTGATTGTCAATTAATCGAATATGAAACTTGGCTTGATGCAATTCTTCAAAGTGAAGCATATATATTGAAACATTTGAAACCTCACCAGGTTAATGAGGTTCAAATGATAGTAAACTTTTCGAGAATATATGAAGTCAAAACAGTCTATGGTTGAAATCTTATGAATTGATGGTCAATGAATCAAATATGAAACTTGGCCTGATGCAATTCTTTAAAGAGAAGTATATACATTGAAGCATTTGAAATCTCATCAGGTTAATGAGGGTCAAATGATAGTAAATTTTTCGAGAAAATATGAAGTCAAAACAAAGTCTATGGTTGAAATCTTATGAATTGATGATCAATGAATCAAATATGAGACTTGGCTTGATGCAATTCTTCAAAATGAGGTATATACATTGAAACATTTGAAACCTCATCAGGTTAATGAGGTTCAAATGATAGTAAACTTATCGAGAAAATATAAAGTCAAAATAAAAATTGTCGTTGAAATCTGACGAATTGATGGTCAATGAATCGAATATAAAACTTGGCTTTATGCAATTCTTCAAAATGAAGTATATATATTGAAACATTTGAAACCTCATCAGGTTAATGAGGTTCAAGTGATAGAAAACTTTTCGAGAAAATATAAAGTGAAAACAAAGTCTATGGTTGAAATCTTATGAATTGATGGTCAATGAATCGAATATGAAACTTGGCTTGATGCAATTCTTTACAATGAAGTATATATATTGAAACATTTGAAACCTCACCAGGTTAATGAGGGTCAAATGATAGTAAATTTTTCGAGAAAATATGAAGTCAAAACACAGTCTATTGTTGAAATCTTATGAATTGATTGTCAATTAATCGAATATGAAACTTGGCTTGATGCAATTCTTCAAAGTGAAGCATATATATTGAAACATTTGAAACCTCACCAGGTTAATGAGGGTTCAAATGATAGTAAACATTTCGAGAAAATATGAAGTCAAAACAAAGTCTATGGTTGAAATCTTATGAATTGATGATCAATGAATCAAATATGAGACTTGGCTTGATGCAATTCTTCGAAATGAGGTATATATATTGAAACATTTGAAACCTCATCAGGTTAATGAGGTTCAAATGATAGTAAACTTTTCGAGAATATATAAAGTCAAAACACAATCTATGGTTAAAATCTTATGAATTGATTGTAAATTAATAGAATATGAAACTTGGCTTGATGCAATTCTTTAAAATGAGGTATATATTTTAAAAAATTTGAAGCCTCCTCAGGTTAATGAGGTTCAAGTGATAGTAAACTTTTCGAGAAAATATAAAGTCAAAACACAGTCTATGGTTGAAATCTTATGAATTGATGGTCAATGAATCAAATATGAGACTTGGCTTGATGCAATTCTTCAAAATGAGGTATATATATTGAAACATTTGAAACCTCATCAGGTTAATGAGGTTCAAGTGATAGTAAACTTTTCGAGAAATTATAAAGTCAAAACAAAGTCTATGGTTGAAATCTTATGAATTTATGGTCAATGAATCGAATATGAAACTTGGCTTGATGCAATTCTTCAAAATGAAGTATATATATTGAAACATTTGAAACCTCATTAGGTTAATGAGGTTCAAATGATAGTAAACTTATCGAGAAAATATAAAGTCAAAATAAAGACTGTCGTTGAAATCTGATGAATTGATGGTCAATGAATCGAATATGAAACTTGGCTTGATGCAATTCTTCAAAATGAAGTATATATATTGAAACATTTGAAACCTCATCAGGTTAATGAGGTTCAAGTGATAGTAAACTTTTCGAGAAAATATGAAGTCAAAACGCAAAATGGTCAATCAATCGAATATGAAACTCCTCTTTAGACAAGTGTCTTGCTGTCCTATGACCCATGAACTACGTCGAATTGACACAATGCCCGCCCCTTTTTATGCAAAGATCAAAGATACATTATGAATTAGGCTTATCAAATCAAACCACTCAAAAAATAAACAAATATTTTCGACTTTTAAGGCCTGTTCACAGTCTACATCATATCATATCATACATGACATAAATGAATGAAGGACTGACAGGAAAATCAGTGCACCATCCATAGCACTGTTGTACCATATCGTTTACACCTGCATGCAGAAGGCCTAAATGGAAATGCACATGTTCATTTAATGCAGCAAGAAATGTCAGGCTCTACATTAGATATGAGGAAAAACAACATTGAAGCCGCTTACTATGCTTCAAAAATTGGTAAACTCACAATTTATGCTGATATGACAGGGATCACTAAAATTGCAGGAGCAGAAAGCAGCGCTGATGATTTGGGCCTAATCGAAGATGGAAAAGAGCTGGCAACTGGAGCTGCCACCAAAACAGATAATCCACACATCAAAGCTTGCATCTCATGGCTTGAGCAGTATTTTGATGATCCAAGCAAGCTTCCATATATTGAAGAGCCATCTTTGAACATGAATGCACATAAGAACAAGCCTTTTCTTGTCAAGGCATGGCAGTGCCTTCAAAAATCTACGAACCCTGGAGAGATGATTTCGTATGGAAAATTGGCTGCATTGGCAGGGAACTCCAAAGCTGGAAGGGCAGCAGGGTTGGCGATGCAGAGAAACCCATTCCCTATCATTGTGCCATGTCATAGAGTGATAAGAGCCAATGCAAAGATAGGAAATTATAGTTTGTTTAATGGTGCAGCAACAAAAAAATGGCTTCTTGATCATGAAAAAAAGAATTGTAAACAAACATCTGACAAGGATGGTTCTATTTCATCTGCTGTCAGTGAACTAAATGAGCTGCAAGATTTGATTGCCCAGTAACAAATTGGAATCTCATCCTTTAGGTTTAGGGGATGGCTTCTGGCGAGGAGCTGGAATTCAATGATAATCCAATTCACCCAAAAATGCTCTCATGCTGTGGGGCTGTAAGCTTGGATTTGAACTTTTTTAGAAAGTTCATTGTAGATTTAAGACCCCAAGATATTTATAAAGCAAGTTTCATTCCCAAAAGAGACATTTAAATTAAAATGGACTGAAAGTTGCAGGCAACTTACAGTACATTTTATGTTTCAATTGAAAAATTGCGGTATCAATTTTTAGGGAATTTATGGATGAACTCAAATCAATTTTAAGTGTATTGCATGATTTCATATCCAACATTATGGTTATGTTATTTGTGTGGTCATATTGTTTTGTTTAAATGTAAAGCCTGGTTCTCATTTTTCATTAAATCATAATTCATCCCCGATTATTTACAGCATTGGCAATCATCGCCGATGCTGTAACACAATCATTGGCAATGAATTAGGATATAATGAAAACCAGGCTTAACAAATTAAGGCAGGTGCAGTGGCGGATTTAGGGGGGCAAGTGGGGGCAATTGCCCCCCCTTCACGATGAAAACTCAGCTTGGCGCCCCTCTTTTGGCGAGAAAAGCGCCCCTCTTCCTGACTCTAATGCATAATTTTTCAACTGTTTTGATTTAAATATGGGGGAAACATATATATCGAGGCGTTATTTAGCAGTAAATCAAAGAATTTCTTTGAAAAGCATTCAAAAAATTTTCGCGCGTCTTCGGCGTGCTCAATTCCTTTCATATATTTGGCGCCCACTTTGCAAGTTGCCCCCCCCCTTCAACTTCAGGCTGGATCCGCCCCTGGGCAGGTGCTCTCAAGTCCCTAATAGACAGGGTAGTTGTAGCATTATATATGCCAGGAGTGATATAAAGCAAAATATAGATTGATAAACAAAGGATGGCAAGAAAAGTTAATTTAAGATTTATAGACTTGACAGAGACCTCCCCTTCAAAGGAACACTGAGCCAGAAGATCTAGAATAAATGTGATGGGTGGAAATTTGCTATGGCCAGGTGAAATGCATGAATTGTTTCAACTGTAAAGAATATCAAAAACAAGTTAAGAAACATTGAAAAAGGAAAAAGTACAGTACTGTAGATGCATCACATTTCAAGAAGCTTCAAAGTAATAAACGGGGGATCTTGAATAAGGATGTCTTGAGGTTTTTTCCACAAACTAATAACCAGTGGATGTTTATTCCAGACCTAAGAGTAGACAGATGCACAGATATGAGTCACACAAGAACATAATGTTTTATTTACATGCTACACCGGATCTACTTTGTGCCACTACTAACATCCATCTACAGTGAGACAACTTAATTACATCTGGAGTTTGTTAAAGTAAATCAACGGAGATATAGCGACATGATCTAAACACAGCACAAAAGAATGGCATGAGCCACTTACAGTATGTTTATATTGTATTCATCAATCAAGAACATTAAATACGATAGGTTATATTTAGACTGACCCATTCCCCCTAGCTAAGTTGCTCTTAACTCCGTTGAATTACTTTAAAGGGAATAGACATAGCTATATCTCGTAGCCGCTATAAATAGGCTAAAGAAACGCCCACAAACCCATTGTCTCTTTACCTACACAATGAAACCGGATGTGTCAAAGAAGGAGAATTCGTAGGATTTGTAGAGAATTTGTTATTTAGGAGATTTAAGTGTACAACAGAAATGCCCAGTAACAAATGTAAACATGTCACAAAACATGAACTTTTTACTGCAAAGAAAGAGAATGGCAATGTACTAGCAACTAAATCTAAATGTTACATGTTAGGTACAAATAAAAACATATGATATATGTTACATCCTTTATTATCAATATTTACACTTTCTTCCTTTATATATAACATCTTCATATTATTAATTTGTCATCTGGAATTACAATATCATATCAAACACTCCATAAAATTTTAATAATCACAATCATTATTATCTATGTACACAACTTTTTAAAATGTTAAAAATAAGATGAAACTCATTTGATTCCCTTTAATGCAGGCATTGGGCATTTGCTGCAATTTTGCAGAGCCCCTGATAAAGTCAGCCTCATCTGTGCATTAATTTTTGAAACAGTGGTCATTTCCAAGCAGACTGATCAACAATTTAGCAGTTGAGAAATGTTTGGATCAAACTTTCAAATTTTTTGATGAATCCAGAAAATATGTTATGATGGCAGCAAATGAGATTAGCAGCTGGTATTTGTGTTTGACTTGTAGCCTGTTGTTTTCCCATTACAAAAACAGGGCTAGTCTGGTCTGGTCTGGTCTATGCCTGATGTAAAAGTGCATTTCTCATCCATTGATGCTAGGGACATTTATCTTAGACTTTAGAATTTGTCTTCGCACAAAATTTTGTTGCGAGGGGGAGGATTTGGGATAAATGTACATGCAACCCACTCTTTTCAAGCCAATAAAGGTTAATAAGCAAAAATTTCCATAAAAATTGTTACATCACAGGCTTTGCATAAATCAACATGGTTTCCTCCTTAGGATATCTTAAGGACCTTAAGAATTCTTAAGAAAATTTTGAGTTTCTTAGGGATTCTTGTTTTAAAAGTTTACAGTCTTTCATACCAGAGTGCAAAGACTTTTTTTCAAAATTCTTGTCATTTTAATGTGCGCAAAGCCTGTGGTCAAAAGTGAGGAATTTTTTAGAATGGGTTGTTATCTCGTGTCTCTTAGTTCAATTACTGTATTAGGTTTTTGAATGTATACTATCATGGATTTTTTCTAGAAGTGACTTTCATTGGAGGGGAAATTCTTGAGCTTGGTGAAAAAATATTTTTCTTATGGGCCCACCCGCATACAAATGAAAGTTAAGTATCTCCCAGTATACTCTTCTCTCAACATATATTAAATCATAAACATTTGGTCTTATGTATGGTGGTGGTACGGCGACATGCTATTTTTCAGGGGTACTTTTTTCATGAGTTGCAGAAATATTGGAATCATTTTCAGACATTTATGGAACTATGGGTCCTGTTCTGGGGAAAAATTTACCTATCATGCCTATCATGCTCCCAATGGTATCGTCTTTGCATGGTCTTTGTAACTATGTTTTTGTTAAATTGTACATTTTTAGATTGTGTATAAAGAAAATAAAAAATTTGCAAATATATGGGAATTACAGGAAATGTTTCATAATGTGCGAAATTGTGGCCCAGGATTTCATTTGTAGAATTATGACCGTAGAATTCTTCAAAAATTCGCTGAATTATGGGTACCAATCCTTTAGGAAAAATGGCAAGTTCCCGTCAGATAACAGGTCAAGATAGCCGCAAACTCATATCCTACGAGACTTTCACTATAGTAAGCTGCAGAAAGAAGAACCCTTTCGCTTTTCCGTCCCATTTTTCATAAGTAGTTGTTGTGTTATCTCCAATGATTTGTCAGAAATTGTACTTATTTTCGCTTGGTCTCGTACCACAGAAGATGTTTCCTCGCTTTCAGGCTTTTTCTCTTCAATGCTTTGTGCTGTGCTTGTGTCATCTCCTTGATCACTTGTATCTACAAACATATGAAATATCGTAATAATAACTTGTAAAGAGATTCGGATGCAAAAAAACGAGAAGATTTAGCACACTGAGGCCTTTCTGACTTGTGTCGTCATCAGAGTGTGACTTTAAACAGTTCTGTTTAAAGTCACACTCTGATGACGACGCAAGTCAGAAGTCACACTCTGATGACGACGCAAGTCAGAAAGGCCTCAGTGTGCTAAATCTTCTCGTTTTTTGCATCCGAATCTCTTTACAAGTTATTATTAAGTACCTTACCTACCAAAGTTGAAATATCGTAAATGTACGATTGTTTTCAAACACCTTTCGTAGGATTGTATACACCCCCCAGTAACGACCCCGCTGAAACGATGCCCCCCCCCAAGAAAATTTGTTTCCCCGCTATGTTTTGAGTTTAAAGTCAAAACTTGGAAAGAACTCAATTTCTGTGTTCGAAAGTTGGTAAGGTTGCTTTTTGACATTAATTGTAGATTAATTGTAGAAACCCCGGACTTGTCCTTTAAAGATTTTCCCCGCCTCGTTTCTGTTATTTCCCCGTTGAAATTTTTGTTGCCCCGTCGAAAATTATGCAAGTTCCATTGATGATTGCCGATATTTTTCCTTTCCCCCCATCATGACAGTTGTAGTCCCTGCCGAAAATGTATAATTTCAAAATTTACCCCGCTGCATTTTTAATGCCCGACGGGATCGTTACCGGGGTGTGTATTGTATGTAGTCGTTCTTTTGCAAATAAATTTTTTCATTGCATGAATGTGTTGTATTCATTGTGTAGAATGTTTTATGTTTGTGTTATTGTTATGTTACTATTACAAGAAAATTTAGATCTCATCTCCGTCCCATCTTTGTTGCCTCTTCTCTGCAGTGGACTACTGCATGTACTGCAAATCAAATTGAAATTTGTTGGAATGATCATATCGGAATGATGTCTAGGAAAGAGCTAACGAACAGATTTCTACATCAATGCTCAGCTTTTTACAAAAACAAATTTTAAAAGAAAATTCTGGGGATGGTACTATTGATGATGAAATGAACGATTTTAACGTTATGAATGGTGTATACACCCCCCGTCTAAGTGCCCCGGTACTTTCTACCCCGGTGATTTCCTCGGTGAAAATTTTTTAGCAAAATAGGTCCCCGGACGAGACGTGAATCTCCCCGGTATAAAACGCCTCACAAGTAAAACCTCGGCTGCAAATTGGCGAACCCCGGGGAGGATTCTGAGAAAACATTTCATCGTAGAAACAGTACCCCGCCAATAATTATGCCATCCTCGTTGACTCCCCGGAAACTCCCCGGTGAAAATTTGACCATATATTTCGGTCACTAGGACCCCGGTGAATATCTGACCTCTCACCGGGGCACTTAGACGGGGGTGTGTGTATCATACTTTTTCCCACCATTTCTCGTCTTTTCTCTGCGAAATTACGTATTCAAATAAGCGACTTGTGCGTAGTGAAGTCATCACGCGCAAAGATTTCTCCCAGATCTTTGCGCGTGATGATTAAAGTATGATACCCCATTCATAAACAGTAGGATATTTTCTTCCATCGTTAATCATATCAACCCCGGATTTGTCTTTTAAAGAAAGACAGAGAATTTCATTTTTCCCCTCGTCAAAAAAAGAGTGGTTCATAAGACGAAGAAGTTCGCTGGAAAACTCTTTGTGAAGTCAGGTGGAAAACGCTGTTTAAACTCTCCGTTCTTCAGCTTCGGAAATTATGTGGCGATTTCCTGTAACCAACGCGAGAAGACGAAAAGCGGCCATTGTTCATAACGAAAGTAAGTACTGAAATTTGGGGAAACTTGGGTTAAAGCACGTATGTCACATTAGCAATTGGTTAATACAACAAACAAGTTCGGAGTGGAATTCCATTGTTTCGAGACTTTTTATTTCTGTTTCATGAATTATTATTGCAATGAAAATTCAGCCTCGATCCTGCGCTTTGTAATAAACAATTAACAATAGAGAGAATTGTATTGCATTAACCAATCAGCTGCATGACATATGCCCTTTAAGGTATCAGCCTTTTATACCAATCCAAAAACAATGAACGGTCACTGTATGTCTTCACCTACAAAACAAACGTAATAATTTTATACCAGTGATATCATCTTTAGTGACGGAATCATCATCTGCTAGCTTCTGCCAATTTGCTTTGTTGCTTAGAGTTCCGTCTAAAAGCGGCTTCAGGTTTTCGTTAGCTTTGTGCAGTAGCTGTAATGAAAATTGGAATTATCCTTAAATGGGGGTTATTATCACTGTTATCTAAAGACAGCTTGTTGGTATACCGTAAAAGCGCTATTAATCCCCCCTCTCTATTAATCCACCCTCTCTATTAAGTCCCTCCCCTCTGAGCCAAGTTTTTAAATAAGACCCCCCCCCCATTTATATAAAATTCCACAGGTTACCAAAGATTTCCCATTTATAGAGCTAAATAAGTTTGCATGTTAATTTTGATATGGTTTGGGATAAAAACTGAATTTATGTCGAATTTATGAATCCGCATTTGACTCGTAAATCCTTGTAATTTGGTGAATCCGCAAAAAATATGGTGTAAAAGAACACTGAAAAAGCTATCATACTTGTATATCCTTGTCTGTTATTACACCAGATTTTGTCACTAGTTAATTTCTCTCATACAGCACTGCTCCATCATTCAATTTGCAACTAACCGGATCTTTAGTATTGTCAGTACGACCTCGAAGCATTGCAAAGTCGGTGTGTGGCATAAGCGTACGAGCCGGTGTTGCAAGGGTTGGAAAAATTATCTAGATTCTGCCCCAATCGGGAAAAAATCTGCCCTCAGTTGGGCCAAAATGTTGGTAAACAATGGACTTTGTGTCGGGCAGCCCCCTAGATTTTTTCTTCCCGTACGCTTATGGTGTGTGGTGCCCACTTTTCCACAACATTGCTTTTGAGAATGTTTCATCTCTAATAGAAACATCTAAAAATTGCATCAAAATGTTCCGAACGTCTCATATGTGTTTTCAAGACGCCTTCGCTCGCATCTGAGCCGCTTAGCTCTTCGTTCTGCTTTCTCACACGAATCAAGTAAAAGAGAAAGAAAAATTACGAACGTCTTTGGAGCACAATCTTGTCAGAGGCAACTGGAATGAAGTTTGAAAATCGTACCTCATATAGTGGCATGCAAATGAAATTGATGAAGCCAACTTGCATCTTGGGTAGCTCATCTTTCTTCTCTCTATCCATCATTGGCTAAGAAAGAAAATTGATTTGAAAGCAGTTAAATTGACTTCCTTTAATTCCATTGTTTCATTGTCAATCATAGCATAAAATACATACACAATAAAGCCAAAAATGAAGCCCCTTCAATACAATCCTACATTATCTACGTAAAGTCCATAGCATTACATAAATACAGCCAAAAATGACCCTCTGATATTACACGAAAGCATTAAAATACAATCCCTGACCCTCTGAGACACGAAAGCATTCATCTTTGTTCTAATGTCAGTGATGACTCCATGCTACTTTCTATTTTGCTTTCGTGCAAGTTTCTTTGCCAGCTTCTTGTGGAATAATTGACATTTGCTGCCCATAGCCCCATTTGTCCTAAAGACCAAGGGGTTGAGTGTGCTGTGTTCTATTTCAATCACCCTTTGGTTGTAGGCTCTCTTTTTTCGTATTCAGCTCTTCTAACAATTGTTTCTGCTAAGAGATATGTGTTGGATTCTGCTTTGACATTTGACACTTGCAGCAATTGAATTTGCTTTCATTTTAAAGCATTGTGTTTCTAGTTTAAAGGCAGTCTGACATGCATCTGATTAGCTCAACACAACGGATGTCTTTGTGAATCAGTGCATTTAGAACAAAGGAGGGCTAATCTTTATCAACGGTCGTAGAAAGTCGGTGTGATCAGCAGCCACTTAAATCTCCTATTCTTTATATTGCCATTATCATCCAATCAGGTGCGTGACAGACTGCCTTTAAATAACAATTTGATTCTGACACGATGGTTGATCCTCTCTTTCCTGCCATATGCAGCCGTATTTAACTGGGACTAAAGGTAATCGGTTTCAACTATTACCCTTGCAATTTCATGGCGTACTTCAGATATATATAGATAACAAAACCTGGCATATGTAATAATTCTAAAGTCAATTTGGTTCATCATAAAACGAAAAATTCAAAGTTCATGGTTAGCCCCAAAATTAGATTTAAGAAATATTTGAAATGATTTTGAATCTTTGAACCATTCTTCAACAAGTATCGGGTGCCTCAAAATAAAGTACCCCCTTTTAACTGGAAATAAGAACAAAACGATAAGATATTATTACTTTCCGAGTTCACAGCTAAATCTATCAATTTTCAACTTAGATGCACATACCTTGTATTTAAATATCGTCCATCAAACACCGGAGATACAAGTTCGCAAAGTCAAAATTTACAGTGCACCCAATTAGTGCACCCGAAACCAGAGGTTTTGAAAAGGGCCTAGCCATGATTTGTATCATGGACATTTTCCAAAGCAACTGTAAACATTAATGTCCTGTTTTTTGCTTTTGAAAAGAAGAACAGACGCATGGACATAACCCAGATTAAATGAATATAATAAAAATGTGGTGGGACTGATAAAGTCGTGCCACATCTCCAAAATAAGCGTGCATGTGCTAGCACTTGGGATGGAGTGCAATGCAAGGACCGATCCCTTGAAAAAATCACTTCAAGAACAATTGAAGCATTTCAAGGTATAATTCTTTCCAAAAGTAAAACTACACGTCAAAGTTGAAAAGTCTTTTGCAAAACGCCTGTAATATTAGATCATGACTAGGCCCTTTCTCAAAACCTCTGGTTTGTGCACTCCAAATGTTGACTTTGTGAACTCATATCTCCGGTGTTTGGTGGACAATTTTAAAATGCAAGGTATGTGCATTTAAGTTGCAAAGCAAAAAATGTAGCAATGAACTCAAAAAGTCCTGATATTTTATCGTTTTGTTCCCTTGTCTGGCCAAAAGGGGCTACTTTTCTTAGACACCTGGCATAATATGTGTATGCGTGCATTGAACTAACTTACGATTGGCTCAAGTTGTAATTGAGATCTTTCAAGATCCCCTTGCTCGAAGAATTCACTGGCAACCAATTCTGCAACCTGTTAGTAATATGAGAAAGAAAAAAGGGTTTTTGATATATACAGAAACATAAATGAATTTGTAACAGCAAATCACAAACTACCAAAAGGCGTTGCAATTTTGAATAGGAGTCCCATAAATTGTTTGACGCTTGATTAAATATTGAAAAATAACGATTAAATGAACGGACTCCATGGTAAGATAACCCTATTTCTAAGATCGTGAACTTCGAAAGATTGTAACTCCGTGAATATTCAGCGGATTTCGAGGATTCTGGTGTCTAAAACTAATTTAAGATCATAGGGACAGTACCATGAAGCCAGTTCGATATATCGTTATTTTTCAACATTAAATCAAACGTCAAACAAGTTGTGAGACGCCCTGTAGTCAATTTTTCGTTCTACATTTAAATATATACAGTTTTAATTTTCCTGTTACATATGTGTTTGGACATAAATATTATGATTGACCTGTTTTGAGACCTTAAAGTCCCCTTTAGAAAAACCAAACACTTCTGGCATTAAAAATATAAGAGTAAAGATATCCTAAATATAAAGAAAAATGAGTGTAGTTGAATTAAATCTTTTGATGAGAAACTTACACGTTGTTGTACCGGCCAAGGCTTCGCGATAGCAGACAAATCACAAGCAGTCATCATCATTGCCCTGGTGAAGAAAAATCGTTGAACTGATTTCAAACGGTTTTCAAAGGATTCATGCATAGAGCTTAAGATTTAAAAAGGTGATATCAAAATAACGACAACATACTTCACTAAGGATCATATTTCTACGAAATAAGTGGATTTTTAACAGATATGGATACATTGAACGTGCTTGTTTGCGGACTTCAAAGTTTAAATTTAAACGATTTATATATGCTGTACCTCAGTAATTTGTTGTTTGAATCTTCCTTCCAATCTACCTTTTCATCTTCACATAGATCCTTGAAGTTATCCCTCTGCCTATAAGAATTTAGAATAGTAATAAGAGAAATCTTGATATAACAAGTATAACAAGGAATCTTCTAGAAATGATCCAAAACGCTTTTCTGGTCATATGTGATGTGGATATTCTTTAGTTGAAACAAATTCAAGTCTTTGATTCGAACGTGGAATTTGATCGAGGATTCCTGTTCTTTTGACGGCTTTTGAAACGACCTGTACAAAAATACAAGGCTACAAAAATACTTGTACAAGAGGCAAGTTTTAGCCTTGTAGCGGAGATTATGACCTTGTTTTGACCTTGTCCTAACCTTTGATGAAGAAAATTACGAGGCCATCAGTCTGTATGTCCGTATAAGGTTAATTAGTTTACAAATATGATTTTGTCCTTATAAGGTAAAAATGTCCTTGGTCGTATGTTGTTGTTGTTGTTAGCCTCGTTCTCGTTGTTTTCAGTTGAGTCGTTTTCGTCGTAGGGGTCGGTACTCGTATCATGGTGTTGTATTTTTGTGCTACGTCACTTGATGTCAGATGTCACTTGATGTCAGATTGTCTTTCATCCATCGTTCTACGAGCTTCGCTTTTCCAATTTTATTTTCGGTCCTCCTTTGCAAGTGGCTGATTCCGTGAATCTTAAGCCACCTCAGGTGTACTTTTAGAAATCATTTACTAATTTACGGATGGCAGTTTATGATGTCATACATCACCCAGGGGGGGTACTCTGGTTTATTCAGGATAGGGGTGCTCAGGTTACTTTTTTGGGTCTAAAATTTGGGCAAGGATTATTTTTTTGGGTCAACCGTTTGTACAGTTATTTTTTTGGGTTCCTGAAATTCTGGCTTATACATCATAGCCTTGAGAACAGGGAGCACTATTACTGACTCCGCAATCAAACATTCGATAGTATTTGCCTGAAAGTAGAAATAACTTACTTGAAGTACACTGCTAAATCGGTTGATAAGATGGCATGCTCAAGAACATTCATCGCTTGTTTGTATTCATCGTTACTTAAATTTGCGAAAATATTGTTTGCCTGAAATGAGCAAAATGATGAACTGTGTAAAAATGGAGCCTAACTGTCAAAGGATGCAAAGAAAATGGCACAAAGGAGGAGGGATAACACTTTCGTCTACCCAAAGTGATACCCCGTACTAAATCAATTAAAAGTCATCACATAAGGCAGAAAGTTTGGTCGTTTTTAAGCCTGTTTTGCGGTCCATTGAAGGGGCTCTCTTGAGAAAATCCCTCATGATTTCAGAGCGGAGTAGCCGATTTCAATCAAGTATATTTCAAAATCTATTTGAACATTTGCATCATTAAATTATACACCAACCGATATTATTGCCTTGATATCCAGGGAGCGGCGGTCTTTCAAACGGGGACTGTTTTTTTACTCGTCCGGTACTAAGATTTACAAGATATTTCATTAAAGAGAACCCAGCTAAAACAGGCCTTGCTAAGTGCATAAATCAAATGAGATTTTTGTACATACATCACTATTCAAGATCATAAGACATTGATCGAAATGATGATGCTCCATTGTTGATGTAGAATAAAGACGAGCGATCGGTGATCCAACCCTAGAGAGAAAGGAATTACCAAATTAAGTCTGAGAGTAGGATACGTATTAATTCACTTTGTGCTCGCTAGTTATTGCGATGCTGGTCAGTACTGTGGAACACGAGACAGAATCATTCCACAAAAGAACCAAAGTTCTACGCAGGGAAACGCATATTTCCGTATCAGATTTTCCGCATGGGGGGCACATTTTAAAACTCTTACCCAAAAGTTCGACAGCTCTTAAAATTTTGCCTGAAACTATGTGAATTTCTGAATGATAATTCTCCGGAATTATAGATCTACTTTCTATGGAAAATGGTGCATCCCTGTCTGTTCTTGGCTGAGACACTTTTGCAGTCGTTTACAGTATTACCGACAAAACTGATTACTGACCAAGTGCGTACAGCTCGCTTGCAAATACTTGTCACAAAGAAAATTCTCATCATTATTAAAATCTCTGGAAAAATGAATGACATGAAAATTAGCTTACTTCGTTTGGAAGCTGTTGTTTGTTCCCCTATGATCCAAATCATGACAAAAGCAAGCCACAAGAAGGACAAATTTCTCGAGATCATTGAACCAGTCCATCATTTGACCACTCTATAAACAAAAATGATGATTATGATGAGATTGAAAAGCATATCGGGAGAACGATGACCTTGATTAGGATAAAAACATGAGAGTTATTGCTTCTGTCTTCCACCTAGAAACTTTATGAGTGATAGCAATTCCTGAATAGACCTTTAAGCTAATCTGAAACAGAGTTCAAATCGAAAGATATTTTGAGATATTTTTTTGAATTTTCAAATGTGCACAACAGGAATAGTAGCTCTGACACCATTCAATTGAATCTTTGATACAGAAAAGAATACCAATATTGCTTGATGAAGAATCTTTTGCAGAATAGCCAAAAGTTTTGTTGTTATTGTGTTTGCCTTTTCAATTTAATCCTCGAAATATTTTAGGAAGTTAAAGTTAAGAAATAATTTAGGCAAGATGACAACTCTTCTCGAACGGATTTCAGACAAGGTTTCACACAAACTATTTAGCAAATGTCTGCGTTTTCAACACCATTTTTAGTCCTATATCACTCAGAGAATGCATAAAACAGTGTGTACAGTGCAGGCCTTGTGCATTTCATTTCATTTTAAATTCTTTATACAAGGTGGCCCTATCAGCCAAGACTGGCTGCTTTTCAGGGGGCCATGGCAAAACCTAATTACAATGTTACTAAAATAGAAAGGAATATTTACAATGTTAAATTCGAAAAAATGTAAACATTAAAAGCCAGTTTTTACTTAATCTACATTTTAAAGTAGACAATATTTCTGACCGCATTGAATGAACTACACCCAACTATAAATTTCACGCTGGAAAAAAGTAAGCAAAAAATCGGAAGAGAACACTAAGTCTCTGAACTTCCTCGACATAGAAGTCATTATCAAGAATAACAAATATATTGAAACCGATATTTTCTACAAAGATACAAACCCACACGACTATCTCAATTTTGAAAGCGCTCATCCTGTACATATTAAACAAAACATTCCTTACAATCTAGCGAAAAGAATTATCGTGTTCGTCTCAGACCCAAAAAGAGTCGAGTTTCGCCTTAAAGAGCTTGAAAATTGGTTATTAGACTGTCATTACCCACTTCATGTAATACGAAAAGCTTTCCATAATGCAAAACTACAAGGCCCTGCTCCATGCCCGTCGAAAGATATCGTGCCTCTGGTTACAACTTATTACCCACAATTTCGTTTTAACAATGTATTCAAGAACGTATCGAACCTTTTAAAAAATGCCAATGATAAGAAATTAAAAACAGTGTTCGCAAAATCGAAACCAGTCGTTGCATTGAAACAACCTAAAAATTTATTATCGACACTCACAAAAGCAAAGTTTGAGACCAAACACGTACGACCACTACATCGCATCCCAGGAATTTCACTCTGTTCAAACAAAAGATGCAAGCTATGCAAACAGTATCTGCAGCCTGTCACCTCATTCACAACCGCAAATAACAGCACTTGGGAAATCAAATCCAGCATTACTTGCCAGAGTGAAAATGTGGTTTATTTCCTTTCATGTAACATGTGCAACAACGAGATGAGTTACATTGGACAGACACGGACCTTACGCAATCGCATGAATAATCATATTTCAGAATCCAGAAGTGGCATTTCACCTTGTGGCTTTCCCAAACACGTCCACGAATGCGGAATAAGACACAACAAGCTAAAAGAGCCGTTTTTCAAAATATTCGTATTCTTTGCTCTAAATAACTCGTCTGCCCTTTTATATTATGAAGAAAAACTATTCATCTACATTTTAAAGTAGACAAAAAGGGGGCAAGCTTGCTTGATCTCACGTTCCCATTCATTCCAAACCTTTGATCCACGGAACAAAATGCTTTTTGGCCATTGCTCGTTTTCATTCGTGGAGCAAGCAAGTCAGTGCACATTAACATGACAAGAATTCGTTAAACTATGATAAGAATTCTTGAGCCATATGAAAGACTGTAAATTCGTCCTAAAGCTTAACTTTGGGGTTAGTGAACGGGCCCCGAAAAACTGTGTGTGGGGGAGAATCAGTTTTATTCAAAACTATCTCATAACATCTTTTTAAACCCCTCACCATGGACCGTGGAATGGCCTAAAAATGGGGTCCGGGCAGCGGCGTGGCCAGGGTAAATTAAGTGGGGGAGTTATTGAAATGAGGGGGTCTGGGGGCCAAGAAAATTTTCGGGGCCACGCCCTTTACTTTGGCTTAGAATGCATCTCCCAATATCATGCTTGCCATTAGCGACAAGAAAACTTTGAAAGTTTTGTGACAGTTATCCTATGAATCAGAGCACGGCACGAGGAAAATTTTTGAAGAAAGATTATTTACTTTGGCTTAGAATGCATCTCCCGATGATATCATGCTTGCCAGTGCTAAAATGGAAGATTTGACATTTCTCGGAAAATTTTACCCAACCTATCCCCAGCTATTTTCTCCTCGATCTTAGAGGAATCTCGATGTCGGAAAATGCCCCATTATGAATAATAAAGGCTTATTTATACACAATTTGCTTTTGAGAAGAAGAAGATTCTCATCTAAATAGACTGCATTTGCATTTGGAATACATGAAACATATGTATTACTTTGTGTAATCATTTTTAGTTCTGTACGATGATTGTTTTGTTTGCCTTTTAAAATAACAAGTTTTTTGAAAAACAAACTTGAGGCAAAGGGCGCATCGGGAAATTTCCCGGTGTCCCAGTGGGCCAGTCCGCTTCTGAAAGAGAGTTCTTAGGCAGGAAACCCATGTCGGCTTGCGCAAGGCCTATCCTGTAAGTATTGTGATAAGATTTCCTTACCGTGAATAAAGCAAACATTGTTTGAGCCACGTTGAAACCATGTCTCCAGTTATGGTAAAGCACTGGCCTGTAATTTCTTCTAACCGTCAAAGTCCATCGACACAGAACCTGTTCAAAAGATATTGAATAAGTCACCACATTGCCTCTTCTGAACTGTTTGAAAATCAACGCAAACATCTAGTAAAAATTGAATTTCAAAGTCTCAATTTGAGGTTTCAACTGAACGTTTTTGGTATTACTATTAAATTGGCATGACTTGTTTAATTTTGAAATAAATAGTTAGCTAACAATCTACATCTATCTACTGAAACATAAAGCAGTCATGATGCATTGTTCACTCAGTAGTTCACATTCCGAATCCGACATCAAACGTAAGAACAGCATGTCCACGAAGATTTTGATTATAAATATAACATAGCCTTGAATATAATAATGTAAGACGTTTCGGGCATAACCCTTCATCAGTAATAACGAAGCAGAGTACGTTAACCCTATTCTACATGGGGGGGGGGCAAAAAAGGCCCCCCAACCATACTTCCTGTAATTACTCTTAAACTAAGCATGATAAATCACTGGAACTTGGGTGACTGTTACCCAAGTCACCCAAGATAGTCACCCAAAATAGTCAAAATAGTCACCCAATAGTCACCCAAGTTCCAATGTTTTATCATGCTTAGTTTAAGAGTAATTACAGGAAGTATGGTTGGGGGGCCTTTTTTGCCCCCCCATGTAGAATAGGGTTAACGTACTCTGCTTCGTTATTACTGATGAAGGGTTATGCCCGAAACGTCTTACATTATTATATTCAAGGCTATGTTATATTTATAATCAAAATCTTCGTGGACATTTTAAGAATCATAGCCACGCGTACAAACAACTGAATTATGTAAGAACAGCATGTTTACATTTTAACATTTCCTTTCAAAACAAATCTTTTTCCACGCACTACAAGAACTTGTAAAATATATTGGGAATGAAAGGCTAATGGTAAACAATTTTAAAGAAATTCTGCATGCAGCGCAGTAAAAATTTAAAATAAACTCTTGATATTAAGTACAGCTCTTATATGCTGTACATGTCACGGCGTGGCAAAATTTCACACGCATTCTAATTTCTGTTGCAAACTTTGGAGATATCATTCACCGAAATGCTGCTCTATCGACACACTTTCAGTTGCAGAAGCATGTTTTTTTTATCACAAATAAAAACGACTAACTACAATGAAATATAAATATTCTGTGGCTGCCATAGCTGGAAAGGACATGATGTCATCGAGTTCCAACTACAGCAGCCATTTACATCAATGGAAAATATACATCAAATTTAAGAAAAGAACAAGAGCAACACAGGCGTTTCAGAAAGAAGAACTCCCTCCACCTTACAGATATATCTTTAAATGCATGTAAAGATATATCTAAACGAGGAATTATCATAAAAAAACAAGAATATTCACCCTGTACTGTATTTTGAATTTTGCCAAAACATCAAGTTCTAAAAACATTCGAATTGCGGCAAGACAAGTCTCATCATCATTTAATTTCAAGTCATCGAGTGCAAATGAGGTGAGGTGGAGTTCTTCCTGAGGTGGAACCTCCATTTCCTGAAGTATTAAAGATAAACATGAATACTATGCAATAAGAGAAAGAAGGATGATTTCAAGAAATGCTGAAAGAGTCATTGTCACCCAGGGTCCATTGCAGGCACGCTGCGATTTCAGACCTTCTGAGAATAAAATTTGGCCTAAGCGGAACAAGGGCAGATTTTGTAATACAATAGCAACAGTTGCGTTTGATTGACACCTCAATTCAAAGCGATTAGCGAATGCAGACAAAGGAAATTCTCTCAACCAGTAATTCAAACAAACAAAGCCGCAAAAGTTTCCCCGAAACTAGTAGGGCAAACTCTCGCCTTGTGCAAGCGAAAGATGGTTTTTAAGAGAAGTTATGTGCTTATAGCGAAAGAAGAAGGGTAAATCTAAAGCTCTGTCGCTTAGATTATGTTTATTTGATTTAGGAGCTGTTTTGTAATCGTTTCATTTTAAGCCCTAAAGACGCGAGAATTACAATGCCCTCTGCTCGGCTCCCGAATCAAATAAACATAATCTAAGCGACAGAACTTTAGATTTACCCTTCTTCTTTCGCTATAAGCACATAACTTCTCTTAAAAACCATCTTTCGCTTGCACAAGACGAGAGTTTGCCTTACTAGTTTCGGGGAAACTTTTGCGGCTTTGTTTGTTTTGAATTACTGGTTGAGAGAATTTCCTTTGTCTGCATCCGCTAATCGCTTTGAATTGAGGTGTCAATCAAACGCAACTGTTGCTATTGTATTACAAAATCTGCCCTTGTTCCTAAGCGGAGGATAGGGCTCCAGAATGCAGCAGATAGAAGTCTGACTTTGGTTGACTTTCCTATCAGTTTAACTGCTGCAGTGTTGGGGAGATGAAGTACTGACCCTATTGTTTTGATACATTGTGTTTCAGCTTTGTTGTGAGCGAATCAACGTTGGGGCTCACGTTGTCATGCGCATCGCTGCTTTTGTTTCTTCCCTTGTTCTCAACGGTCAAGCTAATTTGCATATTACATAAGTGAAGTAAATCGTTACTGCGCATGCGATCTGGAGCCCTGTTTGGGGGATTCCTTGAGGCTCACAACTTAGACTGTTCGTATCCCCAACAATGCAGTGTTGATCCATGTTTTCTGCTTAGGCGAAACCTGGGGGTGAATCTACCCAAAACCAGAGGACGGGGACTTGTCGACCCCAGCTTTGGGTCATAAATTCCCATAAATCCCCAGTTTTGGGTCATATTTAGATGGGGATATACCTCTTGACTATCATCAAAAGTTTTGCTGTTTATTTTGGCTCCTGCACATGACTTTTTGTACAGAATACATTTTTAGAGCTTCTTCAGAGTTTGAATTAAGAAGAAAGGTTTTATGCATTTGAAATGTCTTTGTAGTTGTGGGATTACAAGAATTCCCCAATTTTGGGTAGTAGGTCATCATAAATGTTACCCCAGCCTTTGGTGGTCCTTTCAAATTATTATCCCCAGTCTTGGGTACTTTTGTCTGGGTCTCCTAGTCCCCAGTCTCGGGTAGCTTCACTCTCAGGAGGCAAAATTTGTTTTTGACAGTGTGAAATTGCAGCATGCCCGCAAAGAACCTTGGATGACAATGGCTCTTCAATGATGAGCGCTAGAGCATCAATTTACTAAAATATTTTAAGATATATATCAAAGACTGAACTTCAACTTCAAAACCCGCAACTCGGTGAACTTTCAGCGGATTTTTAAGATTATAGTGTCTGTAATTATAAAGATAGGGCTATGTTACCGTGAAGTCCGTCTATTTTGTCGTAATTCTTACATATTTACAAAAACGCCTAAAACGTTTTGGACACCCTGTATGAGATTTAGTTAAACCAGAGTTTTAAACCATTCACGGGCAGTGGACAGTGTTACGATCCACGTTTGATTAGCAAGGGTGAACTCAACTTCGTAAGACAAAGGATACAGTTCTGTTCGAGAAAAAGCGATCTGACAGCCTCAAAAGTAGATTTCACACCTTCAATACAGCCGACCATAATGTTTTGCTTTCTCTGTTTATTTTAATTTAACTGAGTGCACTCAGGGGAATCATGTAAATTTGATCAGAAACTGACCTGAATTCTTTTAGTTTCTTCAGTTGAAGCACTCGCATGGTAAGAAAGAAGCTGAAACAAACAAAATTAAAAATAATGAAAAATTTTTCTCATAACTATGAAATAGATTATATTCTTTTTAAATAGAAATTTTGAGACTGCAACCAACCTAAGACGACTACAGTAATGAAGTTTTAATTTCAAGTAACAAAAAACATACAATTTTCTATAAAAAGCACCCGGGTCACTCATTAAACTCTTAAAAGTTTTAAGTGGTTCTTATTCAAGACTTCGTAATATAACCAACATGGAAAGTTATCAAATATAACGTTTTGTCCTTTCAAGTCTAGAGACACGATGCATCCCTTAGTTCTGAGAAACAACAAAATTAGTCCAAACTTCAAAAATCGATGTCTCCATCGTCTCTTGACAGATTTGAAAATTGTTTGCTGTCCACTTAATTGAGAGAGTCTAAAATCAATTTGGTATTCAAACTGCATGTTTGGCAATCTGTTATCTTATTTTACAAATCTGGATCACTGTGAGGGGCGCTCAGTTAAGAGAGGACCCTCCTTTGAGGATTTCTGGAATAGACATTTTAGCTGTTCTGAAAGGAGTCAGAATCAAATGATATTTTGCTACATTTTGTAGAATTTTCGAATATGCACAATACGGATAGAAGCTCTAATGCCACTCCATCGAACCTCGCGTGTGAAAATGTATAAAAATAACGCTCAATCCAGCCCCTTTGCGGAATAGCTAAAAGGTCCATTACTGCGAAAAATATTTGACTGATACTAGTCACACAAGACTTTCCCAAATGAGAAGAATTCATGCTCGTTAATTTCCTTCGTCTCAAGCGAACTGTCAAATTAAAACTAACTTCTCACCTCAAGAGCCAAATTTTGTTTTGTTAAAAGTCGATAGGTCTTCTCGTACATTTGAGCATTGTAAATCCCAAGGCCACAGAAAATTGCAAATGCCTTCAAGAGAGGAGAAAAATGAAATGATAAGATATGATATGATAATCGTATTCTAATCTCCAATCCACCTAATGAATATGTTACGCGGTTTGAATAATCTAGAGAAATCTACAGTTTCGTAAGTCAAGACAATGTTCATACAAAATTATGCAGAGCAATGATCCATTCCTATCTGTAAAAACGAAAACAGAGTGTGTGGATAAATAACGTGTACAGCTCCTTTCAACATATTGTTTCAGGGGGTACCACAAGGATCAGTGCTAGAGCCTATTATATTTAATTTCTATATAAGTCTAAAAACAACAATCATAACGTTTGTAACATTATGTAACAATAAATTAATTAGTTTAGATGGCATGTCCACATCAGCGCTTGAGCTGCCCTTCCTAACATGCCTTTAAAAAAATTGTAAATAATGTCTTCATAAGAAGCAAAGAAGTGCAAGCTCAAATGATGTAGCCTACGAGTAGACCAATTATCCTAAAGAATAAAGGGTCTACGAAATAAAGAGATAAAGCTTGCTACGGCTGCCCAATTGATTATGTTAATCCTCTATTCAAATAATGTGTGAAACCCGTCTAAACAAAGGCTGCATAAATTAAGTTCTAGAAATCTGGAACTGCAGTGGCAAGCTTTCGTTCATTAATTTGGGATGATGGGTCTACGCGAAGGCTAAAAGGATGCTGTTGTGTTGCACAAAGAATGGAATAAAATTGCAGCTACCTGGATCAAACCATCATCATTCTCCGTAAAAGGATGACCGTTGCGCTTGTTCATTAACTGAGCAACACCTTCAGAAGAAAATAAAGTTTATTAGAGCTAGAGTTAGAACCATAACAAAGAGATGAGTCTTCTACTTAGATTTCAAAATTTGTTGAAATATGTACCGAATGAGTCATAACTTGCACCTACATATAACTACTACCTACCTATAACTTTGTTGTCTTTGCTGAAAATAGGGGTGCAGAGCATTGACGTTTTCTTGTTCGATGGAGCAGAGCTGACTTCCTACGAGAAAAATGTTTGTTTATCATTATTCACTCAAGCTATAAATTTCAGGGGGAGGGGGGACATTCAGCACACACACTAACTAGATAGCCCCAGAAATGTTCATGGAACCCAAAAATATTAGCTCATTTTGTACTTGACAAAAATGTATAATATCTTAAAAAGTGATAGCAATTTGAATTCAGGATTGCAAGAACAAAGCAAACATGTCAGTGTCATTATACTTGATGCAATAAAACATCATGGACACTTTTCATCGCGTATTTCATCTTCATTTGGACAAAAAAAATATCGTTCCTGACACTATTCTGATCCAGAAAGATCGTACTGACATCACGTACATACATTGAATGCCCCCCACCCCCAATGGGCCAGCAATCGCTGATAATTCACATTCTATGATTCCTATGCGAGCTTCAAGGAGAACACATGTCTCAATAAAAATTTGTTTTGATTCGAACAAGGAAAGTATTTTGACTCATAATTCAAAATTCGTCATGTTCCTGCCAAAGGAGTTCATAGGTTTCAAGGAATTATAATTCGTCATGTTCCTGTCTATTGGACTGCAAGATGAGTGAGTGAGCCATCCTGTCTGTACCCAGTACAAGAGTGCAAGATTTCACGGTCATCAGCTCAAAATGATAGACGAAATAGGAACATACAATGGAGTGAATATACTTACAAACTTTATTTCACAGTCACCAGCCGTCTTGTCAATGTCAGTGATGTTCATTGACTAAAAATGAACAAAATTGGAAAATGATTAGTTGAAGCAATAGGGTATAAAAAATACCAAAGTTGCGTTTTGGATGTTATATCTATTCGAGCAAGCATGCGTTGATTATTCACCTTCTCCTGCAGACGAATCGGACTTCAGGAGGCAAATTGTCGGAGAGTGTAGATATCTATAAATTTCTATAAGAAACTTTTTACAAGAAATATAACGCGTGAAATGCACCCTGTTTGAAATGCCACTGCTCCCTAAATATCACAGTAATAATATTTTGCAATATTTGATTGAATAGCCAATATGTTAAAATATATTTAGAATTTTCCTGGCTGAAATCGGTCACTCCATTCAGATCTTAAAAGAGATGTTCTCGAGAAAATCCCTTCGAGAAACCGTAAAAAGCACGAGCAAATTTCCCTAATATTTCTAACTTACAGCAATGATTTGAACAGACTTTAGCACCTGCCATCCTATTGGGAGGATGAAAACGAGGTGCATATCACTCTGTAAAAATCTCGTACACCTTTGGCAAAAGTCCTTTTGTTTTCAAGGAAAATCTGTAAAAGATCCCTAAAAATCCTTTTGTTTTAAAAATCTCGTACGCCTTATTGGAAGAGTGATACACCCCTCGGATGGAAAAGTCTTCCCCCTGGTATGAAAATCTTATTCAGGGGGATTCTATTTTCCCAAAAGGACAAAATACATGCTAATACACGAAAGTGTCATCATTGTTAGCAAGGAAAACCAATGAAATTTTGATCGTTGATTTCACTCGATTTTGCAAGTTTCTAAAAAGCTCTTTGCAGAAAACCTCCCATATCCACGGGAAGAAATGACCGACTAAAGCCGGGTAAATTACTGAATCTAATTAATGAACATAGCGGCAATGAAACAAGACACTTTTCAATATCATTGCTTTGTTGCTTTGATTTTCGGGGAGCAGTATTTATTTATTCATCAGTGCGTTTATTTTACTCATCCGGTAGTTTTAGTTTGTTGTTAAGAAAACTGAAATGATTCAGTATTCCTGCAACAAAAAGTCCAAACATTTTCCGTCTTGTTCAACTTGATCAATAAACTAACGCTGTTGTCTAAAAAGAAAGAGCGTTACCTCATGTGTCTTGACAACATGTGCTGCAAACCCTTGATAAACATTGCTAACTTCAGATCTGCAATATAAAATAACGACAGGCTATAACAGATTCACATTTATAAATGATTTTAATCTAAACATTTACGACATTTACCGATTCGTGCCAACTTGAGCATTATATGCGAAGATGGAAATTGTTTTATGATGTGAAAAAGTGAAACTGAAAATCTGATAAATTCTGAATTTTAATGTTAAACCCCAAAGCTAGATAACTCTCAGGGGCGCACATTCAAATTTTGTTTGGGGGGTGTCAACATGCTTTGGACCGATTAAATTTTTTCGGACCGACTGAAAGTATAGCAAGCAGCGGCGTGGCCAGGATGAATTAAGTGGGGGGAATTGAAACGAGGGTGTCCCCAGGAAAATTTTTGGGGCCACCCCTTTACTTTGGCATAGAATGCATCTCCCAATATCATGCTTGCCTTTAGCGACAAGGAAAACCTGATCGTTTTGTGACAATTATGCTATAAATCAGCGCATGAGGAAAAGTTTTGAAGACAGATCCCTTACTTTGGCTTAGAATTAATGCATCTCCCAATATCATGCTTGCCTTTAGCGACAAGGAAACCTTGATCGTTTGTGACAGTTATACTATAAATCAGCGCACAAGGAAAATTTTTGAAGAAAGATCTTTTACTTTGGCTTAGAATGCATCTCCTAATATCATTCATGCTTGCCTTTAGCGACAAGGAAACCTTGATCGTTTGTGACAGTTATGCTATAAATCAGCACACAAGGAAAATTTTTGAGAAAGATCCTTTACTTTATGGCTTAGAATGTATCATGGACTTGGAGTTTTAAGTATAGGCGTAATCTTAAGTACAACGACTTCTTCACCGCCAAGCCTAGCAAAAGCGACTTGTTTTGGTGTGTTTGTCCTCTATGAAGGTTTTCCCTTATGATTATAGTGTCAGCAGTGTTAGCTTTTGGTAAAAGCGTATACCACCTTTGATGGACAATATTTGTAACCAATGTCTCCTTTATTTTTTGGGATTTATACACAAGTGTATGTTTTCCAACGCCACATAACTACCACCACCGGCACCCCAGTGCCAGATTGGAGTTTTTGAGTATTTGTAACAGCATTGTTCCTTTGGGACAATCTTTGCACAACAAACACCTTTCATTTTGTGTTAGACCGCTTTTTACAAGCCAATGATTGCTTGCCCCTAAAAACGGAAGCCTGGACAATTTTTCAATGCATCTAAGAATTTTTTTTAAATGCCATCCTCTGCTTTGGCTTAGAACGACTCTCCCGGTTATTGTCATGCACTTCTTGTGAATATTCTAACTGTCGTCATGGGTCGACCTTTGCTCAAAACATTTAAAATCGGACCAACTTTGATTCAAACTAATTGTGGTTTTTTTCAGCTTTGTCGTGGTTGGTCGGTCCATGAAAAAGTCGGTCCACGAAGTCGGTCCATCCAATTTTGTCGTGGACCGATTTTTGAGGAAATTTTTGGACCGACTGAGAAATTATTGGGGGGGGTGTCTCACCCCCCCCCACACCCCCCCTAATGTGCGCCCCTGATAACTCTTGAAGAAAATGTTGAATGAAAAGGAATCGTCAGAAAAGATCAGCAGTTGCTTCATTCTCCTTCACTTTTGTTTGGACGGACAGAATTCCTCACTAATCAAAATATCAGCCTGCCCACCAGGAAAGAGTTCTGTAAATAAATCATTATATTAGTCTGTGAATTCCACTGTTTTTGCATCAACGAGCGCCTTCTTCGGGAGCTTAAATTACTTTGTGACAAAACTGTAGACACATTTTCATTCCAGCTTTCCAATCATAAAGACTAGACTTGTAATATTGACAATATAGTTCAGTTTCTCTACGTTCGTCTGAGAGTGATTGATAAGCTGTAACCAGTTTGGCTATATTTGTATCCACTGACTTAGACATATCACATATCATGTGTTATCACTTCATCACGCATAAAGTAAATTTTTTAATACGTACAAAACCATAAAGCTAGGCAACAAGTTCTTCATATGGTGCCATTCATAGAGGGAAAAGATGCAAGGTCCCCTCTATAAATGGCACTTACAATACATTTTAACTACATTGCCACACTAGAATAATGTCTAAACATTGGAAAGGCTTAAAAAACCTTGTTTTGAAATGTCCAGGACGGCACAGGCAGTGAACATGAAGATTGTTATGGAGCCTGTAAGAAACTGGTAAGAAACTCTGAGTACTCAACTTCTGATAATTTTAAGAAACTTTCAGTACTGGTCCAAATTGTTAGTTTCTCATAAAAAAAGATACGTGTAGTTGATAATCGTTTAGAGTTTCCAAAATTAAGGGTATAACTTTTGTCACATATTCCTTTCTACACTGTCTTTCATAGAATGTTTCCACACTTCTATTATTATTACACTTCAAGAAATCGAATACAGAAATCATCAAGGCAACTCTGAAATATATTCATGCATCAGAACATTTTCGATAAATCGCTGCAATCGTTTCCTCTCGCAAACAATTTCCTTTTTGTTCATGATATTATTTTCTTGTAGTCTTGTTACTTGTTTCTTTTATATTTGTTGTCCAAGTCTGTTCCAAAATAGTAACCAGGTAAGGCTTTTCTCCTCCGACCATCACTATTACTCATGCATATCTCGATATCCATTGAAATTTTCCGAATATCTGACCTGGCATCTATTTTGGGACAAACTTTGAGGTAATTCTAAATGGCCGGAGGGTTGTTGTGAAAAACCATGCTCCCTCTGGCATCGTTGTGTAGTCGTATGTGATTGTGTGTGTAGGTTGTATTTGTAGTTTAGATATATTGTAAATATTATGAGCATATAAAGAAAACACTTCTACAGAGAAACAAACATGCATGGAATGTATGAAGCTCCTGCTCATGGAAAGTACAGGTAATGTAGCTGGCAGAAGATGAAAACCAATAATAGACCGTTTAGCTACTCTAAAAAGGAGAAGCCAAGTCGAAGGATATTTTGTCCAAGGGGGCAATAGTTGAAGCAGATGAATATTTCGTTAAAATGGTAAACTTCGGAACTGATCCAAAAGTCGATTTAATAATAATAATAATAATAATAATAATAATAATAATAATAATAATAATAATAATAATAATAATAATAATAATAGTAATAATAATAATAATAATAATAATAATAATAATTTAATAATAATAGTAATAATAGTAATAATAATAGTAGTAATAGTAATAATAGTAATAATAATAATAATAATAATAATAATAATAATAATAATAATAATAATAATAATAATGATGATGATGATGATGATGATGATGATGATAAAAACACAACTGTTAAAATCAGGGAACGTTTCGATTAAAAATCTTCGTCAGCACTACTTTCTAAAAGGACAACAGAGAATTTATACTTCGTGATAAACAGCCAAGGTAAAACTTAACATGCAGTAAAATTACATTTCACTACAAAGAACCCTATCCCTGGTAAACATCACTAACCTCGAAATCAAAACCAAGTGGGAATGAAAATCACGTTTTGTTCCAAACTGTTTTTAGCGTAAACAAAAAAATGAAATGGTTGGCACATTAGCAATTGTTAACCCTGGAGGATAAAATAGTCACAGACCAGACCTAAAGGGGATCCAGCTGACACCCCCACGACCCTCCCATCTGACCTTAGAATGATTCGCAACTACTTTCTAGAAGGACAATCGGGAATTTGCACTACGTGATAAACAGCCAAGGTAAAACTAAAGATAAAGTAAAATTACATTTCACTACAAAGAACCCTATCCCTAGTAAACATGACTAACCCCGAAATCAGAACCAAGTGGGAATGAAAATCACATTTTGTTCCAAACTGTTTTTAGCGTAAACAAAAAAATGAAATGGTTGGCACATTAGCAATTGTTAACCCTGGAGGATGAAATAGTCACAGACCAGACCTAAAAGGGATCCAGCTGACACCCCCACGACCCTCCCATCTGACCTTTAAATGATTCGCAACTACTTTCTAGAAGGACAAGCGGGAATTTATACTACGTGATAAACAGCCAAGGTAAAACTAAAGACGAAGTAAAATTACATTTCACTAAAAAGAACCCTATTCCCAGGAAACATGACTACCCCCGAAATTAAAACCAAGTGGGAATGAAAATCACGTTTCGTTCCAAACTGTTTTTAGCGTAAACAAGAAAATGAAATGGTTGGCACATTAGCAAATGTTCATCCTGGAGGATCAAAATAGTCACAGATCATAGTCACAGGTTTGGTCTGTGACTATTTTGATCCTCCAGGGTGAACATTTGCTAATGTGCCAACCATTTCATTTTCTTGTTTACGCTAAAAACAGTTTGGAACGAAACGTGATTTTCATTCCCACTTGGTTTTAATTTCGGGGGTAGTCATGTTTCCTGGGAATAGGGTTCTTTGTAGTGAAATGTAATTTTACTTTATCTTTAGTTTTACCTTGGCTGTTTATCACGTAGTATAAATTCCCGCTTGTCCTTCTAGAAAGTAGTTGCGAATCATTCTAAGGTCAGATGGGAGGGTCGTGGGTGTCAGCTGGATCCCTTTTAGGTCTGGTCTGTGACTATTTTATCCTCCAGGGTTAACAATTGCTAATGTGCCAACCATTTCATTTTCTTGTTTACGCTAGTTTGGAAACAAATGTGATTTTCATTCCCACTTGGTTTTAATTTCGGGGTTAGTCATGTTTCCTGGGAATAGGGTTCTTTGTAGTGAAATGTAGTTTTACTTTATCTTTAGTTTGACCTTGGCTGTTTATCACGTAGTATAAATTCTCGGTTGTCCTTTAGAAAGTAGTGCTGACGAAGATTTTTAATCGAAACGTTCAAGATTTTAACAGTTGTGATTTTATTCATTTTATTTCTGTTAATTTTTGATGGTGGTTTAGTTCAACTTAGCAATAAAACGCAATAACGGATATTACACAGTAAAGCTTCATGATTGCTTACAGTCTTGACTTCTTTTGTCTCTTCTCCTTCTCTCTGCATCTCTCATCTTCTTTCATCCTTTTTACGTCATGACTTTCCCAAACAGTACGAATAGACGATTGCGCTAAAGATGGCGGCGAGGACTTTTTACAAAGATGCATTAAGTTCTAATCACGATTCTTTAACGATTCTATAGGAATTCTATTAAAGAACGCAGTGCATCTTAGTAAAAAATTCCTCGCTGCCATCTTTATCGCGATCGTCTATTAGCCTTCTCCATCCTTGTCTGTCAATTCGACAATATAGTTAATCGCAATCTTACTTTTATACGGTAGACGATAGAGGATGGGACTTGTCAAGTCAAAAAGAGATTATGCTTCGAGTAACTGCTTAGAAATTACAAACCTCTCATTGTTGTTTTTAGCATCATCGTTGAGCTCGAAGATCTGATCGAAAAGTATCCCCTGATTGAAAAAGAGATGTAAACTTTATTACAACTGCTTAATAGAGACTTCTTTTTTAACTGGGGCCACTTTTAATCACGTAAAGCTAGTGCAGTTCTTTCGTACCTTAACATCCCCGAAATCGGAAGAATTCGTCTCAGAATTCATAAAATTTTATGAAAGTTCGTAAGGGTTGTAAGAATTCTTTTGAATTCGAAACTGTTCGTATGAATTCGTAGCTTCGTGCGTGCGTGCCTTGCTAAAATATTGTGAATCTACAGCCTTTCGAAAAAGCTATTTTCATTATTTTCATAGTTTGTATTTTATGATGTAAATCCGTTAGCTCAATACTTTCAGGCAAATTTTATATGTTTGATATCAAGGCCACAGGGCGGCAAGGTATTTTCATGCTCCCTATGGTATGGTCATGTTCTTGTCACTGTGAAATTGTAAATATAAAAAAGTGCAAATTTTTGGGTCACTCTGACTACAGTTTTCTATGAACATAAATGAAAAGAAAATCTTTACCTTGAAGTATAGGAAACATATTTTATCATCATTAGAAACTTGGTAAAATATATAACTAGAAACTTGATGCAGAGAGGTTGTGATTTGGAATGAATTTAAAATGCATATAAAAGCTGTTACGAGGAAATCCTAGACGTGAGGATTGTGAGGTATGACGTAAATAAATTCTTCTAAATTCTTAATTAAATATTTCATCCAACCTCACAACCCCCACCGAAAGGCCTCATCGTGTTAAAACATACCTTAGTACCCTTCTTCGCCCAACCCCCTACACCAAGTCCACCACTCTCAAATGTTTTTGGGTCATTGACAAATAAGTTAAAACGACAAGCTCGACATAGGTTTTATAATTGATTTTTGGTGATTTTTGAAACACGAGTAAATTTTTTTTGGGAAACCCAGCATTATAAATTATCTATGAAAAACAGGTACATATAATTGCTGCCTGCAACATTTAAAAATATGGAAAAGTAAAGGAATATACCATATTTTCATCAGCGTCAGTATCAACCAAATAAACCGTACATCTTTCACAATCAAGGAGTTCTTGTGCTTGCATCATGATTCTTTTCACTACATCTCTTACGACTTCAGTTGTCTCGAAGATATTCTTTGCTAATGATACTAAGGCCTAGAAAAGATGAATCATGTAAAAAACCTGAATCTTGTTCGTGAAAGTATCAACAACATCAACAACCTATGAATGGACTCCTAATTCTAGCATCCACAATTTCATAACAATGGATATAAAGGGGCTTGCGCTACTTGAAACGCACATAAACTTTGACGCCTCTATTTCCCTCGTCAATTGACTAAAGTTTTACCCATTACAGAATTTTTTTGTTCAGGGTGGTTTTGTGAAGTTTGGGCTTCTTATTTCAATGTCAATTGTCATGGTGAAACTTGCAACACTTAAAGTGAATAACCTGAGTTAAAGATGAGATCTCATAAATTTATAAATAGCCTATTTGTCCTATTCATAAACAAGCGCTATATACCTTATATAACAACAACAGCAACAACAACAACAACAACAACAACAACAACAACAACAAGACTAATCTAAGTATATAACACTAACAGAACTGTCGCAATCATAAACTAAAAAAACAATGAAATAAAACTAAGTTCAACTATAAATGGTGTTAACTCTCAAAAGATATTGAAGCAAGAAGGGGAATGGGGTGGTAACCAGGTCATGTGCAATTGACATTATCACCTGAGAACGCAAAAACATGCTACCAATTTGATTATCTACACTGTTTGACGTTTTAAATATCGTCATATCCTAAGCCTGTTTCTAATTAATATGTAATCGGTATAACCTAACAGCTGGAAACAGCTCTGAAAGAATGAAATTAAGAGCAGACGTAGGCCTATTAGCAAACCAAATGAGCGGCTTGTTATAAAGAGCTTATTGGTGATTGAATGAGGAAAACTTCTTAAATTTTCTTGATGAAAGCTTCTTATTGCAGTGGGAAAAATTCCTGTTTTGACCAAGTAACTCAAAACATTTACAGCGACAAAGGTCGACTTGGAGATTTCATCATCAAATTTCATACAAAGAAATAAAAACATCGTTAGAAACCTACGTTAGTTTTCGAGCGAATGCGTAACATGAAAGGCGACCTTGTGAACTGCAATATTTTGACTGGCCTAAGCGCAGCGCTAATTGAGTTTCACTGCCGTTAGCAAAACAATGCAAGAATAATTTGATTGTTTTCGGGGCCTTTGCGCATTCAAACGTTCTGCACAGTAAACGTGCCTTCCATGATACGTAATTTTGTTGACTTACTCAATAAATTGAGTTTTAGTTGCGCACAGAGGTGAAGCGACAGCACAGATCATAAAATTGTGATTTGATGAGAAAGAAACGAAAACCACAAGGATAACGGATAAATTGTAGGAGAAAGGATCTATAAAATGGGATCAGTCTGGAGGGGAAGATCAAATTAATACTGTATGTTTTAAATCATTGAAGAATAAGCATATTTTCTCAATATCAATTTGGTTGAAATTATGCATTATCTACTCCATTGTGGGGCAATTTTGAATTATTTGTAAACCCTTGCATTTTAAAATGGGATTGGAGCTCAGCACATACATAGTGAGGAAATCGGGCTTTCAGATTACACAAAATTGATCTTGTTACTGATTCTTAGCAAAAGTTCACAAGAATCCGAACGAGAACAGCAATCCATAATCATGAATACATTTAGTAAGAAGCTCAGACGCGGAATTTGCTAGGACAATGTGAGAACAATACGCTAATTAAGGAAGAACAATAGGCTTAACTCTTTGTGAGGGTAAGACGAAAAAATATTGATTTTTCCGCATCGTCTGACCCAAAAAGTTAAAGCAATCGACACAGGGGCATGGTTGAATCAACGCAAGACTTATTGCTATTTTGTATCCTTTGATGACAAATAATACAGGAAAATATTGACCACTTCTCGGCCAATCAAATGTTCTATCGTGCTCTATGGCCTGAAAATCAGGTAATAATAAGAATTATTACCTGATTGAAGTTTAAAAAACGAGGCAAAACAAGAATCCCGTTAATCCCATTGGTTAATCGCACATTTCCCGCGGTTGTCCCGTAGCCTTGTGTGCGATACAAGGACGTGTTTTCTCGCCACAGCAACTGATTTAGGCCTGTGAGATTTACAACAAACTCAAGCGACATAACAGTAACAAAATGCGTATGACTAAATGGTATGAATCAAAATTAGAAGCTATCAGGTAATAAAACTCCTACTAACCGGTTTTGCAGTTGTACAGAAAAATATAAAGCCCTTGGCCTTATTGCACAGACCTCGCAAGCTCGGTCTGTATTTTTAAAACCTCGGGCTTTATATTTTCCTGTACAACACAAAACCGGTTAGTATGCGCATAATACGATGATATCAATGTTTCAAAACTAATACCATAATGGTATCAATAAGGATGACAAGACTATGACAAAATTGTTCCAAAGATTCCCTCCATTTAGCACATCAATACAGGCTGTCCTAAAAAATTGTGCCCCGTTTGTGAGGCAGCTATGGATGAACTATAATTTGAATTGTCCCGTTTTTGCGAAGTTGTATAGAGTAGGGTTCAACTTAGAAATGGAGACCTTGTTTGATTCAATCTGACAAGTGGTTGCTGATTTATGGCAGAGGAAAGGCAAAATAAGTGGCTGCTTCAAAAACAGCATTTCTATTGTTCTCAAGTAATGTCAGAATCAAGAAATCACGGGGGAGGGGGGGGGGGGAGTTCTTCCATAGAAAAGGTACCTGGGGATGTGCTGCGAGCAAGGGTATATTTTTTCGAACTGCTAGTCTAGCCAAGGGTATACTTTTTTGTAATTTTGGTCCAGCCAAGGTCTAGCCAAGGGTATCATATTTGACAATATTGGTCAAGGGAACGGTCATTGTAATCACATTGGTACCAAGGGTAACCTTTTTTGACAATATTGGTCTAGGGAACGGTCCAAATTGGTCTAGCAAAGGCTACCATTTTCGCAAAAATGAGTCTAGCCAACGGTACCACTTTGAACACACGTGCAAGTAATGTTTGAAAGAAGGGGTTCTAGGTACTCAGGGTGATAAAAGGGTTTAAAGTATTGTCTTGTAGATAAACGAAATTATTAAGCTATTTAAAACTGAAGGCAAAGTTTAAGCACAACGCTATAGAACCCTTTCTTTTAAAACTACTTAAATAGAGGTGCTATTTTGCAGCAACCATTTATTTTGCCTTTCATCGGCAATAAATCAGCAACCACTTGTCAGATTGACTCAAACAACGTCTCAAACTCTAAGTTGAAGCCAATTCTATGCAACTGCGTAAAAACCGAAACAATTAAAACGACAGCGCCTCCAAAGCAGCCACACGAACGAGGCACAATTTTTGGGGACGCCCTGTAGAACGTCATTCGAGCTAGCCAATCGAACGATAGGACATTTCTTTGGACAGCGAGCATGCTTTGCAATAAACAAAAAATCAAAGAAAATCTGTTCTTGAGCAATGCGTTACCTGATTTCTCCTGAATTCTTGAACAGATATCTCGAAAAACTGTGCATTGGTGATGCCGATTCCACAGAATGTCAGATAATCTCGAAATACCTACAATGAAGAATAAAAATCTTTGAAACATTCCATTGGTATGGAGAGGTTTTTGAAATTTATGGAGATTGTAAGTAGGCCTTAATTAGCCGTAAATTAGTTATTTTTTATTCTTGCCTACGGTAAATAAATTATTGATGATGATGATGATGATGATGATGATGATGATGATGATGATGATGATGATGATGATGATGATGATGATGATGATGATGATGATGATGATGATGATGATGATGATGATGATGATGATGATGATGATGATGATGATGATGATGATGCTCTGGCAAAATTCCCCATGTTTCTAACGCTGGAGAGTCAACAGAGATAAAAGCCCCGCGCGGAACGAGTCTGGGTCCCACAGGGTATTCTATTTCTACCCTATTGTATTTGATGATTTCGACACTTGCGTAGATAATGTTTTGCTGGAGGAACAATAACGTGCGTAGGAGCTTTCTTTGTCCTATTTATAGATTGTCTCTACTTAGCTCCGTTCATTCACTTTAAGAATTTGCGTTTCAAATATTAAACATAAAAAATTCGTAATGCGGAGAATGATTGAGATGTTGAAATCATAGGGCTCAAATCTTTTAAATCTTTAAATTAGTGGGTGTAAAATTCTGTTACATTTGCCTTTGAATTGAATGGCTCGAAAAGAACTAAGTGTATACCTTGCTGTAATCTGCCGTGGAAATTTTTTGAAATTTAGATTTTTTACAAAATGGCGGCACTTTAATTTTTTCAGCAAGAATTCATGAACAATGTTGGAAAAATTTAAATCATCTTAAATCCTAAATCGATTCAGGAAAAGTGATTAAATATTCAAGAAAACCATAGTTTATATAGGTCTACAATATGGTGGCAAGCAGAAATCTGTCCTTCTTCTGGTTTGGATTTAGAAATTTGATGACGCCACACCCTCAAATATAATGAATGCCTCCATTTTGAAACTAATCAAGATATCAAAAAATTTCCACGGCAGATTTACAGCAAATTACCGTGAGTCCCCTCAAAGCGATTTAATTCAAAGAAAATTGTAACAAAATTCTACACGCACCTTTCTAAAAATTTGAGCTTTGAAATCAATCATAGTTGGGTTGATACTCGAGAGACTGAAGTATTTTTGTGATTTGTCCTCTATTTTTCTGTGCATTGTAAATGTAGGTTAAATTCACAAAAAATCCGTAACTTGGACATGCGTGAAAAGAGGCCTGAAACGCTCGATCAAAATTATAAACAATCTCCTCATTCAAGTATATTTCATTCCCCTAAAGAACTAAGAATCAACTCATAGATCATTGAGATTTGCATGGTGCGCTAAATACCTATCCCTTTTTCGCGCATTTTGAAGTAATTTTTCTTATATTTACAATGCTCAGGAAAATAGTAGAAACATGAATAGAAAAATACTTCAGCCTTTCGTCTTTCAACCAAGGACTTCCCATTTATGACGCAAAAAGGCTTCATCATTTTCTAGCGAAAATAATAAGAAATCTTATTTGCTTCGATCAGAATATGGGTACTGCGGCTATTACATACAATCTAAAACCGACAATTAGCTCACAGCAAACATATCAAATAAATTCAAACTTCGGTAGCTTCTTCGATTAAGAGTTTAGTGTTGATGCTCTGTTTCGGTGTTTGTTTTGTTCGGCGATTATGCCTTTTACCATTTTGATGTCTATTTTTCAAAAAAGGCTGCTTTAAAAGATGAAAAGCAAAGTGAAACTTGCAAATTGCTCTGAGCTGCGGGACCGTTCGCAAAAATCATTGAGCTACTTGTCATCAACCTTGCCTGCTTTGCAGTAGGTGTTGGTTCGAGGGTTCAAGTCCAAGGCTGCCTCCTAGGGAAATACCACCATTCAATCATATAAATACTGCATTGTTCTTCTTCTTCCTCGTAAGACCCACAGTTATCCATGATCATTGGCAGCCCCATATTCGCCTTTTGTATGGTATAAAGCAAAAAGCATAACCGTACACAGCTCAAAATTTTCAGGGAGCAATAAAAGCAAATTTCCTCAAAAGTGACCAAAATCTCTGCATTTCTTCCTTTTCATATCGTATTTTAAGAAGTTTTAGGGGGCAACTGCCTCTACTGCCCCTATGCTGCGTGTGGCCTTGCTATAAACGTAAATACTGATCTAAATTCTATTTTTTTAGCTTTCTATTCGGCATTGTGTGGTCTGCTAGGCTTTGACAATGGGCTACTAGGGCTCTTGCAGGCAGACGATACACTAATAATTAACAGAAATAAGAAAACACATTCTGATAAGATTGAAAGAGGAAAACCGAGAATACAAATGGTTTACTTGTTAGAAGTTTCTGTATTTTGTCTGTGGTTCCCTTTCCCTATGAGCCTGCCCATTCTACTGACGAGATCAAGATATTATTTCAAATCGTTCAAAACTTGGAAGCAACAAGTGGAATACCGTTGCTCCATAACAGAAGATTACAGTTTAGATTTTAACGATTTGGATGAGAGAATGATATACGGTGGCTTGCAGTAAACATCTACAAATACTGTTATTGAATGACATGATCCTTTCCCCCAAAATTTTCAGAAATTTCATTGGGATTCTGACGAGAATTTTCAGAGTTCTCAATTCTCATTCCAGGACCATCGAGAGGGGGGGGGGGGGGGGGTAGCCAGGGTAGTTACCAGGGGGCCCGGGGCCTCTGAGGGCCCGCAAGAAATAAGGTATGTATGTTTTCCTTGTTGTAGTTTTCTTCTTTGTTGTAGTTTTCTTTCAGGAACGTTTTCAGGCCCGCGGGCCCACTGAGATTCTAAATAAAATCTAAAAGCAGCATTTTAACAGTGCAAAGGAGGGCGTGGCCCAATGATAAAAGGGCGTGGTCCAAAACATTTTCCGGCGCCTCTGCCCCTTCCGGCCCTCACCCTGGGGACCGGCCCCTCTCTGGACGGCCCTGCTCATTTCGAAATCTGCGTGACGTCCTTCCTATTCGAAATTTCAAGAAAGCGTTGCATAGCAAAGTCAAAGCTTATCGTACATCAGTTACCTTGTGTTCTCTACCAACTCTAAGTTTCTGTGACACATTTGTTCGTGATGAGAGACGCCAACACAAGTTGCATTGCGTTCTAGAGTAAGTCCCGAATAAGCTCCCGGGAGCTTATATCGCAAACATATTTTGGGGTGGGGCTTATTCGAGGGGGGGGGGGCTTATTTCGCAAACAATACTTTTGGGTTGGGGTGTATTCAAGGGGGGGGGGGCTTATTCGAAGGTAGGGACTTCTTGGAGGATTTAGGTAATTATAAATGTTTAACAACTCTATGGGGATTCGATTTAGAGTGCAATGCATCTCGGTACTCGCCGCCATCTTTAGCTTAATCGTGTATCATGAAAACGTCTGCCTTTGAATGCGTAAATGAGATAACACCGTCTATCGCAAGATCAACTTTGTCGACTTCATTACTTGTATGAAACTTCATATTCTGATAATCGTGTTTCTTTGGATAAGTTTGGATCAGTTTGGATCAAAGAGAACAACTTTCGCTACTGTCTATCTCCATTTATACTTACAAACAATAGATGACATATCTCTCTGCAAATATAAACCTCAAACATCTAATCTTTATTGGGATTAAGCAAGATATCCTTCATTTTCATTTTTTTCATTTTTAATTCTTTTAAGGAGGGTTGCCCTTCAACAAGTTGATTTTCAAGGGGCCCTCCGATAAAAACATTAATTACAATCTAAGGTACAACGGTACAAAATAAAAGCTATTAATTAAATAAAACTATAAAACCTTATTTACAATATCTTTAATCTACGTACAATAATGGTCAAAATTACAATAAAAACGAAAGAAAGAAAAGTGCCTTGATTCCAAGCTTGCATTTTCGTGTTATGGCAACTGTGTGCAATGCAACAAAGCAAAAGGCTAGACATATTTTTCAAGCAGCTTTTGACAACACACATGGAAGTACATTCTGGACTTATTACAAGTGTCTTTGTTGTTTGTCAATGTTGTTTCAATCGACCAGAGCAGAGTGACGTTAGCCAAGAACGTAGCGAAATATGGACTCATATAATAAGTCTAAATGCAATCACAGTAAAAGCGGCATGTAACGAATTTTAAGTTATTCAAGAACTGTGCTAATTTTGTTATTCGCCCTTTATCAATGACATCAATACAGAATCTATCGCACTGAATACTCCTGAAATGTGTTTTTCACAAAAAACCAGAGTTGAATAAATTCTGAGCAGGAAAATCTAACGTCTTGTGAGGTTTTTTAAAAATTGAAGCTTTGCTAATAAACACATGAACAATACAAGGCTCCCGGCTTCCCTACGTAATCTAGCATCAAGTTTCAATTAAAAAAATAGCAAAGATAGTCAAGTCCCAGCATGCAGACATTATTTTCAAACATTGATTAAAGTTTTTTTGGTGGTGTAGATAACTCGAGTAACAGTAAAGATAAAGCAACCCACGTAAAACATGATTCAAATGTAAACACCAAAGATTACTCCAAGAAATGGTCACAACTGGATGGAATTTTGCTCTGAAAACAGGCTTCGACGATAATTTCAAACGGTCTCAAGGTGGATGGAAAGCTGGGGCTGATGGCGGTTTCCATTATGATCGTCTGGCTCGCGGCAGACCCCTACCCAAAATTTGGCCAAGAACCCCCCGTGGTGGAAAGCTGGGGCTGATGGCGGTTTCCATTATTATCGTCTCGTACTGTACCAAATATGCAAAATAGCATGCTTCTCTTTCCTTAATGAGAAGGGTTGCTTAAATTATTATCTAAATCCAATCGGAGTTGCAATCTCCCACTATCAATTCCTTGCCATTGACACAATGTCCGAGCCATAGACGTCCTCACAATAACAAAATTCTTACAGATAATTGATACATGACCGTAAATTTCCTTAAACTGGTAAAAATGACAGAAAATTGTAATTTTCTCGTTGGATTTTAAAGGAAGGGGTAGCCTCACGAGATAGTCCCAGTTAACATAAAACAGCAACAACATGGACAACAACACCAACAACAAAATTTTCATCAGTCTACCAATAGCGATAACTACGAACTTGTAGGGGGACAAGTGACCATGTTGCTCCAAAGCTGTAATAGAGTCTAGATCGAGTGATTTATTTATGCATTTTTATATGAAAGATTCTATTGAGAGGCATTAGAGCTTAAAGGGGCTCCGTCGTCAAACAGTAAACAAATCCGTAAACTCGCACGCGTCGGGCATTATCCATTGTTCATCCATTGTTCTCTGCAGTTTGTTTGGTGGCTTCACCCAAGCCACCAAAAAGCGACCGTTAAAAATCCACTTATATCCGAGCAATCGTAGAAGATATGAATGTTTGGTTCGTTCCTTAGTGAAGTACAATGATTAATGTGCAAACAACAACTTTCATTTTGAAAAAAATACGAAAATCCTGTGTGATATCACCTTTCAAAAAACTGCAAAAATCATCGTTTTGTTTACATTTTGGCGACGGAGCCCCTTTAAATTACTCTTGTTCACATTCAAAAATTCTATTCATGTATCGACATATCGTTCGATTCGGATTCTCTCGTAGGTTAGCTAAAAGGTCTATTGATAATCTAAAGGCAATTATAACGAGCAACCAAAGCCGAGCAACCATGCTCCTGCAACGCAAAGTGTTCGCAAATCTAAAGATTGACTCGAGCAAGAAAAATTGTCCATCGAAATATTATTCAATTGCGACAAGCCATTTTCTTAGATATTTTACAACGTTCCTTATCTCCTTTTTAAAACCTTTCTTTCTATTTTCCATTACTTTTTGAGATACGAAGTTACATGTGTTTTAATTAAAGACGTTTATCGTTGTCTTGTGTTAACAATATTAAAGTTTTTTGTCCATATCGTGGGTTTTTAAAGTTGATAACGAGACTGTATCTCTAAGCTGGGGAAAGGTGACTCCATCAAAACTATCAAGTTTAGGCCACAAACGACCGCAACATGGCCATGTATTGATGTGCTACTCCTGATAAAACCGAGCTTATATAAATTTGTTATTTTCAAGGCAAGCTAGCGAATATTAGTTAACAAACCACACTCCATTGATTTTGCACGAACGTTCTTGGTCCCTGAAACTTGAAGGAAGAACATTATTGCCCAGCTTGGCCAGGACTTTTAGATAAAGAACTTTACATACCTGTTCATCTTTCGACGTAAATTGATGGTCGCCATTGCGTTTGTTGATGATCTGCGCGATACCAATAACCTTGAAAATAATGTTGTCATTAATGCTAACTGATTACTCAATAAAGAAACTTTGATGCATTTTTGGTTCTGATATTTGGAAGGTGAAATATTTAGAATTTGTAAGAAGATGGAGGCAAAGAAAAAAGACTTTAAATCAGCACACTAAGGCCTTTCGAACTTATATTCTCTTCAGAGTGTGACTAACATTTGAAAGTGACACTTTCAAATGTCAGTCACATTCTGAAGAGAATATAAGTTCGAAAGGCCTTAGTGTCCTGATTTAAAGTCTTTTTTCTTTGCTTCCATCTTCTTACAAATCTTTGGTTCTGAAAGGTAGGGAATTTGATTTCTTACAGCTGTCAGCAGCGACATACCCAGGAATTTGAAACGGGGGAGCCGATGGTTAGAAAAAATGCGTCCTTGGTCTTGGTACCGCTCTGTATGGCTAATATGGGTTATTTAGAAAAATTTATAGAAAGGAGGGGAGCCACGGCTCCCAGGGATCCCCCTTGGGTAGTTCCTTGGCTGATGGACAAAACTGCTCGGATAAATCAAGATCACAGAGTAACACACAATTAGTTAGGAAGGAAACATTGACACATGTAGCTTTACAGTTTTACTTGCTTGCAGAGAGCGGTCTTCAACAGTAATGAATCGCAATAGGAAAATAGGGATATACAGCGAATAAATTTCAAGTACTTTTGCTAGCTAGCAGTTGTTATCATTTTTTCGTAAAATGCATGGAAGACAATCCTGCTTCAAAACGCATTAGCCAAAGCCTATGCCTCCCCTGCATTTTAACTAGACTAACTACCAAGTAACTACCCATAGCCTACCGACGAATAGAGGAGAAGTGCAACACCACAGTCAGTTTACAGAGTATTGCTACAGTCATTGCCATCATACACTTACCATTCCCTCTGGGCTTTTTATAGGCATACATAAGATGCTGTGGGTTTTGTAACCAGTTTGTTTGTCTACTGCTGCATTGAATCTTGGATCCTGGAAGAAAAAGATTGGAATTAGCAAGTTTATCGTGGCAGCTTTTATCGACATGCAAGACACACAGGAACCGGGGGGGGGGGGTACTTCACATATTTTGGGTACGGGGACGTGCCATCGGGAAGGGTATCGATTTTCGCGATTTTGGTATAAGGAACGGTATCGATTTTCACGATTTTGGTATAAGGAACGGTATCGATTTTCACGATTTTGGTTAAAGTATAAGATCGGATATACATTTTCCAAAGTTGGTATAAGGTTGGGTGTACTTTTTCGGAAAATTGGTATAAAGTCGGGTATGCTTTTTCGGAAAATTGGTATAAGGAACGGGTATGTTTTTGAAGCTTCGATGGCACGTCCCCGACCAAAACCTGGTCAAGTAACCCCCCCGGGACACAGGACAGGGACGTTGAGAGACAAGGCGGGCTGTATAGGCAAAAAAGTTACCCCTTACCCCTTACCCCTTACGAGGCCATACCATGCAAAGGGAGACTTGGGTTAGCCTGCGCACCAATGGGTCTGGGTGTATGCTAGAGTTGGGTGGGTTCACCCCTTGAATAAACCACCGAAAAACATCACGTATCCGACCTTCAGAAGTGCTCTCATAAGCAGGTTGCTTAGCAACAACAACAGACCAACATAAAGCATTCAAACCCTTCTGACGAAGTCAGTAAACTTTCGACGATAGATGAGAAATTAGGGATAACAGTCAGAAAAAGCCAGTAGATCTCCTGAGTTGACAGAAGCTGGAAACTCTTAGGTTAGAATAGTGCCATCCCTAAATAAAAAATTCAAAGCACATTTCGAGAAATGAGAACCAAAAGGGCAAATAGAAAGTAGGCAGATTCAAGTCAAAAATTATTCAAGCATTTTCCGCATCGAAATATTAGAAATATGATAAATTCACTCATATTGCTTGGGGTCCTGACAATTTTTTCGGCGCTGCCAAAATCAGGCTATGACGCATTCCAGCCTTGCTTCGGAGGCGTGGCAGAGGCGAGTCTTATTTGGTTTGTAGGAAGGGAAGAAAAACACATCAAATGTAAATTCAACTTAAGGGCTATCAAATTTGTTGGCCAGCTGCACAAAGGCACACGAGATTATGAATGGTGTTATGAAATACTAATCTCGAAGAGTACATGTTAGGGAATGAAAACTCTGGAGAGGCTGCCCAAAACCAAAAAATGTCCCAACTTTACAAGGATCTTTTGCCTAAAAATAGTGGATTTTCGAGTTTTTTGCAAATCTTACCAGCGTTAGAGGGCCCCCAACCTCGTTACGCACGCCTATGGCATTAATCATCGGCCTAAAAATCGTTGTTTATTGGACTGTTACCTTGCGAAATTTCAACTCTATAGTTGCGGAAGTCCTGTATCATCAAAAGTTACTCAAAGAAAACTAAACAAAAATTTGGTGAAAAATTTGGTTGAATCAATTGGATCTACAAGTTGTTCTTGTGGTCTCCCGCAAATCTCTGGCCTGATAAGCATATGTAAATTAATGAAATTATGCAGTTTACAATGAACAAGGGCTTGGAAAGTGTGATATCCTTGAGGCCTTGAGAGAATTCTCTGGGACATATTTTTATTGAAACAATTACAAACAAAGATTTAGTACAATTAAGAAAAATGCTGAATGCATTACCTGTTTGCCACAAGCAGGTGATTAGAAGGATTCAGAAAAGAAAGCAAAATACAAAGAAAGCCCAAACAAAAGATTCTTAGAATCACCTGTGGTTGGCAACAGAAAATATTAACTTCTATTTCTCAGATGAAATACATATGGCCCTTGCCTTGGGTCACCAACAAAAACAGAAAATACAAGTGAGTTTCTCCCAGGGGGGGGGGGCGGGATTTCTCAGGTATATTTCGGAGAGGGGTTCTCACGCTGTTGGGGTACAATGCATCAACCCAAAACAATAATTTCTAGCATGAAAATTAACTCAAACAAATAATTTTTCTGACCCTACATACCCAAAAGTTATGAAATCAGTATCTTAAATCTGTAGAAAAGTGCCCTACTGATTACCGTATTGTATTTGGATATTCAAGTTTTTTTATTTTAGTAACGGTACTTGATTTTAATTTTGTTAGTAGATTATATTTTTCCAAATTTTTTAATTTTTCCAATATTTGAGAGTCAAAAAAGTAAGCCAGGATTTCAGAAACCCAAAAAATAACTGTACAAATCTTTGAAGCAAAAAATTACCCTTGCCCCAATTTTAGACCCAAAAAAGTAGCCTGAGCACCCCTATCCTAAATACACCAGAGTACCCCCTGAGGGCTTAGTATGGGGTGGGGAGATGGGATGAAGGGTCATGGCTGCTCAACTTTAAAATATTTGACAGAAATTGTCATTGAAAACTGAACTGTCATGATTAACTGGTTGCTAAGAAGTTTTCATTTGCATGGGAAGACTTGTGACTCCCCTAATAATGTTTTTCACCTGACCCGACCTCTCAACCTCTGCCCTGCCCCCTCTGAATATAATTTTTGATCTTCCAAATTAGCATTGAAATAAAATAAGAATTAACCTCATAAGCTTCCTTTATATTGATAATTTCTCCGGTGAGTGCTGTTGTCCCTGCAATCCCAACTCCGATGGGAATAATAATCTCATTTCCCTCGGGCTTCAGCGATTCTTCTAAAGTTGATGTGGAAGTAACATCAAATAATCTTGATACAAGATAACGTTTTTTAGATTTTCCTTTGACAAGGAACAGAGAGCAACGATCTCCATTTGTGAGTAAGCTAACATTGACTAAGATCTTGTGAGAAAGTTTATTTATATCGAGCTCATTTGAGATATCTCTTATCAATTCCATAAAAAGATCTTTCTCGTTCAACTCTGCCAAACCGACTCTGCTTATCGTTGTTCCGTTAGAATCTTTCAGTTCGCAGCTACTATCTTCGCTATCACTCTCTGAATCAGAACTAGGCGGCCCTTCGGCTCCATAAAGTTGCTGTAAAGTCGATCGGTTTGTCGGAGATTTCGATAAAGGATAAGCTGTTCGTAATGGTCGAAGGATGCTCTCCGCAGATGATGTTGATAACTTTTGAACATTTCTTACTTGAATCGAAGGCCGATGCGACCTTGTTCCAAGCCAGTCATCAACCCAACTTGACGGTGCATTATTTACGAAATAATTCTTCGCAAATTCAGGATTCTCTTCTAAATATTTCTCAAGGTAATCTTCACTGATATTTTGGTTGCTCATCTTGAGTATCGTCAGATCAAAACAAAAATCCCCAAGCTCTCATAAATTTAATATTCGATCATAATTCTGTTGTGCAACATCTGAGGATTAACTTCTTGCATCTCCTGTTTGCTTCAATTTATCTCTCAAACCACAAAAATCTTTGAAGAGCAAATATGTGCTTAGATTCTCACTTGACAATATTTAGATTTCGTTTACGTGGCCTTCCCAACCTGCAAACTCAGTTATCAAAACTTTGATATTTCATGGAATTCAAAGCTTTGTACACTTTCATGTGATAACTTGCTCTTTTAATAAATGATTTATGAATATTTCAGTTGTGGTCGATGGTCAACTGGCCAACTTTGTTTACCTGCCTCCATGTTTGTATCCTTCCACCTTCGATTGTTTGCTGAGATTTGCAATAAGAGGCTACTTATCTGTTGCTATGGTGATCCATTGACCAATGCTGTTTGTGTGTCTCCATGAAGGTGACGTCTTCTTACTCTTTCTCTCAGGTGGCTTCAAACATTCCGAAAACCAATAAGATAAAGATCTTTCCAAATAAACTTTTCCGCTCTATTCGCGGTAAAAATATTTGAAAGTGGATCTCACTGACTTTGGAACTTTAATCTATTTTGGAGATTGATGAAGTATCAAGGGCAACCTGACAAATAAAAACAGAAAACAAAACTCTCTCACAATCTCACACGGTCATTCTGCAGAAGTTACTTTCCAATATCCCCTGTTTACAGTGTAGCTTGAAGGTTCCTCCCTATTGTCAGGAAAAGACTGTATACTGTGTGTAGATTGTGGCCCCCTTCGCAAAAGGCAAAAAACGTGAAAAACCAGAAAACACAGGATGACGCGAAAAACCATAGATAACAGAAAAAACACAGAGCTTCACTTGAATTCTGTACCGGGTGACCCGGGTGACCCAGAAAAAAGTGACCCAACGCAATCTGTTACAGAAATTAACTAAGTGGCCGATTGAGATGCTTCAAACGTTGTTTTGTCGCTAAAAAGACTAGCCTATGCCATGAGTATTTTTCGCAATTTTTTCGGCACGGTAAATTTCCAAAAATAAGGATTTCGAGGAAAAGAGCATGCCTGAAATCCTCAAAAAGTCGTCAAAAACAGGGCATCGATTTACAGCCATTTCAAATCTTCAAAACAACGAGGAGCGTGTTTCATTTCAAACTGGGTAACACAGTCGGAAGTCTTCAGAGCAAGTTTATAGTCCCTAGGTACTTGAAAATATTCTCAGGCAGAATGAAACACACTCCTCGTTGTTTTGAAGATCTGAAATGGCTTCAAATCAATCCCTTATTTTTGGCGACTTTTTGAGAATTTCAAGTCTGCCCTTTTCCTCAAAATCCTTAATTCGGAAACCTTCCCGTGCCCAAAAAAATTGCGAAAAATACTCATAATGTAGGCTGGTCTTTTAGCGATAAAACAACGTTTGAAATATTTCAATCTGCCACTTACTTTTTTTTCTATAACAGATTGCGTTGGGTCACTTTTTTCTGGGTCACCCGGTATTTTACTGCAAAGCTGATGTGCCCGGTATTTCAAGCCTCAGAAATCTTGTGAAAACTGCAGATTTCACTGAGAAAAATCTCGCTCTTAATAACATGTTGTGGGCATCATGATTTAATCGCTAGTAGCTCATTGTTTTTTTCAGTAGTAGTCACACACTTCATCTAAAGGCTAAGATCGCCGATCGCATTCAGAAGATACCAAGAATACGCCCTTAAACGTTCCGTGTCAGTTCTTTCTGTGTCATTTTCTGTGTCTTTTCTGTGTCAAACGTACTGTGTCATCAGGGCAGTTTTCTTATTTGAAAACAACAACAAGTAGATTGCGCGAATCTCGCGGGTAAATTCTAGTTTTCATGCGGGAAACACCCAATCTGATCATTTTTGCGTCAGAAGACAGGAATTGTTACGTCAAATTAATGGATGGTGGTAAAAGCAAAAACAAAGCGCAAAAGAAAACTTACTCAATCAAAGCATAATTGCGATGCATGCAGGCAGCGATGATGGACTCGTAAGCTGGTAAGATCTTTATTTCTGTTTAGCTATGATTATATTTTGTAAGACCATCACAAGCAGTATTGAATATGATAAGTTTCTTCAAAGACCGCAGAAGATTCGTCCTTTTCCAGGAAATCGGCCTACTTTCGAGACGAAATGCAGCTTTCGGAATAGATTGAGCTGGACAGGCCGAAGCTTGGCTTGCAATGTGATTCCGGTGTTAAGTTTGTCTTCGTTGTTTCTTGTTTAATCTTTTTCTTCTTTCTTTCTTGCTCCAAGTTCGTTGCAAAGCCTTCCGAAGTTTATATGTTGAATTGAAGATTGAAGAAAATTTATTAAACAAGAATTGTTAGATTGTCCAAGTGTGTTTCGTTCACTGTAGCAGCAAACCTTGATTTATCTTGCTGCCTACGTGTCGTTTAAACTATTTAGTCATTAAAGGGGCTCCGTCGTCAAATTGTAAACAAAACGATGATTTTTCGCAGTTTTTTGAAAGGTGACATCACACAGGATTTTCGCATTTTTTTCAAAATGAAAGTAGCTGTTTGGGCATTAATCATTGTACTTCACTAAGGAACAAACCAAACATTCATATCTTCTACGATTGCTCGGATATAAGTGGATTTTTAACGGTCGCTTTTTGGTGGCTTGGGTGAAGCCACCAAACAAACTGCAACGACGGAGCCCCTTTAAGTTGCATTGCGTCGTACAGTAGTTGCAAAACTGTGTTCTGAACTACCCATATAGTAAAAATGGGGTTTGCATTTAGTTTGCAGCAAAGTTGGACAAGGTTTGTTCTGAGTTTGGTTTGAGTAGGATCCAGATTTAGGAGCTTGTAAATTGTTTGCAAAGAGTTTGTATCCTGCAGCAAACCAATTTGCAACAGTATTTGAAACATCAGCAAAAAAGACACTTTGCACAAACTTTGCCTTCAGTTTGCATCGATTATACTCTGTCGTTCTTTGGAGTTTGCAAGTATGTATGGAAATTGCGCAAATTTGCATGTTTACAGGAAACTTCAAACAAACTTTTGCAAAGTGGTTTGGTGCAAAATTCAAATTCTTTACAAACAATTTACAAACACCTAAATTTTAAACGTACTCAAAAAAAACTTTGAGTGAATTTGCTGCAAACCAAAAGCAAACTATATGCAAAACCTGCTTCCAATAAGGGAAGTCTCCTGAAAATATGTATCTGTACAAATTCCATACCCACAAACACTGAAATGTACCGTGGGTCAGGGCCGTCGAGAGCCAGCTCGGGCCCTGGACCGATTCTTAGGCCCAAGAAAATTTTCTGGGACCACGCCCTTCAGACTCTCGGCGGATGAGGGAAACGCCCTTACTAAGAAAGCTACTTTAGAAAAAATTGTTTAGATATTCCATGAAAAAGTTATCAAGGAAGCGGTATTTACGGTAAACAATGAAAAGATTCGCTCTTACGAGGTGATTTTTGCCAAAGTCACCTTGTAAGGTACGGGCACAAAAACTTTTAAAGATAGCCACACAAGAAAACTATTTTCTTATGTCTATGTTTTAAGGCAGGTAGCAAAATTGCCATAAAAGTTGCTGTAAGGAGATTTTACAGCAATAATTAATTTTTGTCGAACGATATTTTTACAGGCCCCTGGGAGGCCCGGGCCCCGGACCTCCAACTCCCCTTCTTGACGGTCCTGCCCTGGATACCAGACTCTCTAAGAGAGTCTACCCACGGTATATCTGAAATGCAAACTAATTTTAAAGTTTGAGCAAATTGAACTTTTTACCAATACAGGGGCTATTCAAATGAAAATTACATCGTTTTATTCCAGATATACAGCTGGAGTCGGCATGGAGCTTGCAGTCTTCTAACGGCAAAGAAGAAAGATAAGAAGCATTCGCCAGTTCACCAGCCAGCTTGAATATAGATGCTTGAAGCTGGCTGACTGATGGACTGGCGAAGCTTCTACTTGCCTATGCCTGTGCAGTTTTGCAGTGGACTAAAAATGCTGATGCAAATCCGTTAAGAGCAAGAATTGAAACATGGACTTTAAATTCTGGTGTGTACTAATCAAGGACGTTTGTTTGAGAAGTTTTAGAACGCATCGGATAACAGCAAAAGCGATTTCAGATGATTATTTGCGTATGGAAAATTCCGGTGTGTACTGATCGATGACATTCGATCGAGAACGCATCGGATAATAGCAGCAGCAATTTCAGATGATAATGCATATTCTGGCAATTTGATTCAATGCTTTACAGTCGCAAATGATGGACTTAAAATTCGGGTGTTTACTGATCGAGGACGCGTTATCAGGAGATTTCAGAACGCATCGGATAATAGCGAAATTAATTTCAGATCATGTATCCTGGCAATTTAATTCAATGCGTTACAGTCGCAAATAATGGACTTAAAATTCTGGTGTGTACTGATCGAGGACGCGTTATCAGGAGATTGCAGAACGCATCGGATAATAGCAAAATCAATTTCAGATAATGCATCCTGGGAATTCCATTCAATGCTTTACAGTCTCCAATAATGGACTTAAAATTCTGGTGTGTACTGATCAAGGACGCGTTATTGGGAGATTTCAGAACGCATCGGATAATAGCAGCAGCAATTTCAGATGATAATGTATATTCTGGCAATTTCATTTAGTGCGTTACAGTCGCAAATAATGGACTTAAAATTCTGGTGTGTACTGATCGAGGACGTGTTATCGAGAAATTTCAGAACGCATCGGATAATAGCAAAATCAATTTCAGATAATGCATCCTGGGAATTCCATTCAATGCTTTACAGTCTCCAATAATGGACTTAAAATTCTGGTGTGTACTGATCGAGGACGTGTTATCGGGAAATTTCAGAACGCATCGGATAATAGCAAAATTAATTTCAGATAATGCATCCTGGGAATTTCATTCAATGCTTTACAGTCTCCAATAATGGACTTAAAATTCTGGTGTGTACTGATCGAGGACGTGTTATCGGGAAATTTCAGAACGCATTGGATAATAGCAAAATCAATTTCAGATAAGGCATCCTGGGAATTCCATTCAATGCTTTACAGTCTCCAATAATGGACTTAAAATTCTGGTGTGTACTGATCGAGGACGTGTTATCGGGAAATTTCAGAACGCATCGGATAATAGCAAGTGCGTTACAGTCGCAAATAATGGACTTAAAATTCTGGTGTGTACTGATCGAGGACGTGTTATCAGGAGATTTCAGAACGCATCGGATAATAGCAGCAGCAATTTCAGATGATAATGTATATTCTGGCAATTTCATTTAGTGCGTTACAGTCGCAAATAATGGACTTAAAATTCTGGTGTGTACTGATCGAGGACGTGTTATCAGGAGATTTCAGAACGCATCGGATAATAGCAGCAGCAATTTCAGATGATAATGTATATTCTGGCAATTTCATTTAGTGCGTTACAGTCGCAAATAATGGACTTAAAATTCTGGTGTGTACTGATCGAGGACGTGTTATCAGGAGATTTCAGAACGCATCGGATAATAGCAGCAGCAATTTCAGATGATAATGTATATTCTGGCAATTTCATTTAGTGCGTTACAGTCGCAAATAATGGACTTAAAATTCTGGTGTGTACTGATCAAGGACGCGTTATTGGGAGATTTCAGAACGCATCGGATAATAGCAGCAGCAATTTCAGATGATAATGTATATTCTGACAATTTGATTCAATGCTTTACAGTCGCAAATAATGGACTTAAAATTCTGGTGTGTACTGATCAAGGACGCGTTATTGGGAGATTTCAGAACGCATCGGATAATAGCAGCAGCAATTTCAGATGATAATGTATATTCTGACAATTTGATTCAATGCTTTACAGTCGCAAATGATGGACTCGGGTGTTTACTGATCGAGGACGCGTTATCAGGAGATTTCAGAACGCATCGGATAATAGCAGCAGCAATTTCAGATGATAATGTATATTCTGACAATTTGATTCAATGCTTTACAGTCGCAAATAATGGACTTAAAATTCTGGTGTGTACTGATCAAGGACGCGTTATTGGGAGATTTCAGAACGCATCGGATAATAGCAGCAGCAATTTCAGATGATAATGTATATTCTGACAATTTGATTCAATGCTTTACAGTCGCAAATGATGGACTCGGGTGAAATCAATTTCAGATAAGGCATCCTGGGAATTCCATTCAATGCTTTACAGTCTCCAATAATGGACTTAAAATTCTGGTGTGTACTGATCGAGGACGTGTTATCGGGAAATTTCAGAACGCATCGGATAATAGCAAAATCAATTTCAGAAAAGGCATCCTGGGAATTCCATTCAATGCTTTACAGTCTCCAATAATGGACTTAAAATTCTGGTGTGTACTGATCGAGGACGTGTTATCGGGAAATTTCAGAACGCATCGGATAATAGCAAAATCAATTTCAGATAAGGCATCCTGGGAATTTCATTCAATGCTTTACAGTCTCCAATAATGGACTTAAAATTCTGGTGTGTACTGATCGAGGACGTGTTATCGAGAAATTTCAGAACGCATCGGATAATAGCAAAATCAATTTCAGATAAGGCATCCTGGGAATTTCATTCAATGCTTTACAGTCTCCAATAATGGACTTAAAATTCTGGTGTGTACTGATCAAGGACGCGTTATTGGGAGATTTCAGAACGCATCGGATAATAGCAGCAGCAATTTCAGATGATAATGTATATTCTGGCAATTTCATTTAGTGCGTTACAGTCGCAAATAATGGACTTAAAATTCTGGTGTGTACTGATCGAGGACGTGTTATCGAGAAATTTCAGAACGCATCGGATAATAGCAAAATCAATTTCAGATAATGAATACTGGCAATTTAATTCAATGCGTTACAGTCGCAAATGATGGACTTAAAATTCTGGTGTGTACTGATCGAGGACGTGTTATCGGGAGATTTCAGAACGCATCGGATAATACTGGCAATTTCATTCAATGCTTTACAGTCTCCAATAATGGACTTAAAATTCTGGTGTGTACAGATCGAGGACGCGTTATCGGGACATTTCAGAACGCATCGGATAATAGCAAAATCAATTTCAGATAATGCATCCTGGGAATTTCATTCAATGCTTTACAGTCTCCAATAATGGACTTAAAATTCTGGTGGGTACAGATCGAGGACGTGTTATCGAGAAATTTCAGAACGCATCGGATAATAGCAAAATCAATTTCAGATAAGGCATCCTGGGAATTTCATTCAATGCTTTACAGTCATTCCTAATAATGGACTTAAAATTCTGGTGTGTACTGATCGAGGACGTGTTATCGTTATTGGGAGAATTTCAGAACGCATCGGATAATAGCAGCATCGGATAATAGCAAAATTAATTTCAGATAATGCATCCTGGGAATTTCATTCAATGCTTTACAGTAATTGGACTTAAAATTCTGGTGTGTACTGATCGAGGACGTTTATCATTTAGAACGCATCAGATAATAGCAAAATTTTCAGATAATGCATCCTGGGAATTTCATTCAATGCACAGTCTCCAATAATGGACTTAAAATTCTGGTGTGTACTGATCGAGGACGTGTTATCGGGAGATTTCAGAACGCATCGGATAATAGCAAAATCAATTTCAGATAATGCATCCTGGGAATTTCATTCAATGCTTTACAGTCTCCAATAATGGACTTAAAATTCTGGTGTGTACTGATCAAGGACGCGTTATTGGGAGATTTCAGAACGCATCGGATAATAGCAGCAGCAATTTCAGATGATAATGTATATTCTGGCAATTTCATTTAGTGTGTTACAGTCGCAAATAATGGACTTAAAATTCTGGTGTGTACTGATCGAGGACGTGTTATCGGGAGATTTCAGAACGCATCGGATAATAGCAAAATCAATTTCAGATAATGCATCCTGGGAATTTCATTCAATGCTTTACATTTGCAAAAAATGGACTTAAAATTCTGGTGTGTGCTGATCCAGGACGTGTTATCTGGAAATTTCAGAACGCATCGGATAATAGCAAAATTAATTTCAGATAATGCATCCTGGGAATTTCATTCAATGCTTTACAGTCTCCAATAATGGACTTAAAATTCTGGTGTGTACTGATCGAGGACGTGTTATCGAGAAATTTCAGAACGCATCGGATAATAGCAAAATCAATTTCAGATAATGCATCCTGGGAATTTTATTCAATGCTTTACAGTCGCAAATAATGGACTTAAAATTCTGGTGTGTACTGATCGAGGACGTGTTATCGAGAAATTTCAGAACGCATCGGATAATAGCAAAATTAACTGATGACTACACTCTTTGCTGGCTACAACTGGATGTGCTCGAATAAAAAGGGGAATTTTTTGCGTGGTGTGTTAAGCATAAATTGTCTACATAGCAACAGAAAGTTGGACAATTTCGATGTGTATTGATCAAACAATACATATTCAGCTGATAAGGGCTCACATGAATTCTTGCAAGAAATTAAGTGGTACAGGGACAGGAGTCATGGAAGCTACATGTTACATTGGTACTGGTAACATGCATGTTCCTTGTCCCCTATGCACATCGAATAACAGCAAAATAGACGAGATATCATTGATGGTTCTCACTGGAAATGAAGTAGTAAAGGGTTGAGGTGGAAAGTACACTCTTCTTCGCTTTTTACAAAAAGCGCTAGTACTTCAGAAGAAGCAATTCAGTAAAAGTGCAAACACAATCTGGAAAGATTATCATTTTCTGGAAAGATTTGTCGTGTGCTTTGCTCTCTGGAAAGATTGAGCACTTACACGCGGTTAACTTCTCAGAAAATCACTGCAGAACTTAGAAGAGGTCTTGATGATACTTTTGCATTCTGTTTGGTCAACGATAAAAACTGATGTCTAGTCAAGTGATAACACACCTTCAGGGGTAACAGATATGGGCAAAGAAATCATCAACAGCTTTCTGCTGAACAAAGTAAAGGCTATGCATAAAATGTGCAAGATTGACTGAAAATGTTGATTTACGTCGACTAAAAGGAAAATCCATTGACACCAAATGTAAAATGAAGAAAATATGTTCCGCTAACAGGTAGCAGGCAAGAGTGTTCAATAAAAAATGGCAAAAGGAAGTACAAAGAGGTTTGCTTCCAGTGCATTGCTTGGAGTATTCTTTCTGTTTCTCTCCGGTGGAGAGAATCAGAAAGAAATACTTGTGGTAATTTATACATGAATGGAGGCAAAATAAAGAAGTTACGAAGATGAAGAGACATTCCAATGGTAAAAGAGCAAACAGACACCTGAAGAGTGACAAGAAGATAATCAGTTAAAGTTGAGAATAAAATAGGCTTCTAGGTTTATATTTCAAAATTACTTCGTAAAATCAACATAAGGCTAATAGAAAAGCTATAATTCAAAGTACAGCAGCGAGAATTCTGTGTAAGAATCTTAATGTCAATATTCTAATTGAAAGAAAACAGTGGTTCATTGGAAACTTTCGGTAATTTCAACATGAAAAGTCAATGCCAGGCAAACATCACCGTTCAACAAAAAAAGTGAAGCACAGTAGAAAATTTGCGAAAATCAGTATTCTCAAATTTTGATAATCAAAGTAGCACAAAAAGTAAGACCATTAACACAAGAATATTAAACGTAACCATTAGGTGGGCCATTCATCGGGTCAGGGTGACATTATCCTCCTATCTTAAGGACTGTAAATGGCACAGCCTGCGACTGTCGCCGTAAAAAAGCGCATTTAAGATCAAAGCTTTTTCAAATTCCTATAAAATATCACAGAACATCTATAAGAGTGGTGACATCATCTAGATAATGGTAATAAAGTAACATCAGAGCAACATATATCCCCATGAAACATCACATAACATCCATAGGAGTGGTGGCATCATCTAGATAATGATAATAAAGTAACATCAGAGCAACACATATCCCCATCAAACATCACAGAACATCTATAAGAGTGGTGGCATTATCTAGATAATAATAACAAAGTAACATCAGAGCAACACATATCCCCATCAAGCATCACAGAACATCCATAAGAGTGGTGGCATCATCTAGATAATGATAAGGTAACATCAGAGCAACACATATCCCCATCAAACATCACAGAACATCTATAAGAGTGGTGACATCATCTAGATAACGATAAGGTAACATCAGAGCAACACATATCCCCATCAAACATCACAGAACATCTATAAGAGTGGTAACATCATCTAGATAATGATAAGGTAACATCAGAGCAACACATATCCCCATCAAACATCACAGAACATCTATAAGAGTGGTGACATCATCTAGATAACGATAAGGTAACATCAGAGCAAGTCATATCCCCATCAAACATCACAGAACATCTATAAGAGTGGTGACATCATCTAGATAATGATAAGGTAACATCAGAGCAACACATATCCCCATCAAGCATCACAGAACATCTATAAGAGTGGTGACATCATCTAGATAATGATAAGGTAACATCAGAGCAACACATATCCCCATGAAACATCACAGAACATCTATAAGAGTGGTGACATCATCTAGATAATGATAAGGTAACATCAGAGCAACACATATCCCCATCAAACATCACAGAACATCTATAAGAGTGGTGACATCATCTAGATAATGATAAGGTAACATCAGAGCAACACATATCCCCATCAAACATCACAGAGCATCTATAAGAGTGGTGACATCATCTAGATAATAATAAGGTAACATCAGAGCAACACATATCCCCATCAAACATCACAGAACATCTATAAGAGTGGTGACATCATCTAGATAATGATAAGGTAACATCAGAGCAACACATATCCCCATGAAACATCACAGAGCATCTATAAGAGTGGTGGCATCATCTAGATAATAATAAGGTTACAGAGAAACTCATATCCCATCAAACATCAGAGAGCATCTATAAGAGTGGTGACATCATCTAGATAATGATAAGGTAACATCAGAGCAACTCATATTCCCATGAAACATCACAGAACATCTATAAGAGTGGTGGCATCATCTAGATAATGATAAGGTAACATCAGAGCAACTCATATCCCCATCAAACATCACAGAGCATCTATAAGAGTGGTGGCATCATCTAGATAATGATAAGGTAACATCAGAGCAACACATATCCCCATCAAACATCACAGAGCAACACATATCCCCATCAAACATCACAGAACATCTATAAGAGTGGTGGCATCATCTAGATAATGATAAGGTAACATCAGAGCAACACATATCCCCATGAAACATCACAGAACATCTATAAGAGTGGTGATATCATCTAGATAATGATAAGGTAACATCAGAGCAAGTCATATCCCCATCAAACATCACAGAGCATCTACAAGTATGGTGACATCATCTAGATGACTATTACGTAATATCAGAGCAAGTTATATCCCCATCAAATGGCCAAAGAACAAGGATGCTACGTTATACGTGTTAAAACCATAGTTAATGTTAATGAAAAATAACGTGAATTAAAATAGTTTGATATTTTAAAGAATCTCATACGCATCTACAGATTAGGTCCATAAACAATGGCAAAGATAGGCATGACAATTTTCAGAATTTCTTCAAAGTAGCATATTTTAAATCTTCTTGAAATTATAACGGAATGGAAAAATTAAAGTCTATCAAGGTTACTTTTATATGTGAAGTAAAATCTAATTGGATCACTGTTACGAGGATGATATGACCTCTATGATAGAACACGGTGACAAAAATCGACAACACGCACAGCTAAGTTCTCGCTGCTGGCATCAATGACAATCTAACGATATAAAGCAATTTTCTGTGTAAATTCTGAATATATGGCAAATATAAATAATTTCATAAATGATAATGTTGAATAGATGGAAAAGGACTCTCTTTCTTTTCTAATCTCAGGGGTACTGCGGAAGGCTATTAAAGATTGAAACCACGTAGCCATATAGCAGTAGCACACATGTAATTTTTAAGGAGGAACCACTCGATTTTCTGACTCACCTGGTATAGTTGGCAGGTGGTAGAAGAACTTACCTTTCTCAATGGTCTTACTTAAATTCCTTTGCTCACTTAGGAATATCTTTTTTGGAAGTTTGATTCGTAAAGGAACGCAAAATCATCAAACTCCTTTTCCGATGACGAAGTTTTGGATGTCGACTGAAATTTAAAGGAATTGAGTCCATATAAATAGCAGAGCGTTAACGCTATGCTGACAAACTGCTGACGGCCTTTTGTTATCGCACAATTGTGCTAAAGTCATTAGTAGTGGAGACCAAAGACTTCTTAATCCTTGCATTAGCCTCAGGAATTTCTTTGGTTTCATTTCAATAGCGATTAAATCACAACTTTTGTTTTATGATTGAAAAGAAGCTGATATTGGTTATGAACGCGCTATTTATGCGGACTCAGTGCCTTTAATTCTATTTTTCGGGCCCCAAAAGTACACTCTCATGAAAATGTGCTCAGGGTACTCAGAAAATGAAATAAAATTTAAATTGACTAGAATAGCACAGCAAATGGTCTGTGATAACGGAAAGTGCGGAGAACCGTCAACAAAGGAAGTTCATAGATTTTTCAACCTGAAAAATCACCGATCAAAGACAGGAAACTCTACTCAGTTGCCCTATACTGAGTTTGCAAAAAAATGCGCGCTGTTTGGAGGGTGGCATCTGCGCAGTCAGACGTTATATAACTTGCTAATTTTTATAAGTGCCAAGATCTTAAAATCTGCAGATTCAAAAATTTCCTCTCTCTACATGAAAGCTTGTAGCCTTTAAAGCGGGTATTTTTTAATTTATCTGAAAAAACATCAAGAATAATTGAGAGGCTTTATCAAAGTTCGTCTCAAATTAGAGGTCACCTGAGATTTGCGATAACGCAAAATTCCTTCGCAAAACACTTCTATTGTTGTTATTCGCGAGCATTTGCAAGTGACATCTAATTTGAGACAGACTATAGAAATCGTGGTTCTCACAACAGGTCGATTTTCAAATGATATCAAAGGAACAAGCTTTCGATTATATTTTTTTAACAAAATTATTTCGCCAACAATTACAAACTATCTACGGTGACAATAACTTTCGCAACATAAATATTTTTTCACTTTTGCACAATGAAAAGTGTTTACCGTTTTGTATCAAAAACGTAGAAAATGCTGTAAACAATTACAAAATCTATGAAAAAGCTACAAAATACGTGTTAAAGGCAGTCTGTCACGCATCTGATTGGCTGTAATAACGTCAGAGCTCAACACAAGGATCTCTTTGTGAATCTGTGTACTTAGAACGAAGGAGGACTGATCGCTATCACTTTCTACAGTCGTAGAAAATCAGTAGGATCAGCTGCTATTCAATTCTCCTATTCTTTGTATTGTCCTTATCACCCAATCAGATGCGTGACAGACTGCCTTTAATCAATACAGCTGAGCATCGCATGTACGAAGTAGATCTTACACTTTTTGTAGGACAAAAGGTGAGCTATTGTTCTAAAACACGAAATATAGCATAAAATGAATTTCATCAGAAAATTCGGAAAGTTTCGCTGAAAGACCCTAGCTTATCAGTTGGCTTTATATAGTTTTATGCTCTTGGTATCAGATATCATATTGAGTCGATCGAATCAGAGCATAATCATCTTAAATCACATCAACATTAACTTAATAAGACCGTAAACTGACTGCAAGTGCCTCAGTCTTCCGCATTGAATTGAATGTCTGAAAATGCATACAGTTAAAATAAAAGGATACATGAAGCAAAATGTCAGGTCTTGAGAAACGATTGATTGTAGCGAGTAGTTCAAAATAAAACTTTGGGTTCAAACAGATACTCACGGCAATGTAGCTTCAAAATAGAAAATAGGGGTTATTTAAGACATCTCCGCACGAATTCTGGCGGAGCCAAACAGATCGCGTCGTTCTGTACCGTTTGATGGTTTGACCGACAGAGCTGTGACTGCGTAAATGACGTCATAGTGCATTTCTGAATCCAGGAAATATTTGGCTACATAAGCATTTAGAGACGATAAAACAAGAGTTTGAGGCACAAGCAAGAAAATATCAAGTATTCCCTTATTTCGGGACCTGTTGCAGGGAGCTAGGGGTCTTGCTCAGTTTCTGGGGCTGCGTGCGCAGTTTCTGTCGGTCGGTTTGACCACATGCCTATTCTTACCGTTTGATGGCTGATTAGATCAGAGTTGACAGAGAAGCGACCTTCGATTTTGCGTTCAATGTTCAAAGGAGACGTTCACTGTTTCTTCAGATTGTTCGTAAGATTTTACTCCCATTTTAGAATCTGTTTGGTTGTGAGTCCGTGTATGAACGAACCCTATATTTCCAAACTCTTCGCAACTATTCTTTTTCTTTCAGATGAAATTCTAATGAAAACAACTCTTTGATAGAATCGGTAATCTTGCTGATATAATCAGCTCCCCATGGGGGGGCATTTCACTCCAAAAAAATCTCGTACACCTTTGGCCAAAATCCTATTGTTTTCAAGAAAAATCGGTCAAAAATCTGTAAAAATCCTTTTCTTCTGAAAAAACAATGGGTGAAATCCTCCTCAGCTCCCCACATGCAAAACTCAACTGTTTTAAAATTATACTCAATATGAGTTCAAATTTCATGCGTTAATTTCAGCTTCAATAGCGTGTCTGCTTTCCTAAAAAGGTGCTCTATATTAAATTTTACGTTTATCAACCAAAGAAGTAATAGTGTTTTTAGGTCCTTAAAATTCCAAAATTTTTCTCAGTCCTTGGAGCAATTCAGTATTCTTCGATCCCTCATTAGGAGCTGCTAAAAACTTCGCTGTCTCTTACATACTTTCCAGAGAGCAGAATTCGCTGCTAAAAGTCTGTGATAAAGAATGAAATCAATGTCTGACTTACAATTTTGGTAACATCACTTTATCAATGATATGAAGGACACCATTAGCAGCTTTGATATCCTTCACGATAATTTTGCTGTCTGAATTTATTGTGATATCACCGCCTGGCTTCCTTTCTATTAGCAAAACTTTTCCTTGTACAGGCCGCACACCATACATTATGCCATTGCGCAAGCTCTTTGTGTATAAGGCTCCTTTGTGCAGATGTTGCAGTACAAAACTGTTCAGCTCTCCAGGATTAAGCACCAAATTGGTAATCATTTGGGTTGGTAATGATCTAAATGCTGCATCGGTTGGCGCAAACAAGGACATCTCATCTGATCCTTTCAAATAAGCTTCACTGATTGATTTGCTCACTAGATTACTGAATGTTTTCAAACGAGTGTCTGAAGCAAGGATATCACTGAGGGATTTCTTGCCTACAAACAACAGGCTATCAATGACATGGATGAGTCCATTACTGGCTTGGTTGTCACCAGATATTACTGAAGCAACACCAATTTGCTTTATCTGGAAAAGAAAGTCAGATTCGTTGAAACTTGTTTTTGGATAACTTACAGTTGCGCATTGCTACAGTAGGTAACCGCGAATGAGAAACACCGTTTTCAATTTCAGGCTGCTTTTAAATAACATTTTCCATTGTCTTTCACAAAATACAGTAATTCGCGGGCACCTACTGTGCCCTCTTTACTAATCTATTCCAATGCACAATTCATAATACTTTCATAACCTGTACTTTTAGTTCGTTGTTTGTCTCCTTATACGTATAAATATAGCCTCGTGCTTTCAATATTTTGTATGCTGAAGATGAAGTACAGTACTGCTTCGAAACGTCAATCTTTACAAAAAAAACATGGCTTTGTCTTAAATTAATTTATAAACTGGATTTGTCTACTGGAACGTCAACATTTTTTATGGAAATGTCGATATCTTGAATTGGCCTCTTTTTCTGGATTTTTCAACCTGAATTTGATTTGGAGAGACTGAAATATGAATATGATCATCGTCGCAAATTCTTGTTCTTCGATTTTTGGTGAAACCACGGTTCCCTGCCAACACTTCAATTTCTGTACTTTAGAGATATTTCTGTCCTGATTCTGGGAGAAACTACATTTTGTGCATTTTTGACTTCACCCAAAGCAGACTTTCAGTGTGCCACATAGCCACGATAAACAATAAGGTGAGCACCTTGCACAAGCTTGTGATAAACAACTGATTCTAAAATACAATCCGTCCCATGCAACCTGCTCAGGAAGCCGGCTGACTTGCGAAAGGTTCCTGATACTGCACCTGTATAAATTTTTTCATATGTACCTTACGGGAAGGGGGAGCGCGTACGTAAGATGCCGACGGTATACGGGTATGTGCCGTCTACATGCGTGGGTTTGTGGGCCTAAATTCTCTAAACAAGGGTCATTTTTTGGAAATCTTTCCATAAACATGGGTTGGTTTGGCTGAAATTGACAAAAATATTCAAAAATTGGTAGTTTTCCGCCAAAATTCATGATAAAAGTTGGTACGAAAGCAAATTTTGGCAAATAGAAGTGGGTAGCTTACTGAAAACCGGGCGGTAGACCCCCATCCTTCCACAAGTCATCCGACGGTCAAGGACTGTACAAACGTAGGCGGGAAGAGAGAGCATTGCAACACACGATATCAACCACATCTTTAAATAAAAACGTACCTTTCCATTTTGACGGACAGCAACAGATTCATTAATGAGAGTGTTGACTTTATCTCCGTCTTTTAGCGAACTCAGCGTGCGGCGACCTCTTGCAAGATGATACCGCAAGAGTTTCTTCAGGAAACAATCATCTTTCAAGCGTCTTTTTACATCATCGCTAAGCCTTGTGAAAGCTTTGTTGGATGGCAAAAACAATGTTAAATGGCCGTCAACGCCAAGCAGTTCATCAGTCAAATCAAGTGCGAAAATCAAGTTAACAAAACTTGTCGCATTTAATGCCAGAGCTTTCTGTAAGAGGTCTGTGTGTCCTGCGGAAGTAACGTGAATGATTGCAATTGAAAACAGTACTTTCATATTGAAACATACCGTATAAAAATGACTAAGATGGCATCCACCCTAAATGGTTCTAAACAATCTATTAAGCGTTTTATATTCTTATGCTTCATTATTTTAAAGTGTATATCATAATTAAGTTTTTACGGGGTGAGTGGCCGAGCGGCTTAATCAGTTTCTGTCAGGAGACTGAAGTTAAGCTCGGTCGAGTGAGGTCAAACTCCGGATGGGTGACCTCGGAGGCTTGACTTCGCAACTCACCTTGCCATCCTTCGGAAGGAACGTTAAGCTAGGGGTCACGTGCCTGGATGTGGCATGCACAGTGGGCTTAAATTAGCTTTAAGTAGCTAGAAATACTTCCTGCCCACTCAAAATGAATTACTGAAACAAAATTGGAGGGTCCCTTGAAAAACAGCTTCTCCTAAAAGGCAACCGTCCTTTAAAAGAATGAAATTTGAAATATGAAATAAATGCAATATGAAAGAGACTAGGATATTATTGGTCGAAACAAGGTATACTTGACAGAATGTTTTCATCCGACGTAGGTCAAAATAAATACCACACAACAATGAAAAAGAAGAAACTTAGCTTCGAGGCATAGAGGAGATGCAAGGATACAACGCACACTGAAGAAGTTCCGAAAAACAAATGATTGCAAAAATTCGTATTTCAAGCCCTAATCAAAGTGTTTTCTTAAAAAATCTACTATCAAGAGCTGCTCAAGAAACCCCATATTCGATTGCATCAATTGCGTCGTTATCGGGATTTGGCTTCAGATGGAAATTCGTTTCTCAAAGTGATGAAGAGGTGTACAACTCAATAGACCTTTCAGCTATTCTGAAAATAATCAGAATCGAACGCTATTTTGCCACATTTTGTAGAATTTTCGAATGTGCACAATAGTGATAAAAGCTCTATTGCCACTCGATCGAACGTTGCATATGAAAATGTATAAAAATAACGTTCAATTCAGGCTCTTTTGTAGAATAGCTAAAAGGTAGTTTGACCAAGAAAATTCTGTTTCATAAATTTCGAAAGATTTGAGACAGTAAAAAATACCTGTAGTACGTCCACTGAAAGCTTGATCAAGAGCACTTGTAGCCTTCTTGTTTAGCGTACATTCGGCACGAATTGCTCGGCTTTCCCATAACTGAGTCAACGTCCTTCCAACACAAACCTTTCGCGAAGGTTTATTCAAGGATTTCTGCAGACTCATGAAAGCTAACATCATTTTCTGAGAGAAAAAATATGTGGAGAATAAAGTAAAGCAAAAGAGAGGGATGGAATGTTTTGGATTAAAAGGGTTCGGAGCATCATTCAAAATTTACACAAGGCTGATACAAATCGACACGAAAAACGCTGGGAGGTATCAAAGATGTACGAACAGGGCTCAAAACGAATTTCGCGACAATGAATTGACTATAGAGAACAATAACTATTGGAACATTTTGCTACGGATTTGCGGATTTGCGGATCAACAAACTTTCATCTGAAAAATGTTAACACTTCAGAAAACTAAAGGATGTAAGCTGCAGTGGTTAAGGCTAGGAACGACATGCATTATTGTTGTTGTTATTGCTGTTGTTGGAAGCCACCTGAAAGAGCACGTAAACAACCACATCACCTACCTTCATATCAAACATATTTGAGGATCCTGTGGAAAAAGAACATCATATGTTAGGAAAAGCGATTTTGGTAAAATGGATGTACTATTGCTAGAACATAACCATTAAATCTCATGTTACAAGATAGAAGCCAAACGGAAAGGCAGGGATCAGAAATGGCGCAGTTGTAGGAGTGATGACGCTGTCTAGTAAGAGATCATACCAAGCGATCAAGCGATCGAGCGCGGTCGGTCGGCAGTCATAACGTGTCATATTTCACTACTTCAGTTCGAGGAAAGTGGATCTAACAAATAAACTTGAATTAGGAAGCAAAAATCTGTGATATCACCCAAAAACGAAAACAGTTTTGCTCGTTGTCTTTTTTGCTGAAGGCAATACGCTTGATCTTAAACTTGCTTCTTTTTACCGCAAAGTGCTGATAACATTAAATCCACTGTGCTTTCAGATTTAACTTAAACTGATTATGATCATTTCAAAATCGAAACATGTTTTTGAAAATTGAAATTTTCCTTATTTTCATCAAATTCGCAAAATTAACATCATGTAATGATGATATGCTCTTCCGAGGTTCAACCACACTCTGCTTAGAGTCTATATGGTGCAGAAGAAGATATGTTATTGAATGATGAAAATTGTATTCAAATAATACAACAACACATTCATGTGTTACCGAATTTAAGAAAAAAGGGAACGAAAGAATACCTGGTTTGACGATACTTCCTGGTTCTAGCAGCGGAGTTGGCTTAGGTGTTGGCTTGGGCGTTGGTTTTGGTGTTGGTTTCTTTATTGGAGGCTTTACAGCTATCTGAGGTCGACCTGCAAGAAATGTTGTTTGCGATCAGGAATGATTTAAAAAACACAAACAAACTGGGAGGAATAACCTTCAATGTATGCAAGATTCATCATTACATCTGCAACTTACATTTTGTAATAATCTGTACAACAAGTCATATGTTATCTCACAATAACTTTTTATTATCTCACACGTTGTGGAGAGGATGAGGAGATATGAATAAAAATTAATAGAAAGTATTTGCACATCTGTCAACAAGGAGAGCCATAGCTCTTAATCTTAATTAGTTCTACCGCTATAAGCGATTTCTGTAGGATTTTTTAACTGGAGACAGCCTGGATTGATCGAGGACATCGATCAGATTTTTTTAAACCTATAGCATGTTTTGAAGAGAGTAAAATGTTGCTTCCTTTCCTTTGCCTTGTGAGACAAATCGAAACATTCCCCATAAATTCAACTTATTCTAGCGTCTGATAATTAAAGGGGCTGGGTCACGTAACCGTAAACAAATCTGTTATCTTTATAATCTATATTGTTGCCCGCGCGCGCCGGCACGCGCCCATTGTGTTCTGCACAGATTTTTGGTGGATGGGGTGAATCCACCATAAAGTTACTTCTAAAAATCCATCAATATCTTTGCAATCTTACAACATATAATTGTTTCGTTTGTTTCTCTCTGAAGTTCAAGAGTTCATCTTCAAAATAGTACTTTCATTTTGAAAAAAATAGTGGAAAATCTGTGTGACATGGCCTGTCAAAAAAATATGGAAAATCGTCGTTTCGAAAGAAGTTTGTTTACTTTACGTGACCCAGCCCCTTTAAATTGAATACGCACCCTTCATTTGGGCAATTTTGAGGAGATGATAATCAAAGGCAGTTGACAACTATCATGGCCGCCTTGAAAATATTCTAGTGCCTTTAATGATGAGGAAAATTCATTGCTTCCTTGCCATTGACTTCATAACCTGGCCTGCTAAGCAAATTTAACCAACAAAATCCACTTAGGGCCTGTTTATATGAGGAAAAACACCTCACATGCCAGACCTGGGGCCGACAGGCGAGCTAAATTTCAGCCACTGTTTATATGAGATCTTTACCTCGCCTGTCAGGTGGAGTAACGTCTCTCATCCGTGAAATCAGAACGAATCAACCAATAGAAATCAACGAAGAAAGCCAATACACCTCGCCCTACCGGTAGTGTTTCGTTTATATGGAAAAACTTCACCTCACCCAGGTGAGATTCCACATCTGGTAAGGCGATATCTCACTATACCGGTGGTGTTGTGTTTGTCATATAAACGCGAAGTGAAAAAGCAATGGGATTCTATAGGAAGGAGGAATCTCACCTGTCAGCCCCGGGTCTGGCAGGTGAGGTGTTTTTCCCCATATAAACAGGCCATTAAAGAGCCATTTCATGGCAAAGTCATACTAAAAATGAGACAGTATTAGAAAGAATAGGAGAGAAAAGAAACATCATGCAAATAATAATGACAAGGAAACTAACATTCTTCGGTCACATGATAAGGAGGGACAACTTACATCGTGTCATACTGGAAGGTCGAATACCATCAAGACGCCCCAGAGGAAGACCAAGAGCTATGTGGATGGACAACATCGGAGATTGGGTGGGAAGAAAACATTATGGATGGCTTGTAAGAAAAGCCCAGGATAGAGGAAAGTGGAAACAATTCATAGCAGCCTACCTACAACGAGTAGACGGCACATGAGAAGAAGAGAAGAAAGAGCCATTGTCACCTAGGATCCTTTGCAGGCATGCTACAATTGCAAACTGTCTGAAGATCAAATTTGGCCGAAATGAAAACTACTTAGGGTGTCCCAAAAAACTGCACCCAGTTTGCCTAAAGATTACGACAAAAAACGGCAAAAGATCCTCGCCAAACTTTCATATGATGTTGCCCTTCAGATGTTCAAATAAAGTTTGCTGCCACCTCCGTAAAAATCATTTGCAAAATGATGGAGCTATGACCTTCAGAAGACCAAATTTGCCTGATGACTGAAAATAGCGGTCGGCCATTTTGTCTTACCATTTTGCAGCAATAAATAGATTCATGGATGAAATGAAACAGCAGCCTCCAATGCCATAGCTCTCGTGATAATTCTGATAATCCTCAGAGAGTTCAACTATTTCTGATCTCACAGAAACTATTTCTTACCTCAAGTGAAGCTATTTATCGCTGCAAAATAGCAAGACAAAATGGCTGACCGCTAGTTTCAGTCGTCAGGCAAATTTGGTATCCTGAAAGTCATAGCTTCATCATTTTTCAACGGCTTTTCATGGGGATGGTAGCAAACTTTAACTGAATATCTGAAGAGCAACATCTTGTAAAAATTTGGCGAGAATCTTTTGTCATTTTGTCACAATCTTCAGGCAAACGGGGCAAAATTGTTTTGGGACACCCTGTATGTATACACAGTGCAATAGTTGAACTGGTAGAACAGTTCAATCAAAGTAAACATTAATCAGAGCATGGGACTCAAATCTTTAAACAGGTCGGTGTAAAATTACATTGCAGTTTTATTTGAAATAAATGGCTTAGCAGGAACTTAGGGTTTTTTGCGTGGAAATTTACTGGTATCTTGATTGGTTTCAAAATGGCGGCATTTATTAAATTTGAGGCTATGACGTCATCAAATGTCTAAATCCTAAACCAGAAAGGCTACAGATTTCTGCTTGCCACCATATTGTAGACCTGCATAAACTATGGTTTTCTTGAAGGTTATATCATATTTCCTCTATTGGTTTAGGATTTACAACGATTTAGATGTTTTCAAAATTTTCCATGAATTTTTTCCAAAAATAATTAAATTGCCGCCATTATGAAAATAATAAAGATATCAAAAAAATTCCACGGCAAATTTATAGGAAAGTACCATAAGTTCCTTTCAAACCATTCAATTCAAAGAAATATGTCATAAAATTTTACACCCATCTTTATAAAGATTTGAAAGATTTGAGCCCTATGCTTTCTATCACTTCAACTACGGCAGTGTGGATCCATGGTTTTCGCTTACGCCATATTTGATATTCAGACAATCAGAAATTGCAGCGTGCCCGCAAGGAACCCAGGGTGACAAGAGTTGGGAAGCAACTCTTCAAAAATAGACTCACCAATCATGTGACAGAGTGATAGTGCAACTTTTTTGCCCATTCCATTTTCAAGGAACTCATCAAATCTTTCTTTCATCAAGACTTCGTCTGGATACATAGTAAGTGCTTTCAAGATATCCCGTCTACCATTTCTACCGACCGCTGCTACAAACAATCTGACTCTATTAACAGCAAGTTCTCTCTTTACCAAACCAACAATACTTTCCAAATTGCTTAAATCAGCTCTATCCGCATCTACCAGTAACACTATCAATCTGTTTTTCGATCCTGAAGTGTCAGTGCTCAAACGCAAAATGATCTCTTCAATTGATGTTGCGATCTCTGCAGCTCCAAACCGTCCAGTGTATTTTGGCAATCTATTCAGCTTAGCATTTAGTTCCCTGGTTGTGTTAACGAAGAAAGATCCAGTGTCACTTACTATCTGCAAACTGACTACTCCAGCTCTGCTGTTGGGTGAGGCAAAGCTCATGAAGATACGACTAGCAAATGATTTAGCATTCGCAAATTGGCCTTTTTCATCAGATGATGTGGCAATAACAAATCCCACATCCATTGGCTCTGGACATGGCTTCTGTAAGATGTCAGCTGCAAGAGATAGATGTAGGTGTTAATGTTAGAAAGGATAGTGGAAAAACCTAGATCAATAGAAAACTGCCCCCAAATAGCTCGAGTGTTACCACAGCAAACGTTTTATGAACGAAGTTAAAGAAACACAAATTTACGTACAATTCAGGCCTTATTTTGTGGAAAATTAGTAAATTTTCCTAACCAGCTTGGTAGACAGCTGAACTTGAATAAATAGCAAGTGATTCAAATTTTTGCACAGTTCAGCATTTTGAACCGGTGTTCTGCTCAAAATGTTCGTAAGTTAGTCACACAATGAAAAGACGTTCAGAAGGCCTTAGTGTGGGCAAGCATAATCATGGTACTGAAACAATCCGATACAGAGGGCTGCGTATTTGGCACTCTCTTCCTCAGGAAATTAAGGATTCAAATTCTGTGCATCAATTTAAGAATAAAATCAAACATTGGACCAATGAAGGCTGCGACTGCAGACTTTGCAGGCAGTACATTCCTCAACTCGGCTTTCTATGATTTTACACCTTTTTTAATATGAACTTTGTAACTTGATTTGAACATTGTAATTTGATTTGAACTTTGTAATTTTATTGACTAGTTTTACTTGTATATATATATTTCTGTATTTAATTTGTTGGCTTGAATTAGCTTTTGTAGTTATGTAAGTTGCTAACGTGAAATAAATTGATAATAATAATAATAATAATAATAATAATAATAATAATAATAATAATAATAATAATAATAATAATAATAATAATAATAATAAAAACACAACTGTTAAAATCTTGAACGTTTCGATTAAAAATCTTCGTCAGCACAGCGGAATAAAAGAAACAACAATAAACAACAACAAGATAAATACAGGGGTTCTAGCACCCTTCGTTATATGTAGCCAGCATCTGCAAACATTTCTTCATTGGAGAATTTGTAAACGGGGTCTATATGGACGACAGAATAAATCATAATACTCACCAACAGCGTTCATTGATTCCTTGGTTATGGCATTCAGGAAATTAGCTTGTAAAGCATCAGCAAGGCTTGGCACCATCAAAACATCAGATGATTTCTTTACAATATTCCTGATAAATGGGAAATGATTGCTTTTACCAACGACTGTAACAATAACCCTGATACCAGACATTTCTATTGGCTTCATTGCAGCAACTAACGCAGTTCTGTTGATGCTTCGCAGCGACCTCTCGTGTGTTAGAAGAACAATAACCTTGGGTACGGAGATGCGAGCACCTGCTTTTGGTCCTAACAATTTCTCATACGCAAGTTTCAGTTGCTCAGCTACAGTGTTGAAATTGTTCATGAGTAAGTAGCTCTTTAAACGCGAGGAGAATTCCGGAGCGTTGAAGAATTTGTTCAATTGTATTGATTTCCACCGTTCATCGCTGAAGAAAAGAGCGCCCACTCTATTCGTGTCACGTGATACATTGTATCTTTGAGCCAAATTGGCGACAAATTCTTGCAGTTCGATTAAATCTCTTGGATAGAAATCAATAGCTGAATCAATGACGATTCCAATATCTGCTTTTGGTGGTTTCTTCGCTGTAAAATAAAAGAATAAGACGAAACATTAAATTTGATTTTGTTGTTTGGTACAAATATGGTGTTCAATAATTCACAACTAAAACAACTAAGCTCACACGGTGTTTTGAGGACTTGTGCCCTGTTTGCACAGCTGCTGTTGAGGAGCTGTGATTTTACATCTCACTGTTTGATATTGTTTATAGAAAAGATCCCAATTTGGAATTTCAGGCCACCTTCATAAAGGAAACACTGCCTCCCTAGATTTGAGAAGTCAACGATACGTATCTAATAGAAATATAAAGAACAGAGATTTGTACCTGGTGGTTTACATGAAGCAGCAGTAATATTTTGCACGAATGCATGCGATTTGAGTTCATCGAAGTCCTTTGCAAAATACAAGTTCATCTTATCCTTGACAATTCTAGCTAGTTCATCTTTGTTGATCTTTGACCCAATGCCAATTACAATGACATGTACACCTTCTTCATGGAATGGTACAATTGCATCATACGGGGGAATAGAATCAATATCTTTAGATTGTTCACCATCAGTCAACAGAATGAGGATTCTTGATGCATCAGCACGCATTCCATTTCGCATGGTGAAAAGTCCGTTGTATGCTGTCAGCAAAGCTCTGTCTATTCGTGTTGTTGAGCCAAGTAGTGGAAGTTGATCAATCGCTTTGTTGAATGCATCAGACGAGGAATGATCAGAAAATTTGATGCTTAATTTCGCATTTTTGCTAAAGACAACAGCACCTGCGTGGTTTCCCGTGGATGAGATATGAAGACCGTCGATTACACTCTTTATGAAGTCTTTTTGTTTGGAATGTTGGCGATACAAGCTGGCAGATGTGTCTATCACAAAACCAATGTCCGCTTTTCCAGCACAAACCTTCTTGGCTAAAATCAGAACAAAACATTAGATTAATTCATGTACAACATAAATACAGAAGAAGCAAAAAGGCCCAGGATTCAACATCTAGGTGAGTTCCAGCTTTTGAAAATGTATCTGTCTATTCAGTAAGTAGAACTTCTAGCGCCTATTATAATTGTAACTTTTACATTTGACTGAATGGATTTCGCGAGTAAAGCATGAAATGACGGCTCCAAGTCCTCCAGGAGAGGTTAGTGATCCAGGCAAGGTAATAGGTAACTTAACATAAATCCTTCCCTCCCTAAAAATCTCCTTCAGGCTCGGTTGTTTCTGCTAAATTGAAAACCTACTTCATAGACTCATATTTATGTTAAGGAATTGTTGAAAATTAACAAAACGTCCTCCACTATATCATTAGGTACATCTGGTTGCTTGCTTGCCTTTGGTTTCTTTGATTGAGGGGGACTCTTTCTCGATTAGTTTATCTATCTAGAGAGTTCCTCCTTAGTCAGTTAATCTTAAATACAATCTTGCAAAGTTCTCTTTTTCCTTCTATTAAGTGTTTGAAATGTAATGACTGTTTGCTATGTAATTAGTTGTATGTAATTAGTTGTAATGTAGTCATGTAGAATTGTATTCAAGATTAATTGATAAATCAATGAAACTGAAACTGAAACTTCTACAACACTGACCACTGACCAGGATTATTCGATTGTATAAAAAATTGCGGGTAGCTAGCTTAGCTCTGTCATGTCACGCTATCAAAACCAGCGACAGCAGAGACTTTAAAGAGTGGAGGGGCTATGAGACGGGCTATGAGTTTTTTTTAGCCCTTGACAAGAACAAAACGAAATGACTTTAATGGGAAAATGAAAGATTTTACAAAAAGATGCAATGGCAGCCTCTCACTAAGTATAGCTTAGCGGCCCCTGATCAAAACCATTTTTCGAACAGGATCAATCCCAATGGAAGGAAGTCACATAGAATCCTCTTGACCTTATTACAAAACATGTTAAAAAGCAGCAAGATAAAGAATAAAGCAATAAGATTCAAACATGATTTACACATCGCTCCAGAGATCTGCTGTACAAATTCACTTAATCGCAGAAGAGAATATTAAATCACTATCATGTCATGTCATGTCATGTCATGTCATGTCATGTCATGTCATGTCATGTCATGTCATGTCATGTCATGTCATGTCATGTCATGTCATGTCATGTCATGTCATGTCATGTCATGTCATGTCATGTCATGTCATGTCGCACAATGAAGACTTTCTTCAGAACAGAATCAACCCTAATGAAGAAATTAATGTTACAGGACTCAGGCTCTGACCCTCCCCAAAAAGCTGTACAGTAAAGAACGAAGTGATTAAGATTCCAACCTGATTTGCACATCACTCCAGAGATCTGCTGTACAAATTCACTTGATCGAAGACGATTGAAATCTTCAGCAAGATATACATTAGATGGGTTTCCAGCAATACTACGTAATTCATTGACTTTGACTCCTTTTCCTATGCCAATGACAATTAGCTTGGTTGAATCATCAGCCAATTCCTTTGCAACGACAGCAGGATTCACTGCGTCTTTATCAGGTGTCTGGGAACCATCAGTCAAGAGGATTAGTATATTTGTTGCATCCTTGCGTGCGCCAAGGAAAAGCTTCTCTTTTGCAAGCTGCAGTGCTTTATCAATTCTTGTAGTGTAGCCCATCAATGGAATGTCATCTACTGCTTTGTTGAAGTCATTAAGATTGTTGAATTGATCAATGCCAATACTTAACTTTGCTTCGTAACTGAATGTAACAACACCAGCACGGCTGCCAGCATTGCCAAGACCGAACGAAGTTGCAATTCCTTTCACAAACTCTTTTTCTTTGTTATAGTCACGACGCAGACTGCCAGATGAGTCGACAATGAAACCAATATTGGCCACGTTTTTACATTTGGCAACTGCAAAGAAAAAAGATACTATTTATACTATTTATACTAGGTATTGTAACATCTTAGATGAATATAAAAAACTATATTTTTTCCTCCCTGGATAGCTGTAATTCTTTTGAAGCTGAAATTAGGCTAAATTTAATTGGCATTCCTAAATGATGTTCATTCCTTGTGTTTGGCTGATTTTAACGCCAAAGCTTGCAACAAACAAGGCACACAAAGAAGAAGAGCTGATTTTTAAAACATTTTCGGCATGATTGAACAATAACAGTAATTAAAAGACGATTGCTCAGTTTGCAAAAGTCGATATTGCTATGGTTCCGGCGTTGTATCTAAGAATAAATATTGTTTAGTAAAAGAAGGGAAAGAGCAATAGGCGCTAATGCAGTTTCGCACACTGTGCCTTTTCTGATCCTAACTAAACCCTACCAAAATCCCGCCAAAACTCTACCAAAAGCATATAGGTGTGCGATATTGCATTAGCCTCGATCTACATACCACTAGATTTGCATATCTGCTTTCCCACAACACTTTGCAAAGTCGAGGTTGTCAGCTCTTCAAATTTCTCAAGGTGGAAAATATTTTGAGGTGTAGGAGCTATTGCGTTGAAATGGTCGGTGCTCGCTCCAGCTCCAACAGCCAGTAATATTATTCTAATAGCAGCAGCGTGAAGAGATTCAGCAGAGCGTGACAACGAATCGATGTCAACATCGCCAATTCGTTTCGCAGATGTCAAAATGACGAGTACGTGTGGGACATTTTGTCTTGCTCCATTCGTAACAGAAAAGAATTCCTTGAGTGCGGTAGAAAGAGCTTGCTGGATACGCATCCGACCACCAGAAGGCATCAGTTGATTAACAGCTGTCATGAAGCGAAAAGAGTCTTCAAATTCACTCAACTTTACAGCAATTTGAACTTTGTCTCCAGCTAAAATAACACCAGCATGAGTTGTATTAGAAGCCAATTGAAAAGGTGAAATTGCACCTTTGACTAAAGAGAGCTGTTTGGTGAAAGATGTACGCAATTTGTCCGATGCATCAATAATAAATCCAATGTCCGCATTTAACTTGCATTTGAAGGGCTCTTCGGCTGAAATTAGAAAACGATCATTATTCATACCGAGTGAATACAAAAAACCTTAACCCTGATTTGCCTGTGATATATGTTAATAGTTTTATTGTAAATTATATATATTGTAAATAGTAGGCCTTAATTAGCTGTAATTTTGCTATTCATTTTCATTTTAGCCTACTTTAAATAGATATTTAATAATAATAATAACAATAATAATAGTCATTTGGGATGAGATGACACGGTCAAATATTCATTCACAAGACAGGACAACACCACGATTGGAAATGTGCAATGTGCTCATGCCGGAAATCGATCCAGGGGTATCTACCGGGTGAATTAAAAAGAATTAACACGCTTAGTCGGCTGTGGAATGAAACGTAAGGCAAACTTAGACGTGAAACTTTTGTTTAGTAAAATCATTCATCAATCAGACCCAGAAATTAGGAAGATGCTGGTAAGGGATTTGTATGTGAACAAGAATTCCACAGTCGATTCTGGTCCATGATTTAGTTGCCATTGAAATTCTATACGATTGTTAGCTTCAGAGATAGAAATTAAATATCACTAGCAACCAAATCAGAGACCAGGATCGAATGTAGAACTTTCGTCCCCATATAAACCTATAAACCCCTTACCAGCATTTTCCTAATTTGTGGGTCTAAAAGAAACGTGATTTTACCAAATAAAATTTTCACAAAAACAATGCAAAGCAACATAGCTTACCCAAAAATCATCCTAGTGTTTTAGCTTGCAAAATTCCGAAGTTGATAGATACGTACACATAGGTTTCCAGATAATGGAAAACGAGCCGCAGTATGCCCTTTAGATAAAGGGGAGCAGTTTGTATTCAAACTATTTTATCAGGGGTACCTCAAGGCTCAGTTTTGGGCCCTATTCTGTTTAATGTTTACATAAACGGTTGAATATCTACCGCGTACACTTAGTTCCACAGCTCGCAAAAAGTGTTGAAGTTTTGCCTAACCCGGTATTTGAAAAGAATAGCACATTGATATTGAATCGATCAGGCAGACAATGACCATCCTTTACTCATAAACTCGTCATTAAAGTTGCTACCCATTCTTTAATGGAGAACTAAAGAGGTTGAATCAGTCATTTTAGATGAGCTAACAACGGGGGGGGGGGGGGTACTTCATTGTCAACATGATTCGACCTGAATCTGGACTTTGAGAAAAAGACCCATTCATATGACAGAATATTTAGAAATTCTGAGCCAATTTGCATGAACATCAGGAAATTTCTGACCCATGTGTATCAATATGTCGATTTGAAACAAAGGAAAACTTCAGTTGTTTGGGGTGGATTATCATTATGGGGCCCATTGATAAGAAATTCTAAAAAAACTACCCATCTACCAGAATTATAGTTAAAGCAGACCCAAATGTAAGGAATTTCAAATGAAAAAACCCAACCATATGAGCCACACGTCCAGTATCACTTAACAATGAACTACCCTCCCCCCCCACAGTGGGGCATGTGTACAAGGCATCATGACATTCGCTATTTAAGAAGAATTTTTTGTCTATTCTTAACAATTCATGGTTTGGGTACTTGCACATTTTAACGATAAATTTGATACTATAATTTTCGACGAATGGAGAAAAATGGAAAAATTGAGGTGAGACCGAGATTTGAACTCGGGGCCTTCTGCTTTCATGACAGACGCTCTACCAGTTGAGCTATCTCACCATGCGAATACGTGTACGCACGGATCATAGATATCCATACTGGTGTGGTGACGTAATCTCTGTTATGTCTGGCCTGCGTGACTAAGTGATGTCCAAAACGCAGGTTGGCGCGCTGCCTTCGACTTGACCAGAAATCACAACACCTTAACACCCCAATTTTTCCTCTCCATTGTCTTTACATATGGTTTGGGTACTTGCACATTTTAACGATAAATTTGATACTATAATTTTCGACGAATGGAGAAAAATTTTTCTTCATTTTTCTCCATTCGTCGAAAATTATAGTATCAAACTTAACAATTCATGTTTAAGGTCTTACTGCAACCATGTAAAAATATGTTTGAAGTAAATTGGTTGGTTAGAAAACATGCAAATTAATTTCGTTTATTTCTATACTAAATTACAGTTGTGATGATGATTATTATTATGACTAGCTGTTAACGCAGTTAAGTAAGTGCTGCTCATAGCGTTAGTCAAAATAACATTCCGCAGATTGTTAAAAGAATAAATGTCAAAGTGGACGTTTTTGAGCATGTGTTTGAAACCAAGGTAAATTGCAGCTTTTTGAAGTACAACAATTAAAACAACTACGAGAACTGTTTGTAAATTTCAAGACTGCATTACACGACTATAATACTAGCTAAAACATAATTTGATATTAATCTCAATTCAAGTCTTCAATTGCAATTTTAAGACTCAGTTAATCAATGTCAGTTCATTTTGTACATTCTTGGACTGCAAGGCTATCTTTTCCCCAGGTGGTACCTCAAATAGTATATGATGTTCTCATTTGGCCATAGATCAACACTGGCATTTTGAAGTAAAAATAGTTTATGATGCTTTAGAAGTAATACAGTAGCTTTGATCATTCCTTCGTGATTAGCTCAGAATGTCAATTATCTGCTTCCATCTGCATTAATCAGCCTCTTCAATAATATTCAAACAACTTGTTACATGATGGCAATACACAAAGTGTTCCCTTTTCAATTCTGTGTCAAATAACAGGTTTTGTATTATGCCTCAAATGAAAACAAGTCTTGAGGGTATATGATGCACAACAGTTGGCCATAACAATTCTTCAAAAGTACATATGGTAACAGTTTGTATCAACGTTAAAAGGTCACAAGGTGTGAAGAATGGTCAGAGAAGCAATGCTGATCCAATGCTTTTTGGTCTTTGTAAGAATGTGCATCCAGCAATTATCTTATGCTGTGTTGGTTGGTCTTTGGATGTCAATGGTTAAAGAAGCAAATACTGATCCAATGCTGTGCAAACAGTTACCGGAATATGAACTGTTAATATGTTGCTAATCCAATGCTGTGTTAATCTTTACATGAGCTGTCACAAATTAATTAATTACCTTTCATTTCTGCAACAAAATGTACATGAGATATTAAGCTTTTGTGTATGACATATATATGTACATGGTCACCTGGCAACATTAAAGGGGCCTTTGCAACGAGCATGGTTTGTGAATACACCATTTGTGGTCTTTTCGTTGTCGCCATTTTTACAGTCCACAAAAATGACCACCAATAAAAAGATGGCACATGCAAGGTACGGTGGTTGAAAAGGCCGATTTAGGTACCTAAGTAGATAACAGAAATATACTGACAAAAAATTTGTGCTAAGGAAGGGAAAAATTAATCAAGAAGCCAATCAAAACTCTTTCAGGTGCAAAGAATCATGGTTGAAAGATCCTTTCAATTATCTTTTTGTGCAATCCTCTCTTGTGATTTTCTATGCAATGGGAAGTCACGTCTGAAACAATTTATGGCACATTTATGCACCAGATGTTTGCAGTTTTCCAAGCAAAAAGAAAACTACTGTTCTAAAGTGCAGCAATACTCTACAAAAAGATGAATTCTTACCTTTCCTAATCAAATACATAAAGCCCTGAGTTAGGATTGAAAATAATAGATACCATGTACCCATCTAATAAGAAAATTGCATGGTTGTTATCTGTGAAAACATTTTCAAGTGCTGTATGCAAAGGAATGAATGGTGAATCATTATCATCTTGTGTATTACTAAAGAAAGAGCCTCGACAAATATTTCCAAAAGTAATTGAGCATCCTGAATGATCAGATTCGTTTAATTTGTTGTTTGTTTCAGTTGGTTTTGAATGGGTTGGAAGTAGTAGCTTTTGTTGCCACAATAAAGGCAATTCTCTGTTTATCACCACAATGGGTGATTTATTTTTCTTTCCACAATGGGAAAGACACTGTTGTTGGATGCCTCAGTGGGCGTTTCTGATATATTTGCTTTTGTTGCTACAAGTGGCAATACCAAAATGGGTCTATACGTTTCGTTTGTTGCCACAAAGGGCAGGTCATTGCTGTTTATTTGTGAAAGCGTAAGAAACGCGCTTAGGCCTTCGTTGACGAAATCTTCCTGCCACTTCTGGAGCCTATCCGCTGCAGAACAATAAATTGTCAACACAGCATAGGGGATAAAAAGAAATCCTCTCATATTTACTATGAAATGAGATTTCAAAAAATGATTTGATACGTACCAGAGTCAATGAAAATCCCTTTCTGCTTCTCGCAATGAACGTGAGCCAACTTCTTGGGCAGTCAGCAAAGCAAGCAGGATGCCAGAAATTCTGTTGTTGTTGTTGTTGTTCGTTTTTGCATCCATACGTGGAGATCGACACAGGAATTTCAATCAACCCGTCTAAATGGCTGCTACGCGCATGCGCTTAAGCAGCAATTATTGGAAGGCTTTACAATGAAACCAGAGATAATAACTGCCAAAAATGTGTGTGCATCATGACGTTTCTGTTGCTATGGATAATATGAAAGCCCTTTGTAATTCTTGACCGTTTTAAGGATTAAATTGTAAAAATATTGTGGTTTGTTCTGCTAGGTACCCTGTAGACCCACAATAGCTCCCTTATTTGCCCATGCCCCCTTACTTTGCAGTTTTAGTTTCTTTTTCACACTTAAAAACCATTTGACATCAATATTTATTGGGTCAGCTGTCTTAGAATTAGATTTCAGAGGCATAGAGTCCCAAAGTGATGCCTTCGCTATTTTTTACTTCCATTATTTGATAAAGAACTGAGATATTGTGACAGATTTTCCTTGAAACCCGCAAATTTCCGCAAACAATCCTTTCTACCATGTTATCATCGACCCTTTAGGTGCAATTTAAGCATAGTGTGGTTTGCCTGCTCTTGTCTGCACGTTTTGTATCCAACTAGAAAGGTAAGTGCGTTGCTAAGAATGGCCTAAATAGCGCAGCCAATGGTGCACAGATCAAAATATTAGCAAAAATCCGAAAAATAGTCTTTTGTGCTGTCAACGTAATGAATGTTGTCCGCTAATGGCTAAAGATCAAACTGATCAAACTGATCAAACTGCTTAACCTGCAACATCCACTGAAGGAGCTACAGAAGGCAGATAAGGTAGCTTAATTTTCAGTGATCAACTGCACTGGAATTTTCTTGCTCCTGTTTGTGAGAAAGCCTAGTACTTAAAGGATCGTACATTCTTTCAGAAAAGGGATAGAAAGAATATTTAAAAAGTTTTGTGATCCCCAACCATTACTCTTTCAAAATAACTATGTTTGGAAGCAGTTGAAGGAAATCGAATGTTTGGTCTATGTCATGATGATGCCCCACTGTGCCCCTTCGAGGAGCTAACACGCTCAAATATTCATTCACATGAATATCATACTCTTTAAGCAAACTTTTCTACATACCTCGTTTACAGCTGCTCTTCGAGACACTCTCCACAAACGATGCTGACTTCAGCTCATCAAAGTTTTTCGCTAGATAAAGATTCTTCTTTTCCCTTCCAGCCATGTGCAGCAATTCAGTGCTGTTCACTCTTCTTCCGATACCAATAACTATCACCTTCACACCTCTGCGACGTATCTCATCTGCAATGTCCCCGGGATCAACAGCATCAGCATCTTTTGTCTGCGCACCATCAGTCAGTACTATCACCAATTTTGGAATACTAGCACGGCCACCGTTCTCACTTTTAAACAACTCATCTCTAGCCATTTTCAGAGCTTTATCAATGCGAGTTGTGTGTCCAAACAGTGGCAGTTTGTCAACGGCTGCCTTAAAACTCTCCGTTGTAGCATGATCTTTCAATTTAACACTGTGCTCTGCATGCCAGCTGAAAGTGATGATACCAGCTCTGCTACCATTCGCTGAGATTCTAAAGCTCTCTGCAAGGCTTTTCACAAACGTTTTTTCTTTTCCATATTCTCGTCTCAAACTTCCTGATGAATCTACTATGAAGCCAATATCGATAAGGTTCTTGCACTTTGGACCTTCAAGAAAGAATCAAGCAAATTACTGTATCTTCTGGAAATTGTACCATTCGATCTGTTGTTTGTGTTGGCTCTTGTTTCATCACTTTTTTGACACTATTCAACACATGCATATTTAAACAAATCGTTTTTTCAATTTACAATTTTTAACGTCATCAAATGGTAGTATTCTAAAATGTTTAATCAACGAAAACTTTTTGCCGAGAAGAAAAGGATATTTCGATGATTGAATAATGAAAGTCGATCTCAATTGTTCCAACTTCGAAAAATGAAGATTTACCACACTGAACTTTTCGATCCAAATTTCAATAGACTTTCTAGCTATTCTACACGAGAGAAGAGAAGCTTAAGATACTTTGGAAATTTTGTAGAATTTTTGAAAGTGCAAAACAGTGATAGCAGCTCTTAGATACAACTCAGTCGACTCCTTCGTAGTCAATGTATAAAAATATCACATGATCCACACTTCCAATTTGTAGAATAGCAGAACGGCCTATTCAGATGAATTAAACATTTTAACTCATGCTACCAAAAGTTCACTGGCATTTAAATTAACTTATACTTCATTCACTCACTATTATTATTATTATTATTATTCAGTCACTAAAATCCAATTCAAATTGCTTCATATACACTACTAGCATTTCTGTCACACCAACCAAATCATAAATATTCTGAGAAATCACATAAAAATGTATTTAAGACACTTACGTGGCTGACATGAGGATGCTCGTATTCCAGCTAAAACCTTGTCTGAAATAAGATCGTCGCTCGTTTTTGCCATATACAAGTCATTGTCTGATTTTACCAAGCCAGCCAGTTCCGACTTCTTCACCTTGTCACCAATACCCACAACAAGTACTTTCACATTCGACTCGTGGAATGGCGCTATGGCTTGTGATGGAGGTACTGCGCTTATGTCTCTCGTCTGAGCACCATCAGTCAGCAAAATAAGTACTTGCGGCACATCCAGCCTCATTCCATGATCTCGGAACAAACCAGCGAACGTTAGCTTCAACGCTGTGTCAAGCCTGCTAGTGCCACCAAGCAATGCAAGACTATCAACTGCTTTCCCCAATACTGAAGCATTGTTCTTCTCAGAAAATTCCAACACTACTTTAGCTTTGTTGCTGAAAGTCACAATGCCCAAATGACTTTCTTTGCCTCCAATGTTAAAACTTTCAGCAACTTTCTTGATAAACATCTTTTCTTTTTCGAACAGGTCTACCATGCTGTCTGAAGCATCAATCACGAAAGCAACATCTGAGCGAGACTGGCATTTCACTATAGCGTCAGATAACAATGCTCCCACTGCCAGAGCTAGTAAAAGGAATAAAATATCATAAAAGCGAAAGACATTAGCCATGTAACCCCAGTTTTTACAATGCACAAATCAGTAAAATCCTACTTTGTTTATCATTGTCAGCAATATGGCCAATGAGGAGCAAGTCATGCATTCGGTTATCTATCAATACAACTGCATTGATCGTTTCAGCTCAGTTTGATCATAACTATCGTTACTAACAAGAGACAAAGGAATCTCTACAATATAAATGAGCGAAGATTACAATGCCTAATTTTCATCATCTGAGTTTGAATAAAATCACGGACGAATGCGTTTCGATTCATCATTTAAAATTGGATGCATCATCAAATGTTTCACAACTATCAAATTTCACAAGTAGCGAGGGCAGATAACCATTCAGGCCTTAACAGATATCCTCTGGACGAGTTAAATCTATGTTTACAGCATGTCATATCGGTCGTAGATTCCCCTTCATTCTAATCGATAACAAATATGGTTATAAAACAATACCTCTCAGCGGTCAGTCTTAAAAAGAATCCCACTCTCCTCCCTGCTTGCATACCAAGAAACTGCTAAGAAGTCTAAGCACAAAATTAAAGTGCCTAACAAGAAAAATAACAGTATAGCTACCTTTCTGGCAATATGCCTTTGAAATTCCAGCCACGAAAACCGAAGACAGCAGCTCATTAAAATCCTTTGCCAAAAACATTCTTGAAGGAATGCCTCCTGCAATTTCATTCAGCTCTCCAGGAACCACATTTCTCCCAATACCAATCACAAATGTAACAACGCCAAGCTTTTCTCGCATTTCTGCTGCAATGCCGGCTGGGTTCACAGCATCCTTATCTTTCGTTTGCGATCCGTCAGTCAAGATGAACAAAATCTTCGGTACACCAGCTCGGGCTCCATTCGATTTAACGAACAGTTCATCTCGTGCAACCTTCAGTGCTTTGTCTATCCTTGTCGTATACCCCATATATGGAATTCTGTCTACTGAGGATCTGAAATCTTTCATGTCTTTATGGTCTGACATCTTGGCGGTGAGCACTGCATCGTAGCTGAATGTCACAATACCTGCTCTACTGCCATCAACACCAATTCCAAATCCATCTGCCAAAATCTTTACAAAGTCTTTTTCTTTGCCGAAGCTACGACGCAGACTACCAGACGAGTCGACGACAAAACCGATGTCAGCAATATTATCACATGGCGCAACTGTAGACAAAACAAACATACACCATCAGAAATTAAAAATCACACTTGTATGAATCGGGAAACAAGATTACTGATGAGCAGACTAAATAAAGAACTGCACTATCATCATTCCGTCATTTGACACTTCCTTTTTTCCCTACATACATTCACAAGGTGGTAAGGTGAGCGAGCTGAGTCGTTAATAGTGCTTTTTCAGGATGGAGGATCCCAGGCTCGTGTATTATCATTGATTTTTATTGAGGCAAAAGTTTTCTTCAACGACGTGCTTACTTTCTCAAAATGCTCGTGCAAGGACTGGACACTGCAGTCCCATTTCGTAATGTTTTATATCAGGGTAAATGATGAATTCTTCTGGTGACTAAACGAACGGAATCATAGTGTGTTACGTTTCACCAAATTAGTTCAAGAGACTTCAACTCATCAATATGCGTTGCAAACTATACTTTTCAGTCATATACTGATTAAAACCAATCTCACTCACTTCGGTGCAATGGTTCTAAACGTTTAAAAAATAGAGTTCAAGCAACTCCAACTTACCTGTCTGCAGACACGTTGTCCCAGTGATACTGTCCACAAAGTCTAACGATTTCAACTGATCAAAGTCTTTCGCTAAGTACAAATCTCTCTCTGCTCGCACTAACGTCCGAAGTTCACTTGGGTTTACGGATCGTCCGATTCCAACCACCACAACTTTGATTCCAGCATCATGAAATTTTTGCACCACTGTCGATGGAGCGACCGCATCAGGATCTTGTGTCTGTTTCCCGTCTGTCAGCAAGACAAGCACTTTCGGCACTCTTACTCTCATTCCGTTCCTTTCATTGAACATTTCATTATATGCCATTTTCAATGCTTTGTCAATGCGAGTAGTACTTTTCATCAGTGGCAGTTCATTTACAGCCGACTTGAAATCGCCAATATTTGTGTAATCAGAAAACTTTATTTTCAGCTCTGCGTAATAGCTGAACAGCACTACAGACACATGACTTCCAAGCCTTGAAATGTTCAGATTTTCAGCTAGCAAATTGACAAAGTCCTTCTCTTTTGAATAGTCTCGCCTAAGGCTGCCTGATGAGTCGACAATGAAGCCAACATCTGCTACTTCGTTGCATTTTGCACGCTGTACGACTGAAAACAATTACAAAATGCGTTACAATAGTCAATTAATGAGCACATTAATCAATCATTAATCTACAATGGTACATCATTTTCACAATACTGCAGTATTCCATTGGGGAAAGATAATGAAGGAAACGGTATTGTTCAGATAACACATAAAGTAAGATGTGGGGAGAATGGTGCAGTGGAATTTCTATTCCAGAAATATAATCGATTCATTTCAACACTATTTGTCCCTGTTAAATAATAGCACAGATGTTTCAAGATAACATTCAGTAAATTATTCCAACAAGAAATTCATGGTACAAAGTACAAGCAAGGTAATATGCTCTTGGCAATCTAAAGTTTAGGAAGTCAGTGCGTAAACGTTAGACACAGCTTGGAGCAACAGTAGAAACGATAATTGGAATATTTTGCAGCATAGTTTCAGCAATCATAAAATAAAGACTCCAATACCAAGTACAAATATTGGAGACGATGATTTCACTTTGAAACATGATCAAGTAATCATTGATTAAAGGTTTTGTCATATTGCATGACATGGTGACAAAACCATCGATTTTCCAACTTCATGGAATAGTTTTACATTCGCTCTAGTAAACGCCTAAAAATCCCTTTCGTTGTTAGATTCTACTACTAGTTTGCTCCAATATGGCTAGGAAAGTATGTCTTACAACAGGAAGGACAAAGTTAAATAAGACCTGTATTCTCCAATTCTATTTGATGATACCGATAGTCAAATAAAGGCAATGATAAAAGTTGTAACAAAAACCACTTTAAAGTGAATTGAATCAACAAAAGCGTTCACTTACTTTTCTTGCATCCTGCCTTCGCAACATTTTGTACGAACACACTAGACATAAGTTCATCAAAGTCATTGGCCATGTAAACATTTGATGGTACTCCAGCAATCCTTTCTAGCTCATCTAGCTTTGTTCCTTTACCAACGCCAATCACAATCAACTTAATGCCATCATCACGAAGCTCCTTTGCCAGAACAGCCGGGTCAACAGCATCACTATCTTTTGTTTGTGAACCATCTGTGAGCAAGAAAACCAGCTTTGGTGCATCTTTTCTTGCTCCAATCATCAACTTTCCTTTTGCCAATCGCAATGCTTTATCAATTCTTGTCGTATAGCCCATCAACGGAATGCTGTCCACTGCCTTCTTGAAGTCTGCCAACTTCTTGAATTCATCCATCCTGATGCTTACCTCCGCATTGTAGCTGAAAGTAACGACGCCAGCACGGCTTCCAGCCTCACCAATCTCAAATGACTGCGCCAGCTCTTTCACAAATTCTTTCTCTTTGCCATAATCCCGACGAAGGCTGCCTGATGAATCCATAATAAAGCCAATGTTTGCCACATTTTCGCATTTCACAACTGCAAATCAAATGATCAATAAATAAACCAATGAATAAATGAACCAGCCTATCAATCAATCAACTACACCAACATCAATCAATCAATCAATCAATCAATCAATCAATCAGGTTAAGGTGATAGGGATAGAATCCTCTGACATACTAGCACATGTTCAATTATGTGTTGGGAATCCTGACATCTTTCATTGGCTACCAACATTGTTCATTGTTCATTCATTCAATTAAATCATACTACCTACATTCAACTACCTACCTACACACACACATTTTCAAGGTCACAAAATACATACCACTGGCCTTGCACGCTGACCTTGCAATCGACTCCTGCAACGATGCAGCGGTTAGTTCGTCAAATTTCTCCACGTAATAAATATCTCTGTCATCCTTTGCCAATATCTTCAAAATATCTTTGTCTGCACTCTTTCCTACAACAATTACGATCATTTTGATTCCTGCTTCATTAAACCTGCTTGCAGCAAGACGCAAAGAGTCCCCATTAACATTATCTAACTGTTTCTTTGTTGTCAACAGCGTTAGAACTTGTCCAACATTATACCTCGCACCTTTGCCTACACCAAACAGCTCATCGTAAGCTAGCAGAAGTGCCTTGTCTAGTCTTGTCTGTCCCTGTCCTCCCAACAATCCAATACCGGAAACGGCTGCCTCAAATCCAGAAGAATTCATGTGCTCGTTCATCTTGATGGCCACTTTTGCTTTACTGCCTCCAACAACCACACCTGCATGTGCTCCATCCTCTGATATACCAAATGCATTCAAAACACCATGTACAAAGTCCTTTTCTTTCTTTAGTGTTTCAGCTGTACCAACTGATCCATCGATAATGAAGCCAAGGTCAGCTCGTAGCTTGCATCGGAACTGTTCTTTAGCTGCAATTAATACATAAATTACTTAATGTAAGTACATAACACATTACTCTCTAGACTGAGCAGGACATTAGACAAGTTGCAATTTTCACAGAAACATAGTAGTTATGCATCTAACTCCAGATCCCACTTTTGACCAAATATCCATAGCTCATTAATCCAATCTCTTCTTGCACCAAACAACACCAACCAAAGCGTACCACTGATTTACAAGCAACCACCTATTCACTACATATCATTCAATAGACCCAATATAACGAGATTCCTTCCTGGCAATGCAACACTTAACAATAAAATATCTAAACTGTACCATCTTTCTCTTACTAAAGCTATTCTTTTCCTTACCAAACAGGTATGAATTAGCTAGGATAACCAACAGTTACTTGCCTTTATTACAGCTGCTCTTCGAGACACTCTCCACAAATGACGCCGATTTCAGCTCATCAAAGTTTTTAGCTAGATAAAGATTCTTCTTTTCCCTTCCAGCCATGTGCAGCAATTCAGTGCTGTTCACTCTTCCTCCGATACCAATAACTATCACCTTCACACCTCTGCGACGTATCTCATCTGCAATGTCCCCGGGATCAACAGCATCAGCATCTTTTGTCTGCGCACCATCAGTCAGTACTATCACCAATTTTGGAATACTAGCACGGCCACCGTTCTCACTTTTAAACAACTCATCTCTAGCCATTTTCAGAGCTTTATCAATGCGAGTTGTATGTCCAAACAGTGGCAGTTTGTCAACGGCTGCCTTAAAACTCTCCGTTGTAGCATGATCTTTCAATTTAACACTGTGCTCTGCATGCCAGCTGAAAGTGATGATACCAGCTCTGCTACCATTCGCTGAGATTCTAAAGCTCTCTGCAAGGCTTTTCACAAACGTTTTTTCTTTTCCATATTCTCGTCTCAAACTTCCTGATGAATCTACTATGAAGCCAATATCGATTAGGTTCTTGCACTTTGGACCTTCAAGAAAGAATCAAGCAAATTACTGTATCTTCTGGAAATTGTACCATTCGATCTGTTGTTTGTGTTGGCTCCTGTTTGAGGACTTTGTTTGACGCTACTCAACACATGCATATTTAAACAAATCGTTCTTTCAATTTACAATATTTAATGTCATCAAATGGTAGTATTCTAAACTGTTTAATCAACGAAAACTTTTTGCAAAGAAGAAAATGATATTTCGATGATTGATTCTTCAGGCAAATCAAATGGTGGAAAATGAAATTCGATCTCGAATGTTCAAACTTCGAAAAATGAAAATTTACCAGACTGAACCTTTCGATCAGAATTTAAATAGACTTTTTAGCTATTCTAAACGAGAGAAGAGAATCTTATGATATTTTTGAAATTTGTAGAAATTTTGAAAGTGCAAAACAGTGATAGCAGCTCTTAGATGCAACTCGGTCGACTCCTTCGTAGTCAATGCATAACAATATCACTTGATCCACACTCCCAATTTGTAGAATAGCAGAAAGGCCTATTCAGATGAATTAAATATTTTAACTTATGCTACAAAAAGAACACTGGTATTTAAATCAACTTATACTTCATTAGGTCTTCAGTCACTAACAGCCAATTCGAATTGCTTCATATACACTACTAGCATTTCTGCCACACAAACAAAATCATAAATATTTTGAGAAGTCAAATAAAAATGTATTTAAGACGCTTACGTGGCTGACACGAGGATGCTCGTATTCCAGCTAAAACCTTGTCTGAAATAAGATCGTCGCTCGTTTTTGCCATATACAAATCATTGTCTGATTTTACCAAGCCAGCCAGTTCCGACTTCTTCACCTTGTCGCCAATACCCACAACAAGTACTTTCACATTCGACTCGTGGAATGGCGCTATGGCTTGTGATGGAGGTACTGCGCTTATGTCTCTCGTCTGAGCACCATCAGTCAGCAAAATAAGTACTTGCGGCACATCCAGCCTCATTCCATGATCTCGGAACAAACCATCGAACGTTAGCTTCAACGCTGTGTCCAGCCTGCTAGTGCCACCAAGCAATACAAGACTATCAACTGCTTTCTCCAGTACTGAAGCATTGTTCTTCTCAGAAAATTCCAACACTACTTTAGCTTTGTTGCTGAAAGTGACAATGCCCACATGACTTTCTTTGCCCCCAATGTTAAAACTTTCAGCAACTTTCTTGATAAACATCTTTTCTTTTTCGAACAGGTCTACCATGCTGTCTGAAGCATCAATCACGAAAGCAACATCTGAGCGAGACTGGCATTTCACTATAGCGTCCGATAACAATGCTCCCACTGCCAGAGCTAGTTAAATAGAAAATATTACCAATAAAACAATTTCAGCTATGTACACCCATCCGTTGTAATGCAGAAAAATCAGTAAATTCCTACTTTGTTTATCATTGTCAGGAAAACAGCTATGTACGATTATCGGGTCGATTTTCCAAAGAACATTTGCATCTCGTCTTATTACTTTCACTTTCATCATAATTATCATTAGAAAATGCGCATACTTTGAATCCGTTCCTTGAAATTACCCCTCAATATATCAAAGTAATCAGCTATTACAAAAAAAGGAATCTCAAGATAATATTTGGTAGGGGAAATGCTAAAAATTTGTAAGGAGATGGAGGCAAAGAAACAAGACTTTAAATCAGCACGCTAAGGCCTTTCGAGATTGTCATTTCCAAACACACGTCTACGAATGCGGCAAAAAAGAATAATAAATTAAAGGAACCTTTCTTTAAAGCCTAGGCCTTTTTGGCATTAACAGATCCAAGAATGCTATTGCAGGAAGAGAACAAACTATTCAAGGCCGGAGATAGCCTACTTAACATCTAAAATATACCTTCTTTATCAATCGCCGAACAGGGAACATAAAAATAGTTTTACAGCTTATATAAATCGTTACGATTGATTTTACTTTCAAATGTTAGTCACACTCTGAAGAGAACATAAGTTCGAAAGGCGTTAGTGTGCTGATTTAAAGTCCTCTTTCTTTGCCTCCATCATCTTACAAATTTTCAAAAATACAAATGTGCAAGAATCATATTGCCTAACTTTTATCCTCTTAGCTTGGAAGTGAAGATTGGAGACGAATTTGGTCAGATAGATCCCATCACACTTGATGTATCATCAAATCTTCTTTCAAAACTGAACTTCTGCAGGACGCAAATCAATTGAAAATACACATGCTTTGAGGTATCTTATGGACAAGTTTAACTAACATTTACAGCTTCATTAATGGATCGTAAGACTCTTCTTAACTGCAATCGATAATCGCTACGATTATAAACAATCGATGCTTCTTCCCTATCTGCAGCCAAGAAACTAGCTAAGCCAAGAAAAAAACACCACGATAGCGTGGCAAGAAACATTACAGTACCTTTCTGGCAATATGCCTTTGAAATTCCAGCCACGAAAACCGAAGACAGCAGCTCATTAAAATCCTTTGCCAAAAACATTCTTGAAGGATTGCCTCCTGCAATTTCATTCAGCTCTCCAGGAACCACATTTCTCCCAATACCTATCACAAATGTAACTACGCCAAGCTTTTCTCGCATTTCTGCTGCAATGCTGGCTGGGTTCACAGCATCCTTGTCCTTTGTTTGCGATCCGTCAGTCAAGATGAACAAAATCTTCGGTACACCAGCTCGGGCTCCATTCGATTTAACGAACAGTTCATCTCGTGCAACCTTCAGTGCTTTGTCTATCCTTGTCGTATACCCCATATATGGAATTTTGTCTACTGACGCTCTGAAATCTTTCATGTCTTTATGGTCTGACATCTTGGCGGTGAGCACTGCATCGTAGCTGAATGTCACAATACCTGCTCTACTGCCATCAACACTAATTCCAAACACATCTGCCAAAATCTTTACAAAGTCTTTTTCTTTGCCGAAGCTACGACGCAGACTACCAGACGAGTCGACAACAAAACCGATATCAGCAATATTGTCACATGGCGCAACTGTAGACAAAACAAACAAACACACAACATCAACAATTAAAAATCACACTTGTATGAATCGGGAAACAAGATTGCTGAAGAGCAGACTAAATAAAGTACAATAGGCTGCACTATCATCATTCCGTCATTTGATACTTCCTTTCTTCTCTACCTAAGTAATGTTACCCACAAGGCAAGCAAGAAAAATTGTGAAGAGTGTTTATTCAGATACAAAATACAAGGGTCGTGTATTATCATTGACTCTCACTGAGGCAAAGATTTTCTTTTTCGTTGTATTTCGTTTATGAGAAAATGATAAAGCTATAGTTTGCCTGAGTTAGCGAGAAATACCTATACGTTGCGTTACTTTGGCAATCAGAATAATAACAATTGTCTTGTTTACGATATATATTGTTTCAGATCAAAGCATTTATATCCAGCTGGCTGACTTTAAATGAAATCTTGATTTTTGATTGCCAAGGAACGCGAGGATAGCGTCTTAAGGTCCAACAACTCAGTTCAACTTACTGTTTAGCTCATTAATGTGCCTTGCAAAGTGTTCTTTTCAGTCACATCCTGAAAACTATACTCGTGATTCACTTCAGTACAATGGTGCTAAGTACCGAATAAACGGAGGGGGTGAGAACAATCGACGGGGGGGGGAGGGGGTAATCGTCTTCTTAGTTAAAGAGGCATCTTTCTTATATTTATGTAAACAGTGCTGTTACTGATGAATTTACCCATGGACTCTTGTTCTGTTAAAGTCGTTTCTTGAGATTTCTTTTTGTGTTTATTCAAAATTCTAATCACAATCATTTCATTTTCACAGGAATTAATAAAGGTGAGGGATCGGAAAAAAGTGGGCACGGAACGGAAATATGTTCCAACATTAATAAACGGGGGGGGGGGGATAATTATTCGGTACTCCATAGAGTATTCAAAGTAGGGCTCAAGCAATTAAAACTTACCTGTCTGCAGACATGTTGTCCCAGTTATACTATCCACAAAGTCTGACGATTTCAACTGATCAAAGTCTTTCGCTAAGTACATATCTCTCTCTGCTCGCACTAACGTCCGAAGTTCACTTGGGTTTACGGATCGTCCGATTCCAACCACCACAACTTTGATTCCAGCATCATGAAATTTTTGCACCACTGTCGATGGAGCGACCGCATCAGGATCTTGTGTCTGTTTCCCGTCTGTCAGCAAGACAAGCACTTTCGGCACTCTTACTCTCATTCCGTTCCTTTCATTGAACATTTCATTATATGCCATTTTCAATGCTTTGTCAATGCGAGTAGTACTTTTCATCAGTGGCAGTGCATTTACAGCCGACTTGAAATCGCCAATATTTGTGTAATCAGAAAACTTTATTTTCAGCTCTGCGTAATAGCTGAACAGCACTACAGACACATGACTTCCCAGCCTTGAAATGTTCAGATTTTCAGCTAGCAAATTGACAAAGTCCTTCTCTTTTGAATAGTCTCGCCTAAGGCTGCCTGATGAGTCAACAATGAAGCCAACATCTGCTACTTCGTTGCATTTTGCACGCTGCACGACTGAAAACAATTACAAAATGCGTTACAATAGTCAATTAATGTGCACATTAATCAATCATTAATCTACAATGGTACATCATTTTCACAATACTGCAGTATTCCATTGGGGAAAGATAATGAAGGAAACGGTATTGTTCAGATAACACATAAAAAAAGATGTGGGGAGAATGGTGCAGTGGAATTTCTGTTCCAGAAATATAATCGATTCATTTCAACACTATTTGTCCCTGTTAAATAATAGCACAGATGTTTCAAGATAACATTCAGTAAATTATTCCATCAAGAAATTCATGGTACAAAGTACAAGCAAGGTAATATGCTCTTGGCAATCTAAAGTTTAGGAAGTCAGTGCGTAAACGTTAGACACAGCTTGGAGCAACAGTAGAAACGATAATTGGAATATTTTGCAGCATAGTTTCAGCAATCATAAAATAAAGACTCCAATACCAAGTACAAATATTGGAGACGATGATTTCACTTTGAAACATGATCAAGTAATCATTGATTAAAGGTTTTGTCATATTGCATGACATGGTGACAAAACCATCGATTTTCCAACTTCATGGAATAGTTTTACATTCGCTCTAGTAAACGCCTAAAAATCCCTTTCGTTGTTAGATTCTACTACTAGTTTGCTCCAATATGGCTAGGAAAGTATGTCTTACAACAGGAAGGACAAAGTTAAATAAGACCTGTATTCTCCAATTCTATTTGATGATACCGATAGTCAAATAAAGGCAATGATAAAAGTTGTAACAAAAACCACTTTAAAGTGAATTGAATCAACAAAAGCGTTCACTTACTTTTCTTGCATCCTGCCTTCGCAACATTTTGTACGAACACACTAGACATAAGTTCATTAAAGTCATTGGCCATGTAAACATTTGATGGTACTCCAGCAATCCTTTCTAGCTCATCTAGCTTTGTTCCTTTACCAACGCCAATCACAATCAACTTAATGCCATCATCACGAAGCTCCTTTGCCAGAACAGCCGGGTCAACAGCATCACTATCTTTTGTTTGTGAACCATCTGTGAGCAAGAAAACCAGCTTTGGTGCATCTTTTCTTGCTCCAATCATCAACTTTCCTTTTGCCAATCGCAATGCTTTATCAATTCTTGTCGTATAGCCCATCAACGGAATGCTGTCCACTGCCTTCTTGAAGTCTGCCAACTTCTTGAATTCATCCATCCTGATGCTTACCTCCGCATTGTAGCTGAAAGTAACGACGCCAGCACGGCTTCCAGCCTCACCAATCTCAAATGACTGCGCCAGCTCTTTCACAAATTCTTTCTCTTTGCCATAATCCCGACGAAGGCTGCCTGATGAATCCATAATAAAGCCAATGTTTGCCACATTTTCGCATTTCACAACTGCAAATCAAATGATCAATAAATAAACCAATGAATAAATGAACCAGCCTATCAATCAATCAACTACAACAACATCAATCAATCAATCAATCAATCAATCAGGCAAGGTGATAGGGATAGAGTCCTCTCACATACTAGCACATGTTCAATTATGTGTTGGGAATCCTGACATCTTTCATTGGCTACCAACATTGTTCATTGTTCATTCATTCAATTAAATCATACTACCTACATTCAACTACCTACCTACACACACATTTTCTAGGTCACAAAATACATACCACTGGCCTTGCACGCTGACCTTGCAATCGACTCCTGCAACGATGCAGCGGTTAGTTCGTCAAATTTCTCCACGTAATAAATATCTCTGTCATCCTTTGCCAATATCTTCAAAATATCTTTGTCTGCACTCTTTCCTACAACAATTACGATCATTTTGATTCCTGCTTCATTAAACCTGCTTGCAGCAAGACGCAAAGAGTCCCCATTAACATTATCTAACTGTTTCTTTGTTGTCAACAGCGTTAGAACTTGTCCAACATTATACCTCGCACCTTTGCCTACACCAAATAGCTCATCGTAAGCTAGCAGAAGTGCCTTGTCTAGTCTTGTCTGTCCCTGTCCTCCCAACAATCCAATACCGGAAACGGCTGCCTCAAATCCAGAAGAATTCATGTGCTCGTTCATCTTGATGGCCACTTTTGCTTTACTGCCTCCAACAACCACACCTGCATGTGCTCCATCCTCTGATATACCAAATGCATTCAAAACACCCTGTACAAAGTCCTTTTCTTTCTTTAGTGTTTCAGCTGTACCAACTGATCCATCGACAATGAAGCCAAGGTCAGCTCGTAGCTTGCATCGGAACTGTTCTTTAGCTGCAATTAAAACATAAATTACTTCATGTAAGTACATAACACATTACTCTCTAGACTGAGCAGGACATTAGACAAGTTGTAATCTTCACAGAAACATAGTACTTATGCTTCTAACCCCAGATCCCACTTTTCACCAAATTTCGATAACTCATTATTCCAATCTCTTCTTTCACCAAACAACACCAACCAAAGAGTACCATACATTTACAAGCAACCACCTATTCACTACATATTATTCAATAGACCCAATAGAACGAGATTCCTTCCTGGCAATGCAACACTTAACAATAAAATGTCTAAACTGTACCATCTTTCTCTTACTAAAGTTATTCTTTTCCTTACCAAACAGGTATGAATTAGCTAGGATAACCAACAGTTACTTGCCTTGATTACAGCTGCTCTTCGAGACACTCTCCACAAATGACGCCGACTTCAGCTCATCAAAGTTTTTAGCTAGATAAAGATTCTTCTTTTCCCTTCCAGCCATGTGCAGCAATTCAGTGCTGTTCACTCTTCTTCCGATACCAATAACTATCACCTTCACACCTCTGCGACGTATCTCATCTGCAATGTCCCCGGGATCAACAGCATCAGCATCTTTTGTCTGCGCACCATCAGTCAGTACTATCACCAATTTTGGAATACTAGCACGGCCACCGTTCTCACTTTTAAACAACTCATCTCTAGCCATTTTCAGAGCTTTATCAATGCGAGTTGTGTGTCCAAACAGTGGCAGTTTGTCAACAGCTGCCTTAAAGCTCTCCGTTGTAGCATGATCTTTCAATTTAACACTGTGCTCTGCATGCCAGCTGAAAGTGATGATACCAGCTCTGCTACCATTCGCTGAGATTTTAAAGCTCTCTGCAAGGTTTTTCACAAACGTTTTTTCTTTTCCATATTCTCGTCTCAAACTTCCTGATGAATCTACTATGAAGCCAATATCGATTAGGTTCTTGCACTTTGGACCTTCAAGAAAAAAGCAAGAAAATTACTGTATCTTCTGGATATTCTACCATTCGATCTGTTGTTTGTGTTGGCTCTTGTTTCATGACTTTGTTTGACACTGTTCAACATATGTACCGGGTGAGCCAGAAAAAAGTTCCCACTTTCGAAAATTAGTAGCACCACAACTCCTTCATGGATTTAAATCATTCAAATTCTAGTTAAAAGCCAACTGATCGAAGTATTTTTGTGATTTTGCTCGTCTTCTTACGAACACTGCAAATAGAGGTAAATTCAAATTTACAAAAATATTTTGGTTGCAAAATGAATGAAAAAGGGCCTAACACACTTGATCAAATCATTAGGACTCTCCTCACACAGAACAATACGCACGGGCGCTTGACCTCTCTCAAGGGTTATAAGACATACATTCTCAAACAGATACCAAAATATTTTCAATCCCATTGCAGTAAATGTGCAAACGATATCTCTCACACATGAGAAGTTGCATTTTTTCTGTTGTTCTCAGCGAGGAGTCCTTTATGATTTGATCAAGTATTTTAGGCCTTTTTCAGTCCTTTTGCAACCACACTTTTTTGTAAACTGGAATCTACCAATTTTTCTACTGCTCATAAGAAGACGAGTAAAATCACAAAAATACTTCAATGTTTTGGCTGTCAAGCCAAAATAGATCCATTCCAATCAATCCAGTACTCTTTAAGCTATGAATTTTCAAATGTGGGAACTCTTTTCTGGTTCAACCGGTAAATCTAAATAAATTGTTCTTTCATCTTACAATTTTTGCAATATCACTTGATCCACACTTCCAATTTGTAGAATAGCAGAAAGGCCTATTCAGATGAATTAAACATTTTAACTCATGCTACAAAAAGTTCACTGGCATTCAAATCAACTTATACTTCATTAGGTCTTCAGTCTTTAGGAGCCAATTCGAATTTCTTCATATACACTACTACCATTTCTGTCACACTAACCAAATCATAAATATTTTGAGAAATCACATAGGAAATGTATTTAAGACGCTTACGTGGCTGACATGAGGATGCTCGTATTCCAGCTAAAACCTTATCTGAAATAAGATCATCGCTCGTTTTTGCCATATACAAGTCATTGTCTGATTTTACCAAGCCAGCCAGTTCCGATTTCTTCGCCTTGTCACCAATACCCACAACTAGTACTTTCACATTCGACTCGTGGAATGGCGCTATGGCTTGTGATGGAGGTACTGCGCTTATGTCTCTCGTCTGAGCACCATCAGTTAGTAAAATAAGTACTTGCGGCACATCCAGCCTCATTCCATGATCTCGGAACAAACCATCGAACGTTAGCTTCAACGCTGTGTCCAGCCTGCTAGTGCCACCAAGCAATACAAGACCATCAACTGATTTCCACAATACTGAAGCATTGTTCTTCTCAGAAAATTCCAAAACTACTTTAGCTTTGTTGCTGAAAGTCACAATGCCCAAATGACTTTCTTTGCCTCCAATGTTAAAACTTTCAGCAACTTTCTTGATAAACATCTTTTCTTTTTCGAACAGGTCTACCATGCTGTCTGAAGCATCAATCACGAAAGCAACATCTGAGCGAGACTGGCATTTCACTATAGCGTCAGATAACAATGCTCCTACTGCCAAAGCTGGTAAAATGAATAAAATATCATGAAAACGAAAGATATTAGCCATGTAACCCAGTTTTTACGATGCACAAATCAGTTAATTCCTACTTTGTTTATCATTCTCAGCAAAATAGCCGATAAGGAGCAAGTCATGCATTCGGTTATCTATTAAAACAATTGCATTTGTAGTTTCAGCCCAGTTTGAGCAAGTTTGATCACAACTATCGTTAGTAACAAGAGACAAAGGAATATCTACAATACAGGTGAAAGGACTACAAAAGGGAGGCACATTTTCAGTCTCCTCTGTGATCTCCGACTTACATGGCTGATACTTAGGAACTGTTCTGTGATATAATTTGACTTATGTGGTAACTCCCCCAGGGAAAATTTTTTCCGTGAAAAGTATTTTGAAGAAAAGTATTCTATTTGAATCATAGATCAATTTTCCTTTGGGACTACAAAAGGGAGGTGCCATAAAAACTCACATATTTTTGATTGAGACAAACCAAGGCATTTTCTTAGCATGTCTACATATTTTGGGTACTTCTTGCTTCATACCACCGAATATCATTAAATGATCACCACTTGCTAAGTACAGCTTTTTGGCAAAAATTTCATAAAATGGACTACGAAAGGGAGGTTCAGGAGATTTAGAAATCATGAATATCATTGCTATGGCATTGAAAATAGGTGATATCTATGTCTAAGAGGCTCACCAAGAAAAGATGGCGATTTGAAGCTAACCTGACATATTTTGTTCTTCTTCGTTTTATCAACTACTTTGAGTTCTGTCTACCATAGGTCCAATTTAAAAGTGGGGGTTTCAAAATCAAATATTTTAATACACCACTGCTGCTTGGAAGTTGCTGGATTGTCAATTTAAGAGGGATTGTCCCAAAAGAATCTAAAAAGAAAACTAGAATTACACAGGTTTCTGGATCAATGGCAGTTCAAGACATCACTGCAACACTGGAGAGTATTGACAAGTCAAAAAAGGAAAAGGAAGAGAAAAGAAAGGCAAGGAGGGAGAAGAGAGAGAATGACAAAGAAGCATATTATCAATGCCTGAAGTATTGTCATTGTGACACAAAGACATGTGTTGCTTTGAGATTGAAGCAATATGAATCAAGTCACAACAAACTAAAGTCGATTCGTAGCAAGTCTGCATGCAGGGGTGAAGATGGATCCAAACCAAACATGATCCCCTTAACCCTATCATTACCGGGGAGGGGCACAAAGTGGTCGCGGCAACGTTTATTTGATGTAGTGTCGTCAGTTAAAAAGATAAAGAGCTGAAACTTTGCGAATTTTCCTGAAATTTAATTGGCTAATTAAAATTTGAAATTTTGTTTCAAAATGGTAGACACTGATCACGTGATCAACCTCTTTTCAACACGTGGTCAGCTGGAAAAGTAAAGAAGTGAGTCTAGTTTTTGCCAGGATAATCTTACATCATTGAGAATAACAGTATTCGATAGCTTTTGATGAGAGCTTTCAGATCATAATAATTGTTCATTTTATGATGACATCAGCAAATTTAATGTTCAAGACAATTCATCAAGTATATGACATCATATAAATAATAACAAAATGTATTAGATAACCTTAAGTGGTCAAAATTGGTTCTATTGATTGTTATGAACAATTTTAAGGCATTTTAGAGTATTTCATCAGTAATTAGGGGTTTAGATGAAACAATAACAAACTGACGCAAATAAATTATGAATATATGATATATACCGGGTGAGCCAGAAAAAAGTTCCCACTTTTGAAAATTCATAGCATCAAGAGTACTTCGTGGATTTGAATGATTCAAATTCTAGTTGAAAGCCAAAAGATCGAAGTATTTTTGTGATTTTTCTCGTCTTCTTACGAGCACTACAAATATAGGTAAATTCAACTTTACAAAAATTTCATGGTTGCAAAATGACTGAAAAAGGCCTAAAATGCTTGATCAAATCATAAAGGACTCCTCGCTCAGAACAACAGAGAAAATGCAATTTCTCGTGGGTGAGAGATATCGTCTGCACATCTATTGCCATGGGATTGAAAATCTTTAGTATCTGTAAGAGAATCTATTTCTTGTAACTCTTGAGAGAGGTGAAACGCATGTGCGTATTGTTCTGTGTGAGGAGAGTCCTAACGATTTGATCAAGTGTTTTAGGCCTTTTTCTGTCATTTTGCAGCCATGAAATTTTTGTAAAGTTGAATTTACCTATATTTGTAGTGCTCGTAAGAAGACGAGAAAAATCATAAAAATACTTCGATCTTTTGGCTTTCCACTAGAATTTGAATCATTCAAATCCACAAAGTACTTGTGATGCTACGAATTTTAGAAAGTGGGAACTTTTTTCTGGCTCACCCGGTAGATAATGAAGCTTAAATGGGTATTAGATTGCCGATTTTTACTCAGTGATGCTTTGGGGTACATTCTAGTAGCAGTATGAAAGAAATTATCAATTAAGAACTTAAATATTGCCAAACATTGCTAATAGTAAGCAAATACGGCAATTTTCCTCAATTATGACGTCCTGGTGACGTCATGGATGCAATGAAGAATTACTAAGAAGCCTATTGTGTAGATTTTGTTCCTTTACACCATTGTACTAAGTTTCATTCTCATATCTGCAATAGTGATGAAGTTACGGAGGGAGGGGGCACTTTGTAGTACCCCCGGTACTACAAGGGTCCAAAAAGGCCGGTACTGATAGGGTTAACAAGGCAGGATCTGAATCATTGAAGTGTGGAGATTATGTTAAAGTTGCTTCTGGCCTTTTCAAAAGGTTTTATGCAACTGTTCTTATTAAGAGCTATAGTGATGAAGTTGAAATACAATACTTTCAGGAAAGATTTGGAAAGTGGATATTGAAGGAAAATGACATTGACTCAAGTTTACCAGAGGAAACTAATTAAAGTAACAGCAGAGATACTGTAGACAGGCGCGCATACTTCATTTTGTTGACTGAATGGTTATGTTTGGTTGCTGTTGGGTTGTTGTTCCTTATCGTTGTTTTCAGCTAAATTTATGTGTTTACAAAGAATTGTTCCCAAATAGTTGGTTATTACAAATAGTTTGGTGCTTGCTTGTGTTCCCTCTTCAAAGAATGATCCCAAAAATGTGGGACTACAAAAGGGAGGTCTTAAATAGTGTACCACCGGTAGAAATTGGAGGCTAATTTTTATGCCTACTGGTAGCCACTGGCAAGGACACATCTTTTGCTTCTTTTTCCACCCTAGTTTTATAGACTTATATTTTACTACAATCTTTTACTCACTCTTTATTTGAAATTTTATGTCGTTTTTGTGGTATAATCCATTTCTAAACTCACTGCTACCATATGATGCCAAAGTCTATTTGGTATTGATATTGTTATTCAGAAAGGTAAATGGTTTACTTCATTCAGGTTTTCACCGCTGTGCAGCACTGCTTGAGATTATCACTAAATTTTAGAAAATGGAAAAACCTCCCTTTTGTAGTCCACCTCCCTTTTGTAGTCCTTTCACCTGTATAAATGCACGAAGATTACAATGCCTAATTTTCATCATCAGAGTTTGAAAAAAAATCACAGACGAATGCATTTCGATTCATCCTTTCACATTTGATGCATCATCAAATGTTTCATATCTATCAAATTTCACAAGTAGCCAAAGCAGACAACACTTAAAGCCTTTACGGATATTCTATGGACCAGCTAAATCTATGTTTACAGCATGTCGAATCGGTCGTGGAATTCCCCTTTATTTCAATCGATAACCAATATGTTTATAAAAAAATCCCTCTCAGCTCCCTGTCTTAAAAGGAATTCCACTCTCCTCCCTGTTTGCTTACCAAGAAACTGCTGAGAAGTCCAAGCACAATATTAACGTGCATGACAAAAAAATTACAGCATAGCTACCTTTCTGGCAATATGCCTTTGAAATTCCAGCCACGAAAACCGAAGACAGCAGCTCATTAAAATCCTTTGCCAAAAACATTCTTGAAGGATTGCCTCCTGCAATTTCATTCAGCTCTCCAGGAACCACATTTCTCCCAATACCTATCACAAATGTAACTACGCCAAGCTTTTCTCGCATTTCTGCTGCAATGACGGCTGGGTTCACAGCATCCTTATCCTTCGTTTGCGATCCGTCAGTCAAGATGAACAAAATCTTCGGTACACCAGCTCGGGCTCCATTCGATTTAACGAACAGTTCATCTCGTGCAACCTTCAGTGCTTTGTCTATCCTTGTCGTGTACCCCATATATGGAATTCTGTCTACTGAGGATCTGAAATCTTTCATGTCTTTATGGTCTGACATCTTGGCGGTGAGCACTGCATCGTAGCTGAATGTCACAATACCTGCTCTACTGCCATCAACACTAATTCCAAACACATCTGCCAAAATCTTTACAAATTCTTTCTCTTTGCCGAAGCTACGACGCAGACTACCAGACGAGTCGACAACAAAACCGATGTCAGCAATGTTATCACATGGCGCAACTGTAGACAAAACAATCATACACCATCAACAATTAAAAATCACACTATCTTGAATCGGGAAACAAGATAAGCAGACTAAATAAAGTACAATAGGCAGCACTATCATCCTTCCTTCATTTGATATTTCCTTTCTTCCTTACATAAATAATGTTACACACAAAGTGCGCGAGAAAAGATGCGAAGCGCGGTTGTGCAAATATATGATCCAAGGATCATGTATCATCATCGAATTTCACTGAGGCAAAGGTTTTATTCGACAAAATGCTTACTTTCTGAAAATTAAAGGACCAGAGACATCGCTATCTACTTTCGTTGTGTTTTCGTATTTGCAAAAACGATAAATCATAAATCGATAAATCGACAAATGATTTGAAGGAAGGAAGGTATGAAATTAAATAAAGCATAACTTAACATATAACACACGGGATCAAATACCATCGCTGGCAATAAACGCTTATGAAAGAAAACATGATAAATCCTTCTGTTGCCTGAATAAGCGAGAAATATAGATATTTACTGTCCATCAACTCAGTTCAACATATTTCAGCTCATCAATATGCATTATAAAGTTGGCTTTGGAATCGTATAAAAAAACAAGCCTCATTATTCACATAAGTGCAATGGTTCTAAACGTTTAAAAAATAGAGTTCAAGCAACTCCAACTTACCTGTCTGCAGACACGTTGTCCCAGTGATACTGTCCACAAAGTCTAACGATTTCAACTGATCAAAGTCTTTCGCTAAGTACAAATCTCTCTCTGCTCGTACTAACGTCCGAAGTTCACTTGGGTTTACGGATCGTCCGATTCCAACCACCACAACTTTGATTCCAGCATCATGAAATTTTTGCACCACTGTCGATGGAGCGACCGCATCAGGATCTTGTGTCTGTTTCCCGTCTGTCAGCAAGACAAGCACTTTCGGCACTCTTACTCTCATTCCGTTCCTTTCATTGAACATTTCATTATATGCCATTTTCAATGCTTTGTCAATGCGAGTAGTACTTTTCATCAGTGGCAGTGCATTTACAGCCGACTTGAAATCGCCAATATTTGTGTAATCAGAAAACTTTATTTTCAGCTCTGCGTAATAGCTGAACAGCACTACAGACACATGACTTCCCAGCCTTGAAATGTTCAGATTTTCAGCTAGCAAATTGACAAAGTCCTTCTCTTTTGAATAGTCTCGCCTAAGGCTGCCTGATGAGTCAACAATGAAGCCAACATCTGCTACTTCGTTGCATTTTGCACGCTGCACGACTGAAAACAATTACAAAATGCGTTACAATAGTCAATTAATGTGCACATTAATCAATCATTAATCTACAATGGTACATCATTTTCACAATACTGCAGTATTCCATTGGGGAAAGATAATAAAGGATACGGTATTGTTCAGATACCACATAAAGTAAGATGTGGGGAGAATGGTGCAGTGGAATTTCTATTCCAGAAATATAATCGATTCATTTCAACACTATTTGTCCCTGTTAAATAATAGCACAGATGTTTCAAGATAACATTCAGTAAATTATTCCAACAAGAAATTCATGGTACAAAGTACAAGCAAGGTAATATGCTCTTGGCAATCTAAAGTTTAGGAAGTCAGTGCGTAAACCTTAGACACAGCTTGGAGCAACAGTAGAAACGATAATTGGAATATTTTGCAGCATAGTTTCAGCAATCATAAAATAAAGACTCCAATACCAAGTACAAATATTGGAGACGATGATTTCACTTTGAAACATGATCAAGTAATCATTGATTAAAGGTTTTGTCATATTGCATGACATGGTGACAAAACCATCGATTTTCCAACTTCATGGAATAGTTTTACATTCGCTCTAATAAACGCCTAAAAATCCCTTTCGTTGTTAGATTCTACTACTAGTTTGCTCCAATATGGCTAGGAAAGTATGTCTTACAACAGGAAGGACAAAGTTAAATAAGACCTGTATTCTCCAATTCTATTTGATGATACCGATAGTCAAATAAAGGCAATGATAAAAGTTGTAACAAAAACCACTTTAAAGTGAATTGAATCAACAAAAGCGTTCACTTACTTTTCTTGCATCCTGCCTTCGCAACATTTTGTACGAACACACTAGACATAAGTTCATTAAAGTCATTGGCCATGTAAACATTTGATGGTACTCCAGCAATCCTTTCTAGCTCATCTAGCTTTGTTCCTTTACCAACGCCAATCACAATCAACTTAATGCCATCATCACGAAGCTCCTTTGCCAGAACAGCCGGGTCAACAGTATCACTATCTTTTGTTTGTGAACCATCTGTGAGCAAGAAAACCAGCTTTGGTGCATCTTTTCTTGCTCCAATCATCAACTTTCCTTTTGCCAATCGCAATGCTTTATCAATTCTCGTCGTATAGCCCATCAACGGAATGCTGTCAACTGCCTTCTTGAAGTCTGCCAACTTCTTGAATTCATCCATCCTGATGCTTACCTCCGCATTGTAGCTGAAAGTAACGACGCCAGCACGGCTTCCAGCCTCACCAATCTCAAATGACTGCGCCAGCTCTTTCACAAATTCTTTCTCTTTGCCATAATCCCGACGAAGGCTGCCTGATGAATCCATAATAAAGCCAATGTTTGCCACATTTTCGCATTTCACAACTGCAAATCAAATGATCAATAAATAAACCAATGAATAAATAAACCAGCCTATCAATCAATCAACTACAACAACATCAATTAATCAATCAATCAATCAATCAATCAGGTAAGGTGATAGGGATAGAGTCCTCTCACATACTAGCACATGTTCAATTATGTGTTGGGAATCCTGACATCTTTCATTGGCTACCAACATTGTTCATTGTTCATTCATTCAATTAAATCATACTACCTACATTCAACTACCTACCTACACACACACATTTTCTAGGTCACAAAATACATACCACTGGCCTTGCACGCTGACCTTGCAATCGACTCCTGCAACGATGCAGCGGTTAGTTCGTCAAATTTCTCCACGTAATAAATATCTCTGTCATCCTTTGCCAATATCTTCAAAATATCTTTGTCTGCACTCTTTCCTACAACAATTACGATCATTTTGATTCCTGCTTCATTAAACCTGCTTGCAGCAAGACGCAAAGAGTCCCCATTAACATTATCTAACTGTTTCTTTGTTGTCAACAGCGTTAGAACTTGTCCAACATTATACCTCGCACCTTTGCCTACACCAAACAGCTCATCGTAAGCTAGCAGAAGTGCCTTGTCTAGTCTTGTCTGTCCCTGTCCTCCCAACAATCCAATACCGGAAACGGCTGCCTCAAATCCAGAAGAATTCATGTGCTCGTTCATCTTGATGGCCACTTTTGCTTTACTGCCTCCAACAACCACACCTGCATGTGCTCCATCCTCTGATATACCAAATGCATTCAAAACACCCTGTACAAAGTCCTTTTCTTTCTTTAGTGTTTCAGCTGTACCAACTGATCCATCGATAATGAAGCCAAGGTCAGCTCGTAGCTTGCATCGGAACTGTTCTTTAGCTGCAATTAAAACATAAATTACTTAATGTAAGTACATAACACATTACTCTCTAGACTGAGCAGGACATTAGACAAGTTGTAATCTTCACAGAAACATAGTACTTATGCTTCTAACCCCAGATCCCATTTTTCACCAAATTTCGATAACTCATTATTCCAATCTCTTCTTTCACCAAACAACACCAACCAAAGCGTACCAAAGATTTACAAGCAACCACCTATTCACTACATATTATTCAATAGACCCAATAGAACGAGATACCTTAAATTTTTGAGTAAATCGCAGCGCCCATTCGTTTACGTCTTCGTAATGTAGTGTTTTTTGTGGTAACGTTGTGTTGATAAACTATACTATTTATTAATTATCTATTGTAAGTGCTATTCACAGTGGGAACTCGATGACCATGTGTCCATTTTCACTGTGAGTGGCACACTCTATCTTATGTTTAGTTTATCTGTTAAATGTAGTTGATTTTAAGGAGTATATAAAAAAAAAAAAAAAAAAAAAAAAAAAAAAAAAAAAAAACGAGATTCCTTCCTGGCAATGCAACACTTAACAATAAAATGTCTAAACTGTACCATCTTTCTCTTACTAAAGTTATTCTTTTCCTTACCAAACAGGTATGAATTAGCTAGGATAACCAACAGTTACTTGCCTTGATTACAGCTGCTCTTCGAGACACTCTCCACAAATGACGCCGACTTCAGCTCATCAAAGTTTTTAGCTAGATAAAGATTCTTCTTTTCCCTTCCAGCCATGTGCAGCAATTCAGTGCTGTTCACTCTTCTTCCGATACCAATAACTATCACCTTCACACCTCTGCGACGTATCTCATCTGCAATGTCCCCGGGATCAACAGCATCAGCATCTTTTGTCTGCGCACCATCAGTCAGTACTATCACCAATTTTGGAATACTAGCACGGCCACCGTTCTCACTTTTAAACAACTCATCTCTAGCCATTTTCAGAGCTTTATCAATGCGAGTTGTGTGTCCAAACAGTGGCAGTTTGTCAACGGCTGCCTTAAAACTCTCCGTTGTAGCATGATCTTTCAATTTAACACTGTGCTCTGCATGCCAGCTGAAAGTGATGATACCAGCTCTGCTACCATTCGCTGAGATTTTAAAGCTCTCTGCAAGGCTTTTCACAAACGTTTTTTCTTTTCCATATTCTCGTCTCAAACTTCCTGATGAATCTACTATGAAGCCAATATCGATAAGGTTCTTGCACTTTGGACCTTCAAGAAAAAAGCAAGAAAATTACTGTATCTTCTGGATATTCTACCATTCGATCTGTTGTTTGTGTTGGCTCTTCTTTCATGACTTTGTTTGACACTGTTCAACATATGTACCGGGTGAGCCAGAAAAAAGTTCCCACTTTCGAAAATTAGTAGCACCACAACTCCTTCATGGATTTAAATCATTCAAATTCTAGTTAAAAGCCAACTGATCGAAGTATTTTTGTGATTTTGCTCGTCTTCTTACGAACACTGCAAATAGAGGTAAATTCAAATTTACAAAAATATTTTGGTTGCAAAATGAATGAAAAAGGGCCTAACACACTTGATCAAATCATTAGGACTCTCCTCACACAGAACAATACGCACGGGCGCTTGACCTCTCTCAAGGGTTATAAGACATACATTCTCAAACAGATACCAAAATATTTTCAATCCCATTGCAGTAAATGTGCAAACGATATCTCTCACACATGAGAAGTTGCATTTTTTCTGTTGTTCTCAGCGAGGAGTCCTTTATGATTTGATCAAGTATTTTAGGCCTTTTTCAGTCCTTTTGCAACCACACTTTTTTGTAAACTGGAATCTACCAATTTTTCTACTGCTCATAAGAAGACGAGTAAAATCACAAAAATACTTCAATGTTTTGGCTGTCAAGCCAAAATAGATCCATTCCAATCAATCCAGTACTCTTTAAGCTATGAATTTTCAAATGTGGGAACTCTTTTCTGGTTCAACCTGTAAATCTAAATAAATTGTTCTTTCATCTTACAATTTTTGCAATATCACTTGATCCACACTTCCAATTTGTAGAATAGCAGAAAGGCCTATTCAGATGAATTAAACATTTTAACTCATGCTACAAAAAGTTCGATGTCATTCAAATCAACTTATACTTCATTAGGTCTTCAGTCTTTAGGAGCCAATTCGAATTTCTTTATATACCCTACTACCATTTCTGTCACACTAACCAAATCATAAATATTTTGAGAAATCACATAGGAAATGTATTTAAGACGCTTACGTGGCTGACATGAGGATGCTCGTATTCCAGCTAAAACCTTGTCTGAAATAAGATCGTCGCTCGTTTTTGCCATATACAAGTCATTGTCTGATTTTACCAAGCCAGCCAGTTCCGACTTCTTCACCTTGTCGCCAATACCCACAACTAGTACTTTCACATTCGACTCGTGGAATGGCGCTATGGCTTGTGATGGAGGTACTGCGCTTATGTCTCTCGTCTGAGCACCATCAGTTAGTAAAATAAGTACTTGCGGCACATCCAGCCTCATTCCATGATCTCGGAACAAACCATCGAACGTTAGCTTCAACGCTGTGTCCAGCCTGCTAGTGCCACCAAGCAATACAAGACCATCAACTGATTTCCACAATACTGAAGCATTGTTCTTCTCAGAAAATTCCAAAACTACTTTATCTTTGTTGCTGAAAGTCACAATGCCCAAATGACTTTCTTTGCCTCCAATGTTAAAACTTTCAGCAACTTTCTTGATAAACATCTTTTCTTTTTCGAACAGGTCTACCATGCTGTCTGAAGCATCAATCACGAAAGCAACATCTGAGCGAGACTGGCATTTCACTATAGCGTCAGATAACAATGCTCCTACTGCCAAAGCTGGTAAAATGAATAAAATATCATGAAAACGAAAGATATTAGCCATGTAACCCCAGTTTTTACAATCCACAAATCAGTTAATTCCTACTTTGTTTATCATTCTCAGCAAAATAGCCGATAAGGAGCAAGTCATGCATTCGGTTATCTATTAAAACAATTGCATTTGTAGTTTCAGCCCAGTTTGAGCAAGTTTGATCACAACTATCGTTAGTAACAAGAGACAAAGGAATCTCTACAATATAAATGCACGAAGATTACAATGCCTAATTTTCATCATCAGAGTTTGAAAAAAAATCACAGACGAATGCATTTCGATTCATCCTTTCACATTTGATGCATCATCAAATGTTTCATATCTATCAAATTTCACAAGTAGCCAAAGCAGACAACACTTAAAGCCTTTACGGATATTCTATGGACCAGCTAAATCTATGTTTACAGCATGTCGAATCGGTCGTGGAATTCCCCTTTATTTCAATCGATAACCAATATGTTTATAAAAAAATCCCTCTCAGCTCCCTGTCTTAAAAGGAATTCCACTCTCCTCCCTGTTTGCTTACCAAGAAACTGCTGAGAAGTCCAAGCACAATATTAACGTGCATGACAAAAAAATTACAGCATAGCTACCTTTCTGGCAATATGCCTTTGAAATTCCAGCCACGAAAACCGAAGACAGCAGCTCATTAAAATCCTTTGCCAAAAACATTCTTGAAGGATTGCCTCCTGCAATTTCATTCAGCTCTCCAGGAACCACATTTCTCCCAATACCTATCACAAATGTAACTACGCCAAGCTTTTCTCGCATTTCTGCTGCAATGACGGCTGGGTTCACAGCATCCTTATCCTTCGTTTGCGATCCGTCAGTCAAGATGAACAAAATCTTCGGTACACCAGCTCGGGCTCCATTCGATTTAACGAACAGTTCATCTCGTGCAACCTTCAGTGCTTTGTCTATCCTTGTCGTATACCCCATATATGGAATTCTGTCTACTGAGGATCTGAAATCTTTCATGTCTTTATGGTCTGACATCTTGGCGGTGAGCACTGCATCGTAGCTGAATGTCACAATACCTGCTCTACTGCCATCAACACTAATTCCAAACACATCTGCCAAAATCTTTACAAATTCTTTCTCTTTGCCGAAGCTACGACGCAGACTACCAGACGAGTCGACAACAAAACCGATGTCAGCAATATTATCACATGGTGCAACTGTAGAGAAAACAAACATACACCATCAGAAATTAAAAATCACACTTGTATGAATCGGGAAACAAGATTACTGATGAGCAGATTAAATGAAAGTTCAATAGGCAGCACTATCATCATTCCGTCATTTTACACTTCCTTTCTTCCCTTCATACATTCACAAGGTGGTAAGGTGAGCGAACTGAGTCGTTAATAGTGCTTTTTCAGGATGGAGGATCCCAGGCTCGTGTATTATCACTGATTTTGATTGAAGCAAAAGTTTTCTTCAACGACGTGCTTACTTTCTCAAAATGCTCGTGCAAGGACTGGACACTGCAGTCCCATTTCGTAATGTTTTATATCAGGGTAAATGATGAATTCTTCTGGTGACTAAACGAACGGAATCATAGTGTGTTACGTTTCACCAAATTAGTTCAAGAGATTTCAACTCATCAATATGCGTTGCAAACTATACTTTTCAGTCATATACTGAATAAAACCACTCTCACTCACTTCAGTGCAATGGTTATAGTCGTTTTAAATATAGAGTTCAAGCAACTCCAACTTACCTGTCTGCAGACACGTTGTCCCAGTGATACTGTCCACAAAGTCTAACGATTTCAACTGATCAAAGTCTTTCGCTAAGTACAAATCTCTCTCTGCTCGCACTAACGTCCGAAGTTCACTTGGGTTTACGGATCGTCCGATTCCAACCACCACAACTTTGATTCCAGCATCATGAAATTTTTGCACCACTGTCGATGGAGCGACCGCATCAGGATCTTGTGTCTGTTTCCCGTCTGTCAGCAAGACAAGCACTTTCGGCACTCTTACTCTCATTCCGTTCCTTTCATTGAACATTTCATTATATGCCATTTTCAATGCTTTGTCAATGCGAGTAGTACTTTTCATCAGTGGCAGTGCATTTACAGCCGACTTGAAATCGCCAATATTTGTGTAATCAGAAAACTTAATTTTCAGCTCTGCGTAATAGCTGAACAGCACTACAGACACATGACTTCCCAGCCTTGAAATGTTCAGATTTTCAGCTAGCAAATTGACAAAGTCCTTCTCTTTTGAATAGTCTCGCCTAAGGCTGCCTGATGAGTCAACAATGAAGCCAACATCTGCTACTTCGTTGCATTTTGCACGCTGCACGACTGAAAACAATTACAAAATGCGTTACAATAGTCAATTAATGTGCACATTAATCAATCATTAATCTACAATGGTACATCATTTTCACAATACTGCAGTATTCCATTGGGGAAAGATAATAAAGGATACGGTATTGTTCAGATACCACATAAAGTAAGATGTGGGGAGAATGGTGCAGTGGAATTTCTATTCCAGAAATATAATCGATTCATTTCAACACTATTTGTCCCTGTTAAATAATAGCACAGATGTTTCAAGATAACATTCAGTAAATTATTCCAACAAGAAATTCATGGTACAAAGTACAAGCAAGGTAATATGCTCTTGGCAATCTAAAGTTTAGGAAGTCAGTGCGTAAACGTTAGACACAGCTTGGAGCAACAGTAGAAACGATAATTGGAATATTTTGCAGCATAGTTTCAGCAATCATAAAATAAAGACTCCAATACCAAGTACAAATATTGGAGACGATGATTTCACTTTGAAACATGATCAAGTAATCATTGATTAAAGGTTTTGTCATATTGCATGACATGGTGACAAAACCATCGATTTTCCAACTTCATGGAATAGTTTTACATTCGCTCTAGTAAACGCCTAAAAATCCCTTTCGTTGTTAGATTCTACTACTAGTTTGCTCCAATATGGCTAGGAAAGTATGTCTTACAACAGGAAGGACAAAGTTAAATAAGACCTGTATTCTCCAATTCTATTTGATGATACCGATAGTCAAATAAAGGCAATGATAAAAGTTGTAACAAAAACCACTTTAAAGTGAATTGAATCAACAAAAGCGTTCACTTACTTTTCTTGCATCCTGCCTTCGCAACATTTTGTACGAACACACTAGACATAAGTTCATTAAAGTCATTGGCCATGTAAACATTTGATGGTACTCCAGCAATCCTTTCTAGCTCATCTAGCTTTGTTCCTTTACCAACGCCAATCACAATCAACTTAATGCCATCATCACGAAGCTCCTTTGCCAGAACAGCCGGGTCAACAGCATCACTATCTTTTGTTTGTGAACCATCTGTGAGCAAGAAAACCAGCTTTGGTGCATCTTTTCTTGCTCCAATCATCAACTTTCCTTTTGCCAATCGCAATGCTTTATCAATTCTTGTCGTATAGCCCATCAACGGAATGCTGTCCACTGCCTTCTTGAAGTCTGCCAACTTCTTGAATTCATCCATCCTGATGCTTACCTCCGCATTGTAGCTGAAAGTAACGACGCCAGCACGGCTTCCAGCCTCACCAATCTCAAATGACTGCGCCAGCTCTTTCACAAATTCTTTCTCTTTGCCATAATCCCGACGAAGGCTGCCTGATGAATCCATAATAAAGCCAATGTTTGCCACATTTTCGCATTTCACAACTGCAAATCAAATGATCAATAAATAAACCAATGAATAAATAAACCAGCCTATCAATCAATCAACTACAACTACAAATCAATCAATCAATCAATCAATCAGGCAAGGTGATAGGGATAGAGTCCTCTCACATACTAGCACATGTTCAATTATGTGTTGGGAATCCTGACATCTTTCATTGGCTACCAACATTGTTCATTGTTCATTCATTCAATTAAATCATACTACCTACATTCAACTACCTACCTACACACACACATTTTCTAGGTCACAAAATACATACCACTGGCCTTGCACGCTGACCTTGCAATCGACTCCTGCAACGATGCAGCGGTTAGTTCGTCAAATTTCTCCACGTAATAAATATCTCTGTCATCCTTTGCCAATATCTTCAAAATATCTTTGTCTGCACTCTTTCCTACAACAATTACGATCATTTTGATTCCTGCTTCATTAAACCTGCTTGCAGCAAGACGCAAAGAGTCCCCATTAACATTATCTAACTGTTTCTTTGTTGTCAACAGCGTTAGAACTTGTCCAACATTATACCTCGCACCTTTGCCTACACCAAACAGCTCATCGTAAGCTAGCAGAAGTGCCTTGTCTAGTCTTGTCTGTCCCTGTCCTCCCAACAATCCAATACCGGAAACGGCTGCCTCAAATCCAGAAGAATTCATGTGCTCGTTCATCTTGATGGCCACTTTTGCTTTACTGCCTCCAACAACCACACCTGCATGTGCTCCATCCTCTGATATACCAAATGCATTCAAAACACCCTGTACAAAGTCCTTTTCTTTCTTTAGTGTTTCAGCTGTACCAACTGATCCATCGATAATGAAGCCAAGGTCAGCTCGTAGCTTGCATCGGAACTGTTCTTTAGCTGCAATTAAAACATAAATTACTTAATGTAAGTACATAACACATTACTCTCTAGACTGAGCAGGACATTAGACAAGTTGTAATCTTCACAGAAACATAGTACTTATGCTTCTAACCCCAGATCCCACTTTTCACCAAATTTCGATAACTCATTATTCCAATCTCTTCTTTCACCAAACAACACCAACCAAAGCGTACCAAAGATTTACAAGCAACCACCTATTCACTACATATTATTCAATAGACCCAATAGAACGAGATTCCTTCCTGGCAATGCAACACTTAACAATAAAATGTCTAAACTGTACCATCTTTCTCTTACTAAAGTTATTCTTTTCCTTACCAAACAGGTATGAATTAGCTAGGATAACCAACAGTTACTTGCCTTGATTACAGCTGCTCTTCGAGACACTCTCCACAAATGACGCCGACTTCAGCTCATCAAAGTTTTTAGCTAGATAAAGATTCTTCTTTTCCCTTCCAGCCATGTGCAGCAATTCAGTGCTGTTCACTCTTCTTCCGATACCAATAACTATCACCTTCACACCTCTGCGACGTATCTCATCTGCAATGTCCCCGGGATCAACAGCATCAGCATCTTTTGTCTGCGCACCATCAGTCAGTACTATCACCAATTTTGGAATACTAGCACGGCCACCGTTCTCACTTTTAAACAACTCATCTCTAGCCATTTTCAGAGCTTTATCAATGCGAGTTGTGTGTCCAAACAGTGGCAGTTTGTCAACAGCTGCCTTAAAGCTCTCCGTTGTAGCATGATCTTTCAATTTAACACTGTGCTCTGCATGCCAGCTGAAAGTGATGATACCAGCTCTGCTACCATTCGCTGAGATTTTAAAGCTCTCTGCAAGGCTTTTCACAAACGTTTTTTCTTTTCCATATTCTCGTCTCAAACTTCCTGATGAATCTACTATGAAGCCAATATCGATTAGGTTCTTGCACTTTGGACCTTCAAGAAAAAAGCAAGAAAATTACTGTATCTTCTGGATATTCTACCATTCGATCTGTTGTTTGTGTTGGCTCTTGTTTCATGACTTTGTTTGACACTGTTCAACATATGTACCGGGTGAGCCAGAAAAAAGTTCCCACTTTCGAAAATTAGTAGCACCACAACTCCTTCATGGATTTAAATCATTCAAATTCTAGTTAAAAGCCAACTGATCGAAGTATTTTTGTGATTTTGCTCGTCTTCTTACGAACACTGCAAATAGAGGTAAATTCAAATTTACAAAAATATTTTGGTTGCAAAATGAATGAAAAAGGGCCTAACACACTTGATCAAATCATTAGGACTCTCCTCACACAGAACAATACGCACGGGCGCTTGACCTCTCTCAAGGGTTATAAGACATACATTCTCAAACAGATACCAAAATATTTTCAATCCCATTGCAGTAAATGTGCAAACGATATCTCTCACACATGAGAAGTTGCATTTTTTCTGTTGTTCTCAGCGAGGAGTCCTTTATGATTTGATCAAGTATTTTAGGCCTTTTTCAGTCCTTTTGCAACCACACTTTTTTGTAAACTGGAATCTACCAATTTTTCTACTGCTCATAAGAAGACGAGTAAAATCACAAAAATACTTCAATGTTTTGGCTGTCAAGCCAAAATAGATCCATTCCAATCAATCCAGTACTCTTTAAGCTATGAATTTTCAAATGTGGGAACTCTTTTCTGGTTCAACCGGTAAATCTAAATAAATTGTTCTTTCATCTTACAATTTTTGCAATATCACTTGATCCACACTTCCAATTTGTAGAATAGCAGAAAGGCCTATTCAGATGAATTAAACATTTTAACTCATGCTACAAAAAGTTCACTGGCATTCAAATCAACTTATACTTCATTAGGTCTTCAGTCTTTAGGAGCCAATTCGAATTTCTTCATATACACTACTACCATTTCTGTCACACTAACCAAATCATAAATATTTTGAGAAATCACATAGGAAATGTATTTAAGACGCTTACGTGGCTGACATGAGGATGCTCGTATTCCAGCTAAAACCTTATCTGAAATAAGATCATCGCTCGTTTTTGCCATATACAAGTCATTGTCTGATTTTACCAAGCCAGCCAGTTCCGATTTCTTCGCCTTGTCACCAATACCCACAACTAGTACTTTCACATTCGACTCGTGGAATGGCGCTATGGCTTGTGATGGAGGTACTGCGCTTATGTCTCTCGTCTGAGCACCATCAGTTAGTAAAATAAGTACTTGCGGCACATCCAGCCTCATTCCATGATCTCGGAACAAACCATCGAACGTTAGCTTCAACGCTGTGTCCAGCCTGCTAGTGCCACCAAGCAATACAAGACCATCAACTGATTTCCACAATACTGAAGCATTGTTCTTCTCAGAAAATTCCAAAACTACTTTAGCTTTGTTGCTGAAAGTCACAATGCCCAAATGACTTTCTTTGCCTCCAATGTTAAAACTTTCAGCAACTTTCTTGATAAACATCTTTTCTTTTTCGAACAGGTCTACCATGCTGTCTGAAGCATCAATCACGAAAGCAACATCTGAGCGAGACTGGCATTTCACTATAGCGTCAGATAACAATGCTCCTACTGCCAAAGCTGGTAAAATGAATAAAATATCATGAAAACGAAAGATATTAGCCATGTAACCCAGTTTTTACGATGCACAAATCAGTTAATTCCTACTTTGTTTATCATTCTCAGCAAAATAGCCGATAAGGAGCAAGTCATGCATTCGGTTATCTATTAAAACAATTGCATTTGTAGTTTCAGCCCAGTTTGAGCAAGTTTGATCACAACTATCGTTAGTAACAAGAGACAAAGGAATCTCTACAATATAAATGCACGAAGATTACAATGCCTAATTTTCATCATCAGAGTTTGAAAAAAAATCACAGACGAATGCATTTCGATTCATCCTTTCACATTTGATGCATCATCAAATGTTTCATATCTATCAAATTTCACAAGTAGCCAAAGCAGACAACACTTAAAGCCTTTACGGATATTCTATGGACCAGCTAAATCTATGTTTACAGCATGTCGAATCGGTCGTGGAATTCCCCTTTATTTCAATCGATAACCAATATGTTTATAAAAAAATCCCTCTCAGCTCCCTGTCTTAAAAGGAATTCCACTCTCCTCCCTGTTTGCTTACCAAGAAACTGCTGAGAAGTCCAAGCACAATATTAACGTGCATGACAAAAAAATTACAGCATAGCTACCTTTCTGGCAATATGCCTTTGAAATTCCAGCCACGAAAACCGAAGACAGCAGCTCATTAAAATCCTTTGCCAAAAACATTCTTGAAGGATTGCCTCCTGCAATTTCATTCAGCTCTCCAGGAACCACATTTCTCCCAATACCTATCACAAATGTAACTACGCCAAGCTTTTCTCGCATTTCTGCTGCAATGACGGCTGGGTTCACAGCATCCTTATCCTTCGTTTGCGATCCGTCAGTCAAGATGAACAAAATCTTCGGTACACCAGCTCGGGCTCCATTCGATTTAACGAACAGTTCATCTCGTGCAACCTTCAGTGCTTTGTCTATCCTTGTCGTATACCCCATATATGGAATTCTGTCTACTGAGGATCTGAAATCTTTCATGTCTTTATGGTCTGACATCTTGGCGGTGAGCACTGCATCGTAGCTGAATGTCACAATACCTGCTCTACTGCCATCAACACTAATTCCAAACACATCTGCCAAAATCTTTACAAATTCTTTCTCTTTGCCGAAGCTACGACGCAGACTACCAGACGAGTCGACAACAAAACCGATGTCAGCAATGTTATCACATGGCGCAACTGTAGACAAAACAATCATACACCATCAACAATTAAAAATCACACTATCTTGAATCGGGAAACAAGATAAGCAGACTAAATAAAGTACAATAGGCAGCACTATCATCCTTCCTTCATTTGATATTTCCTTTCTTCCTTACATAAATAATGTTACACACAAAGTGCGCGAGAAAAGATGCGAAGCGCGGTTGTGCAAATATATGATCCAAGGATCATGTATCATCATCGAATTTCACTGAGGCAAAGGTTTTATTCGACAAAATGCTTACTTTCTGAAAATTAAAGGACCAGAGACATCGCTATCTACTTTCGTTGTGTTTTCGTATTTGCAAAAACGATAAATCATAAATCGATAAATCGACAAATGATTTGAAGGAAGGAAGGTATGAAATTAAATAAAGCATAACTTAACATATAACACACGGGATCAAATACCATCGCTGGCAATAAACGCTTATGAAAGAAAACATGATAAATCCTTCTGTTGCCTGAATAAGCGAGAAATATAGATATTTACTGTCCATCAACTCAGTTCAACATATTTCAGCTCATCAATATGCATTATAAAGTTGGCTTTGGAATCGTATAAAAAAACAAGCCTCAATATTCACATAAGTGCAATGGTTCTAAACGTTTAAAAAATAGAGTTCAAGCAACTCCAACTTACCTGTCTGCAGACACGTTGTCCCAGTGATACTGTCCACAAAGTCTAACGATTTCAACTGATCAAAGTCTTTCGCTAAGTACAAATCTCTCTCTGCTCGTACTAACGTCCGAAGTTCACTTGGGTTTACGGATCGTCCGATTCCAACCACCACAACTTTGATTCCAGCATCATGAAATTTTTGCACCACTGTCGATGGAGCGACCGCATCAGGATCTTGTGTCTGTTTCCCGTCTGTCAGCAAGACAAGCACTTTCGGCACTCTTACTCTCATTCCGTTCCTTTCATTGAACATTTCATTATATGCCATTTTCAATGCTTTGTCAATGCGAGTAGTACTTTTCATCAGTGGCAGTGCATTTACAGCCGACTTGAAATCGCCAATATTTGTGTAATCAGAAAACTTAATTTTCAGCTCTGCGTAATAGCTGAACAGCACTACAGACACATGACTTCCCAGCCTTGAAATGTTCAGATTTTCAGCTAGCAAATTGACAAAGTCCTTCTCTTTTGAATAGTCTCGCCTAAGGCTGCCTGATGAGTCAACAATGAAGCCAACATCTGCTACTTCGTTGCATTTTGCACGCTGCACGACTGAAAACAATTACAAAATGCGTTACAATAGTCAATTAATGTGCACATTAATCAATCATTAATCTACAATGGTACATCATTTTCACAATACTGCAGTATTCCATTGGGGAAAGATAATAAAGGATACGGTATTGTTCAGATACCACATAAAGTAAGATGTGGGGAGAATGGTGCAGTGGAATTTCTATTCCAGAAATATAATCGATTCATTTCAACACTATTTGTCCCTGTTAAATAATAGCACAGATGTTTCAAGATAACATTCAGTAAATTATTCCAACAAGAAATTCATGGTACAAAGTACAAGCAAGGTAATATGCTCTTGGCAATCTAAAGTTTAGGAAGTCAGTGCGTAAACGTTAGACACAGCTTGGAGCAACAGTAGAAACGATAATTGGAATATTTTGCAGCATAGTTTCAGCAATCATAAAATAAAGACTCCAATACCAAGTACAAATATTGGAGACGATGATTTCACTTTGAAACATGATCAAGTAATCATTGATTAAAGGTTTTGTCATATTGCATGACATGGTGACAAAACCATCGATTTTCCAACTTCATGGAATAGTTTTACATTCGCTCTAGTAAACGCCTAAAAATCCCTTTCGTTGTTAGATTCTACTACTAGTTTGCTCCAATATGGCTAGGAAAGTATGTCTTACAACAGGAAGGACAAAGTTAAATAAGACCTGTATTCTCCAATTCTATTTGATGATACCGATAGTCAAATAAAGGCAATGATAAAAGTTGTAACAAAAACCACTTTAAAGTGAATTGAATCAACAAAAGCGTTCACTTACTTTTCTTGCATCCTGCCTTCGCAACATTTTGTACGAACACACTAGACATAAGTTCATTAAAGTCATTGGCCATGTAAACATTTGATGGTACTCCAGCAATCCTTTCTAGCTCATCTAGCTTTGTTCCTTTACCAACGCCAATCACAATCAACTTAATGCCATCATCACGAAGCTCCTTTGCCAGAACAGCCGGGTCAACAGCATCACTATCTTTTGTTTGTGAACCATCTGTGAGCAAGAAAACCAGCTTTGGTGCATCTTTTCTTGCTCCAATCATCAACTTTCCTTTTGCCAATCGCAATGCTTTATCAATTCTTGTCGTATAGCCCATCAACGGAATGCTGTCCACTGCCTTCTTGAAGTCTGCCAACTTCTTGAATTCATCCATCCTGATGCTTACCTCCGCATTGTAGCTGAAAGTAACGACGCCAGCACGGCTTCCAGCCTCACCAATCTCAAATGACTGCGCCAGCTCTTTCACAAATTCTTTCTCTTTGCCATAATCCCGACGAAGGCTGCCTGATGAATCCATAATAAAGCCAATGTTTGCCACATTTTCGCATTTCACAACTGCAAATCAAATGATCAATAAATAAACCAATGAATAAATAAACCAGCCTATCAATCAATCAACTACAACAACATCAATCAATCAATCAATCAATCAATCAATCAGGCAAGGTGATAGGGATAGAGTCCTCTCACATACTAGCACATGTTCAATTATGTGTTGGGAATCCTGACATCTTTCATTGGCTACCAACATTGTTCATTGTTCATTCATTCAATTAAATCATACTACCTACATTCAACTACCTACCTACACACACACATTTTCAAGGTCACAAAATACATACCACTGGCCTTGCACGCTGACCTTGCAATCGACTCCTGCAACGATGCAGCGGTTAGTTCGTCAAATTTCTCCACGTAATAAATATCTCTGTCATCCTTTGCCAATATCTTCAAAATATCTTTGTCTGCACTCTTTCCTACAACAATTACGATCATTTTGATTCCTGCTTCATTAAACCTGCTTGCAGCAAGACGCAAAGAGTCCCCATTAACAATATCTAACTGTTTCTTTGTTGTCAACAGCGTTAGAACTTGTCCAACATTATACCTCGCACCTTTGCCTACACCAAACAGCTCATCGTAAGCTAGCAGAAGTGCCTTGTCTAGTCTTGTCTGTCCCTGTCCTCCCAACAATCCAATACCGGAAACGGCTGCCTCAAATCCAGAAGAATTCATGTGCTCGTTCATCTTGATGGCCACTTTTGCTTTACTGCCTCCAACAACCACACCTGCATGTGCTCCATCCTCTGATATACCAAATGCATTCAAAACACCCTTTACAAAGTCCTTTTCTTTCTTTAGTGTTTCAGCTGTGCCAACTGATCCATCGATAACAAAGCCAAGGTCAGCTCGTAGCTTGCATCGGAACTGTTCTTTAGCTGCAATTAAAACATAAATTACTTAATGTAAGTACATAACACATTACTCTCTAGACTGAGCAGGACATTAGACAAGTTGCAATTTTCACAGAAACATAGTAGTTATGCATCTAACTCCAGATCCCACTTTTGACCAAATATCCATAGCTCATTAATCCAATCTCTTCTTGCACCAAACAACACCAACCAAAGCGTACCACTGATTTACAAGCAACCACCTATTCACTACATATCATTCAATAGACCCAATATAACGAGATTCCTTCCTGGCAATGCAACACTTAACAATAAAATATCTAAACTGTACCATCTTTCTCTTACTAAAGCTATTCTTTTCCTTACCAAACAGGTATGAATTAGCTAGGATAACCAACAGTTACTTGCCTTGATTACAGCTGCTCTTCGAGACACTCTCCACAAATGACGCCGACTTCAGCTCATCAAAGTTTTTAGCTAGATAAAGATTCTTCTTTTCCCTTCCAGCCATGTGCAGCAATTCAGTGCTGTTCACTCTTCTTCCGATACCAATAACTATCACCTTCACACCTCTGCGACGTATCTCATCTGCAATGTCCCCGGGATCAACAGCATCAGCATCTTTTGTCTGCGCACCATCAGTCAGTACTATCACCAATTTTGGAATACTAGCACGGCCACCGTTCTCACTTTTAAACAACTCATCTCTAGCCATTTTCAGAGCTTTATCAATGCGAGTTGTGTGTCCAAACAGTGGCAGTTTGTCAACGGCTGCCTTAAAGCTCTCCGTTGTAGCATGATCTTTTAATTTAACACTGTGCTCTGCATGCCAGCTGAAAGTGATGATACCAGCTCTGCTACCATTCGCTGAGATTTTAAAGCTCTCTGCAAGGCTTTTCACAAACGTTTTTTCTTTTCCATATTCTCGTCTCAAACTTCCTGATGAATCTACTATGAAGCCAATATCGATTAGGTTCTTGCACTTTGGACCTTCAAGAAAAAAGCAAGAAAATTACTGTATCTTCTGGAAATTCTACCATTCGATCTGTTGTTTGTGTTGGCTCTTGTTTCATGACTTTGTTTGACATTGTTCAACATATGTACTTCGAAAATTAGTAGCACCACAACTCCTTCATGGATTTAAATCATTCAAATTCTAGTTAAAAGCCAACTGATCGAAGTATTTTTGTGATTTTGCTCGTCTTCTTACGAACACTGCAAATAGAGGTAAATTCAAATTTACAAAAATATTTTGGTTGCAAAATGAATGAAAAAGGGCCTAACACACTTGATCAAATCATTAGGACTCTCCTCACACAGAACAATACGCACGGGCGCTTGACCTCTCTCGAGGGTTATAAGACATACATTCTCAAACAGATACCAAAATATTTTCAATCCCATTGCAGTAAATGTGCAAACGATATCTCTCACACATGAGAAGTTGCATTTTTTCTGTTGTTCTCAGCGAGGAGTCCTTTATGATTTGATCAAGTATTTTAGGCCTTTTTCAGTCCTTTTGCAACCACACTTTTTTGTAAACTGGAATCTACCAATTTTTCTACTGCTCATAAGAAGACGAGTAAAATCACAAAAATACTTCAATGTTTTGGCTGTCAAGCCAAAATAGATCCATTCCAATCAATCCAGTACTCTTTAAGCTATGAATTTTCAAATGTGGGAACTCTTTTCTGGTTCAACCGGTAAATCTAAATAAATTGTTCTTTCATCTTAAAATTTTTGCAATATCACTTGATCCACACTTCCAATTTGTAGAATAGCAGAAAGGCCTATTCAGATGAATTAAACATTTTAACTCATGCTACAAAAAGTTCACTGGCATTCAAATCAACTTATACTTCACTAGGTCTTCAGTCTTTAGGAGCCAATTCGAATTTCTTCATATACACTACTACCATTTCTGCCACACAAACAAAATCATAAATATTTTGAGAAGTCAAATAAAAATGTATTTAAGACGCTTACGTGGCTGACACGAGGATGCTCGTATTCCAGCTAAAACCTTGTCTGAAATAAGATCGTCGCTCGTTTTTGCCATATACAAGTCATTGTCTGATTTTACCAAGCCAGCCAGTTCCGACTTCTTCACCTTGTCACCAATACCCACAACTAGTACTTTCACATTCGACTCGTGGAATGGCGCTATGGCTTGTGATGGAGGTACTGCGCTTATGTCTCTCGTCTGAGCACCATCAGTTAGTAAAATAAGTACTTGCGGCACATCCAGCCTCATTCCATGATCTCGGAACAAACCATCGAACGTTAGCTTCAACGCTGTGTCCAGCCTGCTAGTGCCACCAAGCAATACAAGACTATTAACTGCTTTCTCCAATACTGAAGCATTGTTCTTCTCAGAAAATTCCAACACTACTTTAGCTTTGTTGCTGAAAGTGACAATGCCCACATGACTTTCTTTGCCTCCAATGTTAAAACTTTCAGCAACTTTCTTGATAAACAACTTTCCTTTTTCGAACAGGTCTACCATGCTGTCTGAAGCATCAATCACGAAAGCAACATCTGAGCGAGACTGGCACTTCACTATAGGGTCCGATAACAATGCTCCCACTGCCAGAGCTAGTTAAATAGAAAATATTACCAATAAAACAATTTCAGCTATGTACACCCATCCGTTGCAATGCAGAAAACTCAGTAAATTCCTACTTTGTTTATCATTGTCAGGAAAACAGCTATGTACGATTATCGGGTCGATTTTCCAAAGAACATTTGCATCTCGTCTTATTACTTTCACTTTCATCATACTTATCATTAGAAATTACCCCTCAATATATCAAAGTAATCAGCTATTACAAAAAAAGGAATCTCAAGATAATATTTGGTAGGGGAAATGCTAAAAATTTGTAAGGAGATGGAGGCAAAGAAACAAGACTTTAAATCAGCACGCTAAGGCCTTTCGAGATTGCCATTTCCAAACACACGTCTACGAATGCGGCAAAAAAGAACAATAAATTAAAGGAACCTTTCTTTAAAGCCTAGGCCTTTTTGGCATTAACAGATCCAAGAATGCTATTGCAGGAAGAGAAAAAACTATTCAAGGCCGGAGATAGCCTACTTAACATCTAAAATATACCTTCTTTATCAATCGCCGAACAGGGAACATAAAAATAGTTTTACAGCTTATATAAATCGTTACGATTGATTTTACTTTCAAATGTTAGTCACACTCTGAAGAGAACATAAGTTCGAAAGGCGTTAGTGTGCTGATTTAAAGTCCTCTTTCTTTGCCTCCATCATCTTACAAATTTTCAAAAATACAAATGTGCAAGAATCATATTGCCTAACTTTATCCTCTTAGTTTGGAAGTGAAGACTGCAGACGAATTTGTTCAGATAGATTCCATCACACGTGATGTATCATCAAATCTTCTTTCAAAACCAAACTTCTGCAGGACGCAAATCAATTGAAAATACACATGCTTTGAGGTATCTTATTGACAAGTTTAACTAACATTTACAGCTTCATTAATGGATCGTAAGACTCTTCTTAACTGCAATCGATAATCGCTACGATTATAAACAATCGATGCTTCTTCCCTATCTGCAGCCAAGAAACTAGCTAAGCCAAGAAAAAAACACCACGATAGCGTGGAAAGGAACATTACAGTACCTTTCTGGCAATATGCCTTTGAAATTCCAGCCACGAAAACCGAAGACAGCAGCTCATTAAAATCCTTTGCCAAAAACATTCTTGAAGGATTGCCTCCTGCAATTTCATTCAGCTCTCCAGGAACCACATTTCTCCCAATACCAATCACAAATGTAACTACGCCAAGCTTTTCTCGCATTTCTGCTGCAATGCTGGCTGGGTTCACAGCATCCTTATCCTTCGTTTGCGATCCGTCAGTCAAGATGAACAAAATCTTCGGTACACCAGCTCGGGCTCCATTCGATTTAACGAACAGTTCATCTCGTGCAACCTTCAGTGCTTTGTCTATCCTTGTCGTATACCCCATATATGGAATTCTGTCTACTGAGGATCTGAAATCTTTCATGTCTTTATGGTCTGACATCTTGGCGGTGAGCACTGCATCGTAGCTGAATGTCACAATACCTGCTCTACTGCCATCAACACTAATTCCAAACACATCTGCCAAAATCTTTACAAATTCTTTCTCTTTGCCGAAGCTACGACGCAGACTACCAGACGAGTCGACAACAAAACCGATGTCAGCAATGTTATCACATGGCGCAACTGTAGACAAAACAATCATACACCATCAACAATTAAAAATCACACTATCTTGAATCGGGAAACAAGATAAGCAGACTAAATAAAGTACAATAGGCAGCACTATCATCCTTCCTCCATTTGATATTTCCTTTCTTCCTTACATAAATAATGTTACACACAAAGTGCGCGAGAAAAGATGCGAAGCGCGGTTGTGCAAATATATGATCCAAGGATCATGTATCATCATCGAATTTCACTGAGGCAAAGGTTTTATTCGACAAAATGCTTACTTTCTGAAAATTAAAGGACCAGAGACATCGCTATCTACTTTCGTTGTGTTTTCGTATTTGCAAAAACGATAAATCATAAATCGATAAATCGACGAATGATTTGAAGGAAGGAAGGTATGAAATTAAATAAAGCATAACTTAACATATAACACACGGGATCAAATACAATCGCTGGCAATAAACGCTTATGAAAGAAAACATGATAAATCCTTCTGTTGCCTGAATAAGCGAGAAATATAGATATTTACTGTCCATCAACTCAGTTCAACATATTTCAGCTCATCAATATGCATTATAAAGTTGGCTTTGGAATCGTATAAAAAAACAAGCCTCATTATTCACATAAGTGCAATGGTTCTAAACGTTTAAAAAATAGAGTTCAAGCAACTCCAACTTACCTGTCTGCAGACACGTTGTCCCAGTGATACTGTCCACAAAGTCTAACGATTTCAACTGATCAAAGTCTTTCGCTAAGTACAAATCTCTCTCTGCTCGTACTAACGTCCGAAGTTCACTTGGGTTTACGGATCGTCCGATTCCAACCACCACAACTTTGATTCCAGCATCATGAAATTTTTGCACCACTGTCGATGGAGCGACCGCATCAGGATCTTGTGTCTGTTTCCCGTCTGTCAGCAAGACAAGCACTTTCGGCACTCTTACTCTCATTCCGTTCCTTTCATTGAACATTTCATTATATGCCATTTTCAATGCTTTGTCAATGCGAGTAGTACTTTTCATCAGTGGCAGTGCATTTACAGCCGACTTGAAATCGCCAATATTTGTGTAATCAGAAAACTTAATTTTCAGCTCTGCGTAATAGCTGAACAGCACTACAGACACATGACTTCCCAGCCTTGAAATGTTCAGATTTTCAGCTAGCAAATTGACAAAGTCCTTTTCTTTTGAATAGTCTCGCCTAAGGCTGCCTGATGAGTCAACAATGAAGCCAACATCTGCTACTTCGTTGCATTTTGCACGCTGCACGACTGAAAACAATTACAAAATGCGTTACAATAGTCAATTAATGTGCACATTAATCAATCATTAATCTACAATGGTACATCATTTTCACAATACTGCAGTATTCCATTGGGGAAAGATAATGAAGGAAACGGTATTGTTCAGATAACACATAAAGTAAGATGTGGGGAGAATGGTGCAGTGGAATTTCTATTCCAGAAATATAATCGATTCATTTCAACACTATTTGTCCCTGTTAAATAATAGCACAGATGTTTCAAGATAACATTCAGTAAATTATTCCAACAAGAAATTCATGGTACAAAGTACAAGCAAGGTAATATGCTCTTGGCAATCTAAAGTTTAGGAAGTCAGTGCGTAAACGTTAGACACAGCTTGGAGCAACAGTACAAACGATAATTGGAATATTTTGCAGCATAGTTTCAGCAATCATAAAATAAAGACTCCAATACCAAGTACAAATATTGGAGACGATGATTTCACTTTGAAACATGATCAAGTAATCATTGATTAAAGGTTTTGTCATATTGCCTGACATGGTGACAAAACCATCGATTTTCCAACTTCATGGAATAGTTTTACATTCGCTCTAGTAAACGCCTAAAAATCCCTTTCGTTGTTAGATTCTACTACTAGTTTGCTCCAATATGGCTAGGAAAGTATGTCTTACAACAGGAAGGACAAAGTTTAATAAGACCTGTATTCTCCAATTCTATTTGATGATACCGATAGTCAAATAAAGGCAATGATAAAAATTGTAACAAAAACCACTTTAAAGTGAATTGAATCAACAAAAGCGTTCACTTACTTTTCTTGCATCCTGCCTTCGCAACATTTTGTACGAACACACTAGACATAAGTTCATCAAAGTCATTGGCCATGTAAACATTTGATGGTACTCCAGCAATCCTTTCTAGCTCATCTAGCTTTGTTCCTTTACCAACGCCAATCACAATCAACTTAATGCCATCATCACGAAGCTCCTTTGCCACAACAGCCGGGTCAACAGCATCACTATCTTTTGTTTGTGAACCATCTGTGAGCAAGAAAACCAGCTTTGGTGCATCTTTTCTTGCTCCAATCATCAACTTTCCTTTTGCCAATCGCAATGCTTTATCAATTCTTGTCGTATAGCCCATCAACGGAATGCTGTCCACTGCCTTCTTGAAGTCTGCCAACTTCTTGAATTCATCCATCCTGATGCTTACCTCCGCTTTGTAGCTGAAAGTAACGACGCCAGCACGGCTTCCAGCCTCACCAATCTCAAATGACTGCGCCAGCTCTTTCACAAATTCTTTCTCTTTGCCATAATCCCGACGAAGGCTGCCTGATGAATCCATAATAAAGCCAATGTTTGCCACATTTTCGCATTTCACAACTGCAAATCAAATGATCAATAAATAAACCAATGAATAAATAAACCAGCCTATCAATCAATCAACTACAACAACATCAATCAATCAATCAATCAATCAATCAGGCAAGGTGATAGGGATAGAGTCCTCTCACATACTAGCACATGTTCAATTATGTGTCGGGAATCCTGACATCTTTCATTAGCTACCAACATTGTTCATTGTTCATTCATTCAATTAAATCATACTACCTACATTCAACTACCTACCTACACACACACATTTTCTAGGTCACAAAATACATACCACTGGCCTTGCACGCTGACCTTGCAATCGACTCCTGCAACGATGCAGCGGTTAGTTCGTCAAATTTCTCCACGTAATAAATATCTCTGTCATCCTTTGCCAATATCTTCAAAATATCTTTGTCTGCACTCTTTCCTACAACAATTACGATCATTTTGATTCCTGCTTCATTAAACCTGCTTGCAGCAAGACGCAAAGAGTCCCCATTAACATTATCTAACTGTTTCTTTGTTGTCAACAGCGTTAGAACTTGTCCAACATTATACCTCGCACCTTTGCCTACACCAAACAGCTCATCGTAAGCTAGCAGAAGTGCCTTGTCTAGTCTTGTCTGTCCCTGTCCTCCCAACAATCCAATACCGGAAACGGCTGCCTCAAATCCAGAAGAATTCATGTGCTCGTTCATCTTGATGGCCACTTTTGCTTTACTGCCTCCAACAACCACACCTGCATGTGCTCCATCCTCTGATACACCAAATGCATTCAAAACACCCTGTACAAAGTCCTTTTCTTTCTTTAGTGTTTCAGCTGTACCAACTGATCCATCGATAATGAAGCCAAGGTCAGCTCGTAGCTTGCATCGGAACTGTTCTTTAGCTGCAATTAAAACATAAATTACTTAATGTAAGTACATAACACATTACTCTCTAGACTGAGCAGGACATTAGACAAGTTGTAATCTTCACAGAAACATAGTACTTATGCTTCTAACCCCAGATCCCACTTTTCACCAAATTTCGATAACTCATTATTCCAATCTCTTCTTTCACCAAACAACACCAACCAAAGCGTACCAAAGATTTACAAGCAACCACCTATTCACTACATATTATTCAATAGACCCAATAGAACGAGATTCCTTCCTGGCAATGCAACACTTAACAATAAAATGTCTAAACTGTACCATCTTTCTCTTACTAAAGTTATTCTTTTCCTTACCAAACAGGTATGAATTAGCTAGGATAACCAACAGTTACTTGCCTTGATTACAGCTGCTCTTCGAGACACTCTCCACAAATGACGCCGACTTCAGCTCATCAAAGTTTTTAGCTAGATAAAGATTCTTCTTTTCCCTTCCAGCCATGTGCAGCAATTCAGTGCTGTTCACTCTTCTTCCGATACCAATAACTATCACCTTCACACCTCTGCGACGTATCTCATCTGCAATGTCCCCGGGATCAACAGCATCAGCATCTTTTGTCTGCGCACCATCAGTCAGTACTATCACCAATTTTGGAATACTAGCACGGCCACCGTTCTCACTTTTAAACAACTCATCTCTAGCCATTTTCAGAGCTTTATCAATGCGAGTTGTGTGTCCAAACAGTGGCAGTTTGTCAACAGCTGCCTTAAAGCTCTCCGTTGTAGCATGATCTTTCAATTTAACACTGTGCTCTGCATGCCAGCTGAAAGTGATGATACCAGCTCTGCTACCATTCGCTGAGATTTTAAAGCTCTCTGCAAGGCTTTTCACAAACGTTTTTTCTTTTCCATATTCTCGTCTCAAACTTCCTGATGAATCTACTATGAAGCCAATATCGATTAGGTTCTTGCACTTTGGACCTTCAAGAAAAAAGCAAGAAAATTACTGTATCTTCTGGATATTCTACCATTCGATCTGTTGTTTGTGTTGGCTCTTGTTTCATGACTTTGTTTGACACTGTTCAACATATGTACCGGGTGAGCCAGAAAGAAGTTCCCACTTTCGAAAATTAGTAGCACCACAACTCCTTCATGGATTTAAATCATTCAAATTCTAGTTAAAAGCCAACTGATCGAAGTATTTTTGTGATTTTGCTCGTCTTCTTACGAACACTGCAAATAGAGGTAAATTCAAATTTACAAAAATATTTTGGTTGCAAAATGAATGAAAAAGGGCCTAACACACTTGATCAAATCATTAGGACTCTCCTCACACAGAACAATACGCACGGGCGCTTGACCTCTCTCAAGGGTTATAAGACATACATTCTCAAACAGATACCAAAATATTTTCAATCCCATTGCAGTAAATGTGCAAACGATATCTCTCACACATGAGAAGTTGCATTTTTTCTGTTGTTCTCAGCGAGGAGTCCTTTATGATTTGATCAAGTATTTTAGGCCTTTTTCAGTCCTTTTGCAACCACACTTTTTTGTAAACTGGAATCTACCAATTTTTCTACTGCTCATAAGAAGACGAGTAAAATCACAAAACTGCTTCAATGTTTTGGCTGTCAAGCCAAAATAGATCCATTCCAATCAATCCAGTACTCTTTAAGCTATGAATTTTCAAATGTGGGAACTCTTTTCTGGTTCAACCGGTAAATCTAAATAAATTGTTCTTTCATCTTACAATTTTTGCAATATCACTTGATCCACACTTCCAATTTGTAGAATAGCAGAAAGGCCTATTCAGATGAATTAAACATTTTAACTCATGCTACAAAAAGTTCACTGGCATTCAAATCAACTTATACTTCATTAGGTCTTCAGTCTTTAGGAGCCAATTCGAATTTCTTCATATACACTACTACCATTTCTGTCACACTAACCAAATCATAAATATTTTGAGAAATCACATAGGAAATGTATTTAAGACGCTTACGTGGCTGACATGAGGATGCTCGTATTCCAGCTAAAACCTTATCTGAAATAAGATCATCGCTCGTTTTTGCCATATACAAGTCATTGTCTGATTTTACCAAGCCAGCCAGTTCCGATTTCTTCGCCTTGTCACCAATACCCACAACTAGTATTTTCACATTCGACTCGTGGAATGGCGCTATGGCTTGTGATGGAGGTACTGCGCTTATGTCTCTCGTCTGAGCACCATCAGTTAGTAAAATAAGTACTTGCGGCATATCCAGCCTCATTCCATGATCTCGGAACAAACCATCGAACGTTAGCTTCAACGCTGTGTCCAGCCTGCTAGTGCCACCAAGCAATACAAGACTATCAACTGCTTTCTCCAATACTGAAGCATTGTTCTTCTCAGAAAATTCCAACACTACTTTAGCTTTGTTGCTGAAAGTCACAATGCCCAAATGACTTTCTTTGCCTCCAATGTTAAAACTTTCAGCAACTTTCTTGATAAACATCTTTTCTTTTTCGAACAGGTCTACCATGCTGTCTGAAGCATCAATCACGAAAGCAACATCTGAGCGAGACTGGCATTTCACTATAGCGTCAGATAACAATGCTCCTACTGCCAAAGCTGGTAAAATGAATAAAATATCATGAAAACGAAAGATATTAGCCATGTAACCCAGTTTTTACGATGCACAAATCAGTTAATTCCTACTTTGTTTATCATTCTCAGCAAAATAGCCGATAAGGAGCAAGTCATGCATTCGGTCATCTATTAAAACAATTGCATTTGTAGTTTCAGCCCAGTTTGAGCAAGTTTGATCACAACTATCGTTAGTAACAAGAGACAAAGGAATCTCTACAATATAAATGCACGAAGATTACAATGCCTAATTTTCATCATCAGAGTTTGAAAAAAAATCACAGACGAATGCATTTCGATTCATCCTTTCACATTTGATGCATCATCAAATGTTTCATATCTATCAAATTTCACAAGTAGCCAAAGCAGACAACACTTAAAGCCTTTACGGATATTCTATGGACCAGCTAAATCTATGTTTACAGCATGTCGAATCGGTCGTGGAATTCCCCTTTATTTCAATCGATAACCAATATGTTTATAAAAAAATCCCTCTCAGCTCCCTGTCTTAAAAGGAATTCCACTCTCCTCCCTGTTTGCTTACCAAGAAACTGCTGAGAAGTCCAAGCACAATATTAACGTGCATGACAAAAAAATTACAGCATAGCTACCTTTCTGGCAATATGCCTTTGAAATTCCAGCCACGAAAACCGAAGACAGCAGCTCATTAAAATCCTTTGCCAAAAACATTCTTGAAGGATTGCCTCCTGCAATTTCATTCAGCTCTCCAGGAACCACATTTCTCCCAATACCTATCACAAATGTAACTACGCCAAGCTTTTCTCGCATTTCTGCTGCAATGACGGCTGGGTTCACAGCATCCTTATCCTTCGTTTGCGATCCGTCAGTCAAGATGAACAAAATCTTCGGTACACCAGCTCGGGCTCCATTCGATTTAACGAACAGTTCATCTCGTGCAACCTTCAGTGCTTTGTCTATCCTTGTCGTATACCCCATATATGGAATTCTGTCTACTGAGGATCTGAAATCTTTCATGTCTTTATGGTCTGACATCTTGGCGGTGAGCACTGCATCGTAGCTGAATGTCACAATACCTGCTCTACTGCCATCAACACTAATTCCAAACACATCTGCCAAAATCTTTACAAATTCTTTCTCTTTGCCGAAGCTACGACGCAGACTACCAGACGAGTCGACAACAAAACCGATGTCAGCAATGTTATCACATGGCGCAACTGTAGACAAAACAATCATACACCATCAACAATTAAAAATCACACTATCTTGAATCGGGAAACAAGATAAGCAGACTAAATAAAGTACAATAGGCAGCACTATCATCCTTCCTTCATTTGATATTTCCTTTCTTCCTTACATAAATAATGTTACACACAAAGTGCGCGAGAAAAGATGCGAAGCGCGGTTGTGCAAATATATGATCCAAGGATCATGTATCATCATCGAATTTCACTGAGGCAAAGGTTTTATTCGACAAAATGCTTACTTTCTGAAAATTAAAGGACCAGAGACATCGCTATCTACTTTCGTTGTGTTTTCGTATTTGCAAAAACGATAAATCATAAATCGATAAATCGACAAATGATTTGAAGGAAGGAAGGTATGAAATTAAATAAAGCATAACTTAACATATAACACACGGGATCAAATACCATCGCTGGCAATAAACACTTATGAAAGAAAACATGATAAATCCTTCTGTTGCCTGAATAAGCGAGAAATATAGATATTTACTGTCCATCAACTCAGTTCAACATATTTCAGCTCATCAATATGCATTATAAAGTTGGCTTTGGAATCGTATAAAAAAACAAGCCTCATTATTCACATAAGTGCAATGGTTCTAAACGTTTAAAAAATAGAGTTCAAGCAACTCCAACTTACCTGTCTGCAGACACGTTGTCCCAGTGATACTGTCCACAAAGTCTAACGATTTCAACTGATCAAAGTCTTTCGCTAAGTACAAATCTCTCTCTGCTCGTACTAACGTCCGAAGTTCACTTGGGTTTACGGATCGTCCGATTCCAACCACCACAACTTTGATTCCAGCATCATGAAATTTTTGCACCACTGTCGATGGAGCGACCGCATCAGGATCTTGTGTCTGTTTCCCGTCTGTCAGCAAGACAAGCACTTTCGGCACTCTTACTCTCATTCCGTTCCTTTCATTGAACATTTCATTATATGCCATTTTCAATGCTTTGTCAATGCGAGTAGTACTTTTCATCAGTGGCAGTGCATTTACAGCCGACTTGAAATCGCCAATATTTGTGTAATCAGAAAACTTAATTTTCAGCTCTGCGTAATAGCTGAACAGCACTACAGACACATGACTTCCCAGCCTTGAAATGTTCAGATTTTCAGCTAGCAAATTGACAAAGTCCTTCTCTTTTGAATAGTCTCGCCTAAGGCTGCCTGATGAGTCAACAATGAAGCCAACATCTGCTACTTCGTTGCATTTTGCACGCTGCACGACTGAAAACAATTACAAAATGCGTTACAATAGTCAATTAATGTGCACATTAATCAATCAATAATCTACAATGGTACATCATTTTCACAATACTGCAGTATTCCATTGGGGAAAGATAATAAAGGATACGGTATTGTTCAGATACCACATAAAGTAAGATGTGGGGAGAATGGTGCAGTGGAATTTCTATTCCAGAAATATAATCGATTCATTTCAACACTATTTGTCCCTGTTAAATAATAGCACAGATGTTTCAAGATAACATTCAGTAAATTATTCCAACAAGAAATTCATGGTACAAAGTACAAGCAAGGTAATATGCTCTTGGCAATCTAAAGTTTAGGAAGTCAGTGCGTAAACGTTAGACACAGCTTGGAGCAACAGTAGAAACGATAATTGGAATATTTTGCAGCATAGTTTCAGCAATCATAAAATAAAGACTCCAATACCAAGTACAAATATTGGAGACGATGATTTCACTTTGAAACATGATCAAGTAATCATTGATTAAAGGTTTTGTCATATTGCATGACATGGTGACAAAACCATCGATTTTCCAACTTCATGGAATAGTTTTACATTCGCTCTAGTAAACGCCTAAAAATCCCTTTCGTTGTTAGATTCTACTACTAGTTTGCTCCAATATGGCTAGGAAAGTATGTCTTACAACAGGAAGGACAAAGTTAAATAAGACCTGTATTCTCCAATTCTATTTGATGATACCGATAGTCAAATAAAGGCAATGATAAAAGTTGTAACAAAAACCACTTTAAAGTGAATTGAATCAACAAAAGCGTTCACTTACTTTTCTTGCATCCTGCCTTCGCAACATTTTGTACGAACACACTAGACATAAGTTCATTAAAGTCATTGGCCATGTAAACATTTGATGGTACTCCAGCAATCCTTTCTAGCTCATCTAGCTTTGTTCCTTTACCAACGCCAATCACAATCAACTTAATGCCATCATCACGAAGCTCCTTTGCCAGAACAGCCGGGTCAACAGCATCACTATCTTTTGTTTGTGAACCATCTGTGAGCAAGAAAACCAGCTTTGGTGCATCTTTTCTTGCTCCAATCATCAACTTTCCTTTTGCCAATCGCAATGCTTTATCAATTCTTGTCGTATAGCCCATCAACGGAATGCTGTCCACTGCCTTCTTGAAGTCTGCCAACTTCTTGAATTCATCCATCCTGATGCTTACCTCCGCATTGTAGCTGAAAGTAACGACGCCAGCACGGCTTCCAGCCTCACCAATCTCAAATGACTGCGCCAGCTCTTTCACAAATTCTTTCTCTTTGCCATAATCCCGACGAAGGCTGCCTGATGAATCCATAATAAAGCCAATGTTTGCCACATTTTCGCATTTCACAACTGCAAATCAAATGATCAATAAATAAACCAATGAATAAATAAACCAGCCTATCAATCAATCAACTACAACAACATCAATCAATCAATCAATCAATCAATCAGGCAAGGTGATAGGGATAGAGTCCTCTCACATACTAGCACATGTTCAATTATGTGTTGGGAATCCTGACATCTTTCATTGGCTACCAACAAGAAATATTCAGAAAAACTAATACTCACAAAACATGAGGCATAAGACTAGCAGTCTCTTCAATAATACTGGGTGCGCCAAAATAAACTATGCACTTTTGGCAGGCCACGATAAATCATACACAAGACCGATTTTGAAGATTTATGACTTGATCTTTAGCAGAAGGCCTGAATTAGATTCTAGGATTTTTTGCAAATTTTTCTGTTTTCAGTTTTAGAGCTACAAGCGAGTTTCTTAAAATTTTTGTTTTCGAAAACACTGAAAACGATCAAAAAACGTCGATCAAGCTTTTTCGTGGTGATTTGGGATTTAGAAATCGAATAATTGTAAGCTGCTATGCTGTACAAGAGTTCGTACTATCTTGTGAGAAATGTAATAATATTTTCAAGAATATAAAGAAATGCCTTTTCTTTTGTAACGTCATTGAATTTATGCTTTGCTGCAGGCCGTGTTCCTGTATCAAGGGGGTTAAAAGACAAGCGAGGAAGAGTCATGGGACTAGCAAGCAAGTAGTTTTGTTACATTTTTGATTTTGTGACGGCTTTTGGGGCGGTACTTTATTGCAACTACTACAGAATTTCGCAACAAGCCAATCTTTGAAATAACATTCGTGCAGAAGTTTACAATTATCAATTTCCAAATCCCCAAATCACGCTGAAAACATTTTCTCTTTGTCCATTCATGATGAGTCTTTAGAAAATTTGATCAACGTTTTTTTAACGTTTTTAGTGTTTTTGAAAACGAAAATTCTAAGAAACTCGCCTGTAGCTCTAAAAATTGAAAATGGAAAAATTTGCAAAAAAATTTAGAATCTAATTCAGGCTTTCTGCTAAAGATCAAATGTACGGTTTATCGTGGCATGCCAAAAGTGCATAGTTTATTTTGGCGCACCCGGTAGTTGGAGTTTTTTCAATAATACTGCATCATCAAGCTACTACCTTGCATTCAAAGTAAATAAAACTTTACAGACTTAAATCAAAATGGACAAATAAACACAAAACACAAAATACACACACATTTTCATGGTCACAAAATACATACCACTGGCCTTGCATGCTGACTTTGCAATCGACTCCAACAACGATGCAGCAGTTAGTTCGTCAAATTTCTCCACGTAATAAATATCTCTGTCATCCTTTGCCAATGTCTTCACAATATCTTTGTCTGCATTCTTTCCTACAACAATTACGATCATTTTGATTCCTGCTTCATTAAACCTGCCTGCAGCAAGACGCAAAGAGTCCCCATTAACAATATCTAACTGTTTCTTTGTTGTCAACAGCGTTAGAACTTGTCCAACATTATACCTTGCACCTTTGCCTACACCAAACAGCTCATCGTAAGCTAGCAGAAGTGCCTTGTCTAGCCTTGTCTGTCCCTGTCCTCCCAACAATCCAAGTCTTGTCTGTCCCTGTCCTCCCAACAATCCAATACCGGAAACGGCTGCCTCAAATCCAGAAGAATTCATGTGCTCGTTCATCTTGATGGCCACTTTTGCTTCACTGCCGCCAACAACCACACCTGCATGTGCTCCATCCTCTGATATACCAAATGCATTCAAAACACCCTTTACAAAGTCCTTTCCTTTCTTTAGTGTTTCAGCCGTGCCAACTGATCCATCGATAACAAAGCCAAGATCAGCTCGTAGCTTGCATCGGAACTGTTCTTTAGCTGCAATTAAAAAGTAAAATATTTAATGTAACTACATAACACATTTAATCTTTCTACCGAGCAGCATATTAAACAAGTAGCATTCTAATGAGAAACATAGTAGCTATGATTCTAATTCGAGATCCCATTTTTCACCAAACATGTATAATTCATCATTCCAATCTCTTCTTGCACCACATAAACACCAACCAAAGCGTGCCACTGATTTACAAGCAACCACCTATATCACTACATATCATTCAATAGACTCAATAAAACGAGGCTCCTTCATGGCAATGCAACACTTAACAATAAAGTATTTCAACTTTATCACCTTTTTTTTACCACAGCTATTCTTTTCCTTACCGAACAGGTATGAATTAGCTAGGTTAACCAACAGTTACTTGCCTTGATTACAGCTGCTCTTCGAGACACTCTCCACAAATGATGCCGACTTCAGCTCATCAAAGTTTTTAGCTAGATAAAGATTCTTCTTTTCCCCTCCAGCCATGTGCAGCAATTCAGTGCTGTTCACTCTTCTTCCGATACCAATAACTATCACCTTCACACCTCTGCGACGTATCTCATCTGCAATGTCCCCGGGATCAACAGCATCGGCATCTTTTGTCTGCGCACCATCAGTCAGTACTATCACCAATTTTGGAATACTAGCACGGCCACCATTCTCACTTTTAAACAACTCATCTCTAGCCATTTTCAGAGCTTTATCAATGCGAGTTGTGTGTCCAAACAGTGGCAGTTTGTCAACGGCTGCCTTAAAACTCTCCGTTGTAGCATGATCTTTCAATTTAACACTGTGCTCTGCATGCCAGCTGAAAGTGATGATACCAGCTCTGCTACCATTCGCTGAGATTTCAAAGCTCTCTGCAAGGCTTTTCACAAACGCTTTTTCTTTTCCATATTCTCGTCTCAAACTTCCTGATGAATCTACTATGAAGCCAATATCGATTAGGTTTTTGCACTTTGGACCTTCAGGAAGGAAACAAGCAAATTATCGTATCTTTTGGAAATTCTACAACACTACATGAATGTACATTAAAACAAAACAACACGCTATTCAACACAGCTTAATCTTTGTTTTGATCTTGTTTCTTCATTTTATACAATTCAACAAATCTATATTTAAACAAAGTCTTTTCTTCATTTAACGATTTTTACGTTCACCAAAATGGGAGCACTTTAAACAATCTAGTCAATGTGAAACTTCTTGCTTGCCACTTCACTCGCACTTTCAATGCGTGTTTCTTCTCCCTACTTAATCTCCCTGCTTCTTACCAAGGAGAAAAGTGGATGTTTAATTCTTTTGGCAAATGGTGGATAATGAGATTCCAATCAATTGCTTAAACTTCGAAAGATTGAGATCTACCAGACTGACCTTTTATAGCTATTCTACAGGGTGTCCCAAAAAAATTGCTCGATGTTTGATTAAATATTTCAAAAAAGACGAAATAACGAACGGGCTCCATGGTAAGAGAACCATATTACCTTTTTTTTGAGATTTTAAATTAATCTTAGACACTAGAAGCTGCAAATCGGCTAAATATTCATGCAGCTACGAGCTTTTGAAATTCAACTTTGTGCGAAAGCTGAAACCAGACGCCCCTAAATTGCGTATGTTGTAAAAGTAGAATCTCGTTTATTCAAAGCAAATCAAATGGAATTCAAAAAGCAATTTCGATGAAGTAGCTTTCTCTAACACTGAATCAAGGTGATGGATAATTGGATGTTGAGCACAGTTCGGAATGGCCCCGTATCTCATCGATTAAGTTTCATTCCATGTTTTTGGATACTTGCATTCTTAAGTAAATTTTGCTAACGGTTACATGAATTAAATTACTTTTCAAGTCCCTAGTTGGTTTGCTCTGATATCGACGAGAGGTAAAACATTGGACAGTCTTCTTTTACCTCGATTTTGGCATGTCTTTTTGAAAAAAGTCCGTTTGGGACGTCTGGTTTCAGCTTTCGCACAAACTGGACCTTGAGAGGCTTGTAACTCCGTGAATTCTTAGAATATTCGCAAGATTCTGGCATCAAAGATTAATTCAGAATTTTAGGAACAGGGTTATCTAACCAGGAGCCTGTATATTTTATCGTTACTTTTTAAAGTTTAACAAAACGTCGAACAATTTTCTGGGATACCCTGTATGAGACAGTCTTGTAGAATACAGTACTTTAACAAATTCGTAGAATTTCCAAATGTACACATCAGTGATAGTAGCTCTAACACAACTCAATCAAATCATTTGCATAGAATGTACAAATAGAATACTCGATCCACACAGCATAGGTTCCAAATCTTTAACTCGGCGTAAAAAGGTGGGTGTAAAATTCAATGACCTATTTCTTCTGATTGAATGGCTTGAAAGAAACTTTAGATACTTATCTATAATTCTACCGTTGGATTTTCCAGAAATTTTGAATATGTTTCAAAATTACAGCGTATTTTAGGATGTGACGTCATCAAATTTCTAAATCATAAACCAGATGAGTGACAGATTTTTGCTTGATACCATATTGTAGGCATTCATAAACTATGGTTTTCTTTGAAAGTACTTCATGTTGCGTCAAACAGTTTAGAAATTACGATGGTTTTAAGTTTTTTTGAAAATTTTTGTTGAATTCTTGACAAAGAGGAAAAACATTCTAACTCTGAAATATTAGAGATTTCAGAAAGTCCTACGGTAGAATTAAAGAGAATTTGCTAAAGTTTCTCTGAGGTCATTCAGTTCATAGAAATAGGTCACTCAATTTTACACCAGCCTTTTTAAAGATTTGGAACCTATGCTGATCCACACTCTTTTGTAGAATAGCTGAAATTCTGGTGAAGTAAAAATGTATATTCATGCTACAAATGTAACACTAGCATATTTCATTGAAGGCTTCAACCATAAATATAGCATTCAAATTGCTCTACATTACTGGCATTTCTGTCAACACTAGTCATGTGATAAATGTTTTGAGAAATCAGGTTGCCGAGGTTGAATTTAAATCTTTTCTAATCAAACATACCCAGCAAACACAGACATAACTCATTTAACACGCTTACCTTGCAGACACGATGATGCTCGCACTCCCGCCAAAATTTTGTCGGATATAAGATCATTGACTGTTTTGGCCATGTACAAGTCATTGTCTGATTTAACCAAGCCAGCCAGTACCGTCTTCTTCGCTCTTTCGCCAATACCAACAACCAGTACTTTCACATTCGACTCGTGAAATGGCGCTATCGCTTGTGATGGAGGTACTGCGCTTATGTCTCTCGTCTGAGCACCATCAGTCAGCAAAATAAGTACTTGCGGCACATCCAGCCTCATTCCATGATCTCGGAACAAACCATCGAACGTTAGCTTCAACGCTGTGTCCAGCCTGCTAGTGCCACCAAGCAATACAAGACTATCAACTGCTTTCTCCAATACTGACGCATTGTTCTTCTCAGAAAAATCCAACATTACTTTAGCTTTGTTGCTGAAAGTGACAATGCCCACATGACTCTCTTTGCCTCCAATATAAAACCGTTCAGCAACTTTCTTGATAAACATCTTTTCTTCTTCAAAAAAGTCCATCATGCTGTCTGAAGCATCAATGATGAATGCAATATCCGCACGAGACTTGCAAATCTGTATGTCAGATAACAAAGGTGCAACTGGTAAAGCTATGGAAAGAAATGAAAGATGGCATGTATTTCAATATTGGTCATACTGCAATGGGACCTTCAGATTAGTCTATTCGACAAGGATAGCCATAAATATTGATCAAAAAAGTTTAGTAATAGGCAATGTCGCTTTTTTCATAAGTCAACTTAGTACAAACTCTAATGAATAACTGCACATGCACGATAAATGAATCAAAAGGATCGCATTGTGGCCAACCGAAAAAATATTATTTGCCGAACATGTGAGCATTGTTGTCAAAAAATGTTTTCAGGTTCGGCCATGTCGAAAAGATTGCCATACAATCAGAATTAAGCAGAATTCATTGCGCAGTTTTACGGAAACTGAGACAATATCATTTGTCGAACATGTGAGCATTGTTGTCAAGAAATGTTTTCAGGTTCGGTCATGTCGAAAAGATTGCCATACAATCAGAATTAAGCAGAATTCATTGCGCAGTTTTACGGAAACTGAGACAATATCATTTGTCGAACATGTGAGCATTGTTGTCAAGAAATGTTTTCAGGTTCGGTCATGTCGAAAAGATTGCCATACGATCAGAATTAAGCAGACAAAATAATATTAGAATAACAGAAGCAAACATCCAATTAGCAAAAACGAAAATATATGCAGCGATTGATAGATTCAGGAACAAAGTCAAAGGAAATGAAAACATAAACAAATCTGTATTGAGTGGAATAAAGAGCTTACAGAATAGAGTGAAAGAAAAAGAAATCATCTGCTACCCAACAGACAAGTCAGGAAGGTTGTCAATAGACACAGCACATAATTACATTGAAAGCATGAAACCACATTTACAAGGTATGATGGAAGTCACCCAAACGGACTACGAAAACACTGAGAGGCTACTGAATGCACATATGTCAGCATGGTGCACCGTATTAGAAGCAAAAGAAAGACTTGCAAATAATTTCCAGTCAAAGAACAATATGATACCTCCACTTTATGGGCTGAGAAAGGATCATAAGAAATTCGACGATGAAAACAAAGGTCCTCCAACAAGACCAGTATGTGGAGCAGTTGTCGCAAGCAACTACCGAATATCGTACTTTCTATCCATGTTGATAAGGCCACTGATTAGGGAATCTCCAGATGTTTGTGACAGCACGGAAGATCTGTTGAGCAGAATTAATGAATGCAACGAAAACTCAGATTTAGAGCAGAGTATCCTAGGAAGTATGGATGTCGAAGCACTGTATCCATCAATTGACATAGATTTCGCCGTTGAAAAATGTCAAGAAATGATTGCGGAAAGTGACCTAGAATTTAGGTACGTAGACGTGGAGGAGTGAGCCTTTTCCTTGCATTAACAACAACGGCAGAAGAACTGCAAGAACACAACTTAAAGCAGTATTGCCCAACAAGGTCAAACAAAGGAAGAGCACCAACACTCGCAGCATCAGGAACGTGCAAAAATAAAAGTAAACGTTGGTCAGGATGGACAACAGGAAGAGAGAAACCAAGCAGTGAAGCAGAGACAAGACGAATGCTAGCGTTTGCCATTGGAAGGAGCTTGAAAGTCATATTGATAAACCACATATGCCGGTTCAACAACAGATATTACAAGCAAATGAAAGGAGGAGCAATAGGGGTAGGAATAGCTGGAGACGTCGCAAACCTGTTTATGGTATGGTGGGATAAACAAGTGAACATGAAATTGGAAAACGATGGAATAAGTGTTCAAATGTATTCACGCTATGTCGACGACATCAATATCGTATGCAAAATGACATCACCGGAACCAGGAAGAAAAGAGTCTGACGAAGCAATGATGAAACGCATTCAAAGAATTGCCAATGGCATCCACAAGAGCATAAGAGTCACCGTAGATTATCCATCAAATCATGACAATGGAAGGATGCCCGATAATGTAACACGAAATCAAATTCTTCATTCACATTACATGAAGAAAATTGCAAGTAAAAGTGTCATCAATAAAGATTCTGCAATTTCTCAAGATGCCAAGACTAACATCCTAGTTGCAGACCTAGTAAGAATAATGAGGAATGTGTCGCGGCAGTGCGAAAAGAATGAAAGAACACAGCATGTACAACACTTCCTCCACCGAATGCAGTTCTCTGGTTATTCGCAAGAAGATAAGATCAAGGTCTACAAAAAGGCCAAAAGAAAGTTTGAAAAGATTGTAGAGCGTGACAAGACAGGAGAATGTCCAATGTATCGGGGGAAATTTTGGCACCGTGAAAGAAGGGAAATGCAAAAGATAGAGAAAAAGAACAGATGGTATGAGCAAGGAGGATACGAGACGGTTATGTTTGTTGATGTAACACCGAATGGAGAGCTAGCGGCAGAATGCAAGAAAGCACTGAAAGACTCACAGTTAAAAATACGAGTTGTTGAAAGATCAGGAAAATCATTGAGGAACATCTTAAGTAAATCTGATCCGTTTCAAAACAATTCTTGTGGAAAAGATACCTGCAAAGTTTGCAGGGTGAACCCAATAGTTAACTGTAAAACAAGAGATGTCGTTTATAGAGTGAAATGTCTCGGCTGTGCAGAAAGCAATGGAAGAGAAGGTACCTACATTGGAGAAACAGCAAGAAGCATCGGAGAAAGAGCAAGTGAGCACCTCACCAAATACGAAAACAGTGAAAAGACTTCCGTGTTTTACAAGCACATGTTAGAGCGGCATGATGCAGTTCCGCAAGAGGTTACGGTGGATATACTGGCTACGTGCTCGGGTGACGCAATGCTCAGGCAAGTTACGGAAGCGGTTTTTATCAATGAATTGAGCCCAATGCTCAATACGAAAGAAGAATGGGGAAACTCGAACAAATTAAGACAACGACACAACGGATTCGAACTGATCAATTTTTCGAACGTAAATTTTACGAACAGTGCAAGAACACAAGGTTCGCGAGATTTGAACATTCTCACTGAAGAGGCCGCCGAGGGGCGGTGAAAATTTTGAGAACAAAACATGTAACGTGTAAGTGTGTTTAGAATAATGGTTTTAAAATGAAGGTATGAAATTACCAAAGTATAAAATAATATTTGTCGAACATGTGAGCATTGTTGTCAAGAAATGTTTTCAGGTTCAGCCATGTCAAAAATATTGCCATACGATCAGAATTAAGCAGACAAAATAATATTTGTCGAGCATGTGAGCATTGTTGTCAAGAAATGTTTTCAGGTTCGGCCATGTCGAAAAGATTGCCATACGATCAGAATTAAGCAGACAAAATAATATTTGTCGAACATGTGAGCATTGTTGTCAAGAAATGTTTTCAGGTTCAGCCATGTCGAAAATATTGCCTTACACTCAGAATAAAGCAGAACTCATTGCGTAATTTTATGGAAAAACTTAAAAAAAATTACACAACCATTGTGGCTAAACGGACGTTACGAAACCGCTAAACAGACAAACATTTTGATGGCAAGCATTTACCGTATAAGCTCTATCAAGCCCCCTGGGAGGAGGTCTTATTTCATTTCGGAGACTCCATAGGGGGAACTTAAAAGAAAGGGGGCTTAAAAGAGCTGATGGGGGTATTCACAAAGTCAAAGACAAGGATTTGAATGATAGCTTTTAAATTCTCTTACTCTATCTTTTGCATAGCCAACATAATAATTTCATGAGTCATAGACACAAATATGACACAATTTTTATCTCAAACCATATCATAACTAACATGCAAAATTATTTAGCTAAAAAATGGAAAATCTTGGGTAACCTCTTGGTAGCATTTGGTAGCATTTGACATACACTCTTTTTTTCAATGAGAATATTGTTTATAAGAATATTCAGGCTCAGAATCATCCAAATTTTAAGAATATTATAAGAATATTGCTCAGCCTCAGCTCGCATATTTGTGTCTCATTTTTCAGCAGATGCGATGTACATAAAAGAGAATCCATGACTGATACATCTCGTTTTTCAAAAAGCGTGTTTAAAACTTTATGATTGTTAAGAACATTCTTATTGTTATAATTGCTTAAATTTTTCTTTCGTTCGACCATTTCCTCGTAATGACATGACATTTCTTTTAACTATGTTCCCCTGAAACCATATCAGATTTAAAGAAAATAAGAATACTTTAAGAATATGCTGAGGCTCAAAACGATAAATTCTTATGAATATTGAGGCTTGAAAAAATGTATAGTATTCTTATAAAAAAAGAGTGTAAGTGGGGGAGGGGTTTAACCGAGAGGGGGCTTTTTAAATTTTAGCTGAGAAGGAAAGGGGCTTAATAGAGGGGGGCTAAATAGAGTTTTTACAGTATCAAATGTTTGGCAAACAATGGCCGAAAATTTTACGCAAAAAGAGATACTTAAATATATCTAGGCCATATTACCTGCAGCGCAAAAACTGTTTGCAATTGGTAAGATAAAATCTTCAGATTTAAGTTGTTGGAAGTTTTTGGCGATGAAGACTCTTGCTACGTCACTTGCAATCTTGATCAACTCATCACGTTTAACGTTTTGGCCAATGCCGATCGAGAATACGATTGCTCCATACTTCTGGCGAATCTCTTCTGCTATACCAGCTGGGTCGACAGCATCCCTATCCTTCGTTTGCGATCCGTCAGTCAAGACGAACAAAATCTTCGGTATCCCAGCTCGGGCCCCATTCGACTCAACGAACAGTTCATCTCGTGCAACCTTCAGTGCTTTGTCTATCCTTGTTGTATATCCCATATATGGAATTTTGTCCACTGAAGCTCTGAAATCTTTAATGTCTTTATGGTCTGACATCTTGGCAGTGAGCACTGCATCGTAGCTGAATGTCACAATGCCTGCTCTACTACGATCTCCCCTGATTCCAAAACTGCTCGCTAGAATATTGATGAATTCTTTCTCCTTTCCAAAATCACGACGAAGACTGCCAGATGAATCGACAATGAAACCAATGTCCGCAATTTGTGCACATGTAGGTACTAAAATGATGAAATAATGATAAGAAGTTAAAAATGAAGTAAAATTAACATGGCTTATTCAAATACCGGGGGATACCGGGGGCACAGTGGGGCATTTGTACAAGGCATCATGACATTCGCTATTTAAGAAGAATTTTTTGTTTATTCTTAACAATTCATGTTTAAGGTCTTACTGCAACTATGTAATAATATGTTTGAAATAAATTGGTTGGTTAGAAAAAATGCAAATTAATTTCGTTTATTTTCTATACTAAATTACAGTTGTGATGATGATGATGATTATGATTATTGGAAGGTTTTACAATGAAACCAGAGATAATAACTGCCAAAAATGTGTGTGCATCATGACGTTTTCTGTTGCTATGGATAATATGAAAGCCCTTTGTAATTTTTGACCGATTTAAGGATTAAATTGTAAAAATATTGTGGTTTGTTCTGCTCAGTACCCTGTAGACCCACAATAGCTCCCTTGTTTGCCCATGCCCCCTTACTTTGCAGTTTTCTTTTCTTTTTTACACTTAAAAACCATTTGACATCAATATTTATTGGGTCAGCTGTCTTAGAATTAGATTTCAGAGGCATAGAGTCCCAAAGTGATGCCTTCGCTATTTTTTACTTCCATTATTTCATAAAAAACTGAGATATTGTGACAGATTTTCCTTGAAACCCGCAAATTTCCGCAAAAAATCCTTTCTACCATGTTATCATGGACTCTTCGGGTACAATTTAAGCGTAGTGTGGTTTGTCTGCTCTTGTCTGCACGTTTTGTATCCAACTAGAAAGGTACGTGTGTTGCTAAGAATGGCCTAAATAGCGCAGCCAATGGTGCACCGATTAAAATATTAGCAAAAAATCTGAAAAATAGTTTTTTGTGCTGTCAACGTAATGAATATTGTCTGCTAATGGCTAAAGATCAAACTGATATAACGGTTTAACCTGTAACATCCACTGAAGGAGCTACAGAAGGCAGATAAGGTAGCTTAATTTTCAGTGATCAACTGCACTGGAATTTTCTTGCTCCTGTTTGTGAGAAAACCTAGTACTTAAAGCCTCGTACATTCTTTCAGAAAAGGGATAGAAAGAATATTTAAAGAGTTTTGTGATCCCCAACCATTACTCTTTCAAAATAGGTATGCTTGGAAGTAGTTGAGGAAAATCGAATTTTTGGTCTATGTCATGATGTTGCCCCACTGTGGGGGGATACCGGGTTATACCCCATTCACACTTGCAAGTTAAACCAGCTTAAATTAAAGCAGGTTATCAAGTGGGGCCTTCTAATTGGTCGATCTAACAAATCGAGTGCATTTGATTGGTTAAAATCTAACATGGTTTGGGTAAAACTGGCATAACCGCGTCAGTGTGAATGCAGCATTAGTCAGAAAAAACGTGGGGTGTTCAACAAGCTGGAAGAGAGTAATATCGGGTTTATTGACGTTTTATGATGCATAAGAAAGGTTATATTAAAGGTTAAAGGGTTTTTGCAAGGTTGTCAGCTTGCATTTGCAAAGAGCAGAAAAATCTAAAAATAGCATGTTCAAATCGATGTCCCACACGTGCTGTCAACAATTGATGTGCAAAGGAACACTGCTGTGTCTGAGTGTTGTCTTTCTTCTATTTATAAAGAAGCCTATATACCATTGCACAGTCCCTTTAAATTGCAAAAATTAAATTGGTTAGATTGGTTAAAGGACAAGTCCGGAGTTGGTATGATTGATGATAAAATACAAGATAATACTGCTATGAATGATGTATGATACTTTTTTCCACTATTTTTTCTCCTTCTCATTGTGAAATTACGTATTCAAATAAGCAATTCGAGCGAAGTGACGTCATATCGCGCAAAAGAAAACGAGGCTCGTGTGATTGTTTTTCGCCTCTTATCATTGCAGGCCTCTTTACCGTCTACTTATGCATTGAAAATGGGACGAGAACACGATAAAGAGGCTTGCTATGATAAAGAAGTGAAAAAACAATCACACAGCCTCGTTTTCATTTGCGCGCTATGACGTCACTTCGCTCAAATTGCTTATTTGAATACGTAATTGCATAAGGAGAAAAGTAGTGGAAAAAAGTGTCATATATCATTCATAGCAGTATCATATCGTATTTTATCACTCATACCAACCCCGGACTTGTCCTTTAAATGCTAAAATTGCTAAATGGTTTACGATTCAGCCAATTGATGATGCCAAAATTTCAAAACTACAAAACATTTTTAAATGCTGTAAGACTGAGAATAATGATGACATCAAAATGCTCTACCTAGGATCCTGGCAAGTTAAACAAAGTTCCCTTTGATCAATTCCATTGAAAGAATAGGGCAATAACATTTCACACGATCAATTTCAAAGTTTTGCACCCGGGGGGGGGGGAGGTACTTCATTGTGAACGTGGTTCGACCTGAATCTGGACGTTGAGAAAAGGACCCATTCGTATGACAAAATATTCAAGCATTCCGAGCCCATTTGCATGAATATCAGGAAATTTCTGACCCATGTGTATGAATTTGTCGATTTGAAACAAAGGAAAATTTCAGTTGTTTGGTGCGGATTATCATTATGGGACTCATTGATAAGAAAATTTTCAAAAAGCTACCCATCTACCAGAACTCTGGTTAAAAACAGACCCATATGTAGGGAATTTCAGATGAAAAATTCCACCCATATGAGCGGCACGTCTAGTATCATTCAACATTGAAGTACCTCCCCCCCCCGGGGTTTTGCAAAAATTCGACGACAAGGTAATTCATAAAAACAACTCACAGGTAACAACACAAGTTGTGCTGGTGATGCTGTCTACGAAGTCATCTGATTTCAGCTGGTCGAAATTTTTCGCTAAGTACAAATCCCTCTCTGCGCGCACCAATGACCTAAGCTCAGTTGGATTAACGGATCGTCCGATTCCAACCACCACAACTTTAATTCCAGCATCATGAAATTTTTGCACCACTTGCGATGGTGGGACCGCATCAGGGTCTTTAGTCTGCTCCCCATCTGTCAGCAAGACCAGCACTTTTGGCACATTGACTCTCATTCCGTTTTTTTCATTGAACATTTCACTGAATGCAGTATTCAATGCTTTGTCAATGCGAGTAGTGCTTCTCATCAGTGGTAGTGCATTTACTGCTGACTTGAAATCGGCAACATTCGTGAAATCAGAAAACTTTATTTTCAGCTGTGAATGATAGCTAAACAACACCACAGATACATGGCTTCCCGTTGGTGAAATTTTAAGTTTTTCAGCTAACAAGTTGACAAAGTCCTTCTCTTTGGAGTACTGCCGCCTTAGGCTACCCGATGAGTCAACAATAAAACCAACATCTACTGGCGTTTTGCATCCTGAAGGCCCGCTGGCTAAAAAGAAATTAAAATATCGTCGTAAGTTAAAAAGTACTTTTTAGATATCCTAATAAAGAATCTGAATTACACGATACTTTCATAGACTGATTACGATGAGTCCCAGTAATCGCTATTCAAAATGAGACTATTACACCAAACCAAACTGGGACTCATAAATATTACGGCATATTTTTGGACTCACTTTTTCACTTTTGAACGCCCATTGGAACGAGGCTGTTATACACAGTCATGTACAAAGTAAAAGAACAAAATACAACGCCATAACGCCATAAGGATTTGAGCAAATTCGAATCGTAAATTCGATTGATTGATATTGACCAACGGAAACTCGGAAGCTCAAAGCAGAGTTTCAAGGAGCTTGGCCTGACAGAACAAGGTCTTACGAACAAGAATACCATGAGAACAGTTGGCGACAACGTCTATCTTCGTACGTAGGTACTATTTTGTTGCTTTGCTAAGCATTAACTGATTTATTGTGAAGTTTTCAAATCAATGTGCTTCATTTGAGAACCACAAATGTTTGTGTTTTTCTGCCATGGCCCATATGGAAACGAGGCAGTACTAGTCATTTCAAAATAATGGCGTTTGATTATGAGTCGTAGTTAGGAGCGTCCGGCAGCCTTTCAATAGCGATAACTACGGCGATATAATCAGTCTATATCCTAATAAAGAATCTGAATTACACGATATTTTCATACATTTGTAGAATTATCGAATGTGCACAAAAGTGATGGAAGCCATAACGCCACTCAATCGAGCCTCTGGTATAAGAATATCGCTTGATCCAGGCTCTTTTGAAGAATAGTCAAAAGGTCTATCCTCAATAGACCTTTTAGCTATTCTGAAAAGAATCAGAATCGAACGATATTTTGCTACATTTTGTAGAATTTTCGAATGTGCACAATAGTGATAGAAGCTCTAAACGCCACTCGATCGAGCCTCGCGTACAAAATTGTATAAAAATACCGCTCGATCCAGGCTCTTTTGTAGAATAGCTAAAAGGTCTATTACATGCAGGAAACTTACCTTGTTTACATAACCGTTTTGAAATCGAATTTGCGAGTTCGGCAGATCGAAGCGTTTGAAAATACGGGATAGCGAACACATTGTCTTTGGAACCAGCAATCTTCTTTAAGAAATCACGGTTACCATCTTCTCCAACATTTACTACGACAGTGGTTACATTTGCATTTCTCAAGATCCCTAAACTCAGCTGTAAGCTAAGTTCGTCTGCAGCCCTAGATGGCACTCCTTCTGTAAGCATGATGAACATTTTCGGGAGATATTTGTTTGCTGTAGGTATTAGCTTGCTACCTGCAACGGTAAGTCCTCCTTCAACGTTACTTTTAGCAGATCCTTTGAAGGGTATTTGACTCACTGCTTTCTTGAATGCATCAGCATCAACGGCCTTAGAAAAGGGGATTTGCATCTCAGCATCTTCTGCGAACGTCACGACACCAGCTTGACTTCCTAATGGCGAAATTTTGAAAAGGTTGGCCATTCGTGTGACAAATTCTTTCGCAAGGAGATGATTCTCTTTCCACTTTTTAGAGGTGCTAACGATGAAGCCAAGATTCCCAGGGTTATCACATTTTGGAACTATGAATTAAAGGAAAAATCAACGTTACACGATTGATCAATAACATAAAAAGCGCAGCAAACGAATAGCATTATCTAAAGTTGGGAATTGAGTTATTTTAGCATGAACGGTGCAATCGGTATCAATTATTTCCATATCATTGGGAAAGCTGCAAGATTCATAAGAATGCTCTGCAGATATTGAACAATTTCATGCTTTTGTTCTTTCTGTCTGTGTTCTTCGTGCTTTAAAAGCAAAGACTCGAGGGCCTGCCCATAAACCTACATTACAACAGGGTCAATCTACCTTTTAGCTATTCTACCTTTTAGCTATTCTACAAAAAAGAGTCTGAATTGAACGATATTCTGATACATTTCGTAGAATTTTTGAATGTACACAACAGTGATAGAAACAATAACGACATTTCAATCGAGCACTACGTATAAAATAGTATGAAAATATCGCTCAATCAAGACTCTTTCATAGGATAGCTAAAAGGTCTATTCATGATTAAAGTTATTCTCAGAATCATTATCTATAGGTGTGTAAAACAAGTTACCGCTGAAGTTGAATATGGAAACATTTGAAAGTTCTTTTCGACAAAAGATAATGTACAGGGTGTCACAAAAAACATGTGCGCTGTTTGAGCGGCTACTGCGGAGCAGCCATAAATCCAATTGTTCTGTTTTTAAGATTTGTGAATAGAGGAAACTTCAACTTAGAGTTTGGTACCAAGTTCAAGAAAATCTGACAAGAAGCTGCTGATTTATGGAGCAAGAAAGTAAAAATCACTGGTTGCCTCAAAACCAGAGGATTCATTATTCTCCATTATGTTAAAATCAAAGATATTGATTGAAAAAAACATACCTAGACCGGTTTTCTGATGTTCATAAGTGAAACAGATGATTATAAATTGGATTTTGTGATAACCAAGAATATTGAGAATAATATTGTAGATACTTTATTGACCTTATCACGAAAGGGGTCTTTTATCACAGAAACTATTTGACTTTCATCAAAATAGCAACTTTAGAGACCTTCCTCAACTCATTGTGAGCCATCCTGTACTGTGGTAAGTAAAAATTACCTGCGCTGTTACAAATCATCTGCGTAACGTCATCTATAAATTTGACTGAGGTGAGATCATCGAAGCTCTTTGGTTTGAGAACATCAATACCAACTTGCAAGAGGTTCTTTGGAATAACCTGATCCTTCAGACTGACAGCAATCACATGAATTCCTGCTTCAATAAACAGCCTCAAAGCAGGTTGCAGGAGAGATTGGTCATTTTGTTCCATGTCTGTCACAAGAACCAAAACTTGTTGGCTTGTCATCCTCATTCCATTTTTCGCAGAGAATGCTTGGTCGTATGCAGTTCGGAGGCCGGAATCAACACGTTTTCCCTCTCCCGTATATCGTAACCTGTTTACGAATGATGCAAAATATCTCCATGATGGGCTGGCGTTGAGCTTTATGCTGAGATCTGCAGTGTCTGAAAACTGCACCACGCTTGCCTGTGCATTATTCGCAGATATTTTGAACCTCTTAGCGACCAGTTTAATGAAATCTTGGAAACGATTGAATTGCGCAGCCTTGGTTGATGATAAACCAACTGCAAATGCTATGTCTGGATTCAAACTGCATCGCACAGGAAAGTACACTGCAATAAAATAGTAGTTACTTTAAGCAGAATGGAGTTTACAAGTTATGTTCAAACTACCGGGTGTCCCAAAAAAATTACTCCCGTTTGAAAAGTCATCAAAATTCGATTACACGATCGATCATTAATTTTCTCTTTTTTTTTATCAAGTACATCAAAGACCAAATTATTTTCCAAGACATAACTGATTTTGTAATTGGCTTAAAAATTAGCAAGTTTAACTCTTTTTAGGGCTACCTGGTTTGAATCACACTGAAAAAAGCACTGATGACTGTCAGATCAATTTCTTTGTGCATGTAAAGCTTCTAGTTTGGTCATAAATGACAGATAGAAATGTGCACTATCATTGGAGACCTTAATGATCATAAAAATCTAAACATTTTGACAGGCAAGATTGAGTATGTTGATTAAAAACAATAGCTCAAAATAAGGTTTTTCAACGTGTGATTTGTCTACCTTGTTGTATCAAAAGCAAACATTTTATCATCTATAAATATTTTTGGGTCCTTGACAAAACAAGCCAAAAATAAAATTTTGTCAAAGGCTTGATACTTGATTTCTGGTGATTTTTTAAACAGGGGTACTTCTTTGGGACACCCGGTGGGTTTTTAATGGGTGATTACCACTATTAACATATGAGTGATTTTACGATATTGATATTGATATTCGATATTGATATGGTTTGGAATAAAAACTGTGTCAAATTTGTGAACTGATTCGTAAATTTGTATGTTGATTCCTAAAAATATGGGACAAAGAATTAAAAAGCTATCATTTCATATCCTTGTCACATTTTACTTTGTGAATAATCCCCCCCCCAGTGAAATTAAATCATTAGAGTTTAATAAGTAATATTGATATACCATTTAAGAAAATAATTTCAGAAATGCCTATTAGACAGTTGCTTTTATATATAAGAAATAAAACAAGTAAAGATACAGGTAACATACTTGCTTTGCAGATATCTTCAGACACTCGCTTGACAAGCTGATTCGATTGCAACTCATTAAAATGGCTTGCTAAGTACACTTGCTCAGGGTTTTCAGCGATCAGATCTAATTCTTGCACTCTCACAGTGTTTCCTATGCCAACGACAAAGAGATTCGCTCCAAGTTTTCTTATTTCATCTGAAATAACTGAAAGGGAAACAGCGTCTGGTTGTGAACTTTGAAAGCCGTCGGTTATCAAAATGACGTTCTTTGGTCGAGTTGTAATGTCTTGCCGGGAAGTTCTAACCAGTTCATCTCTCGCCATTATCAAACCTGGAAAAATATTGCACAAATAAGTAATACTGTCAACTTTTACAAGATACTACCGAGTGACCAAAGAAAAATTCACAAATGAGATCTCACTTGCATTCTTTGAAATCACGAGGTTTTGTCAGATGCTTTGTATCGACCAAATGGGTAGCTGGGCATTCAAAGAAATGTTTTGTTGATAACGTCTGGTCTTAATGAATAAGACGCGATACAGTTCGTAAACTTTCGATCGTGATTCCACTGATCCGCACTTGCGAGAGGACGTCAAACAAGGCCTAAATTTGCAGCAGGAACCGGTAATCAATATATCCTTTCAGCAGAATATTTTAGGGGCTGCCGCCCCCAAACCCTCGCTGGTTATACTTCAGTCTAAGTACTGATACATTTTTCATCCAAAATTAAAAGAAGGGGACATGTTAAAAATGTGTCCGCTAAAGTGCAAACCAGCTGACAGGCACGTACCAACATCTGCAGAATAGGTTTTTGAAACACTCTTTAAAAAATGAACTGATGGGAGGTAACCGTGGTTAAAGAATTTAAAATGAAAGAAATATACCTTTATCAATCCTTGTGATTCCTCCTACGGCGTTGAATCTTTCGACTTCATTTGCACATGTTTTCTTTGAATTACAATAACCAAAACGTACTTTTTTCACAGCTGATGAACCAAATGTAATAACTCCGAACTTGCTATCATCAGCTGTTGTCCTGATGAAACGCTTGACAAATGTTTTCTCGGCTTTTAAAACAGATCCAATACTTGCAGATGAATCAATAACAAAGAGAAAATCGCCACTATACACACAAGGTTTCACTGAAAAAGAAATATAAGTGCTATAATATTGTACCGGGTATCCCAAAAAAAGTATTCCCGTTTCAAAATTCACCAAAATTTGATTACATGGCCGATGTTCAATTTTCTTTTTTTGTCAAGTAGATCAAGGACCAAATTGTTTTCCGAGACATAGCTGATCTTGTAATTAGTTAAAGAAATAGCAAATTTAGCTCTTTTAGGGCTACCTGGTCTTGAATCATACTGCAAAAAAGCACTGATGATTGCCAGATCAATTTCTTTGTGCATGTAAATCGTTTAGTTTAGTCATAAATGACAGAAATAAATGCACACTTTCATTGGAGACTTCAATGATGATAAAAAGTCTGAAAGATGTGACTATTAGGCAAGACTGAATATTTTGCTTAAAAATTATAGCTCAAAATAAGGTTTTTCACGTGTAATTTGTCTACCTTGCTACGGCAAAAGCAGACATTTTATCATCTGTGAATATTTTTGGGTCTTTGACAAAGCAATTCAAAAAGAAAATTTTTTACGGAAGGTTTGATGATCAATTTTTGGTGACCTTTTAAACAGGAGTACTTTTTTGGGACACCCGGTATAAGAAGAATATATAAGCAGTATAAAATAACAACGAAATAAGGCCTCAATTACAGCAAACGTTCCGAATCTTTATAAATGTCGGTGTAAAACTATAGGACTTATTTCTTTGAACTGAATGGCTCGAAAGAAAATTAGCTACTTTGCTATATTATCATATGGCATTCGAAAATACCGATCATACGTTTTGATCGGTCAGCAAAAGCCGTATTTTTCGAAGCTGTATTGGACCGGGCGTTGCCTTAAAAATCAACAACAAAGGAAGAGCTTCTTGTGCAGGCTTAGTCCGCAAGAATCAGCCAAAGTTTATCTTATTCCTCGAAGATTTCTGTGCTGTAAACTTTGAAGACGAACTTACTGTTGTTTTACAGTAGAAAAAAGTCAAAATGGGTGGTTGCTTCAAAAACAGCAGTTTCATTGTTCTCCAATATGTCAAAATGAAGGAAATATTGCAAGGAAGGCTTCCATACTTGCATTTGAATTTTTTATGCATTTGAAAAAGGGTTAATTATGTTCTTTATTTATAAAACAACACTATTAACCCTTTTTCAAATCTTAAACATAATCAAAATCAAAATCGAAGACACTGACGAAGATTTTTATCGAAACGTTTGACCAAATAACAGTTGTGTTTTTATTTTAATTTTCTGTTAAGCATTGATGGTGGTTTAGTTTATTATCCAAATCAAAATCTTAATAAATTAAGCTGATTTGTTTATCTGTATTTGCATTTGGAATATCAATGTGATTTAGTAGAAACTTTTCATCCATGCATTACAAGTTGATGCAACAAATAATTTGCAACCTACCAGCTATTTCACAGGACGCCTCAGTGATCTGGGAAATAAACGCACTAGATTTCAGCTCATTGAAATTCTGGGCAGCGTAAAAGTAATCTGGTTTTGCCACAACAGACATCAATTCCTTAGAATTGACTGCCGGGCCAATGCCAATCACTAACACTTTGATCTTGTCTTTGTGGAAAGGCATGACCGCTACTGACGGACTCACCGAACCACTCATCGCAGATTGTTCACCATCTGTTAACAAGACCAACACTTTTCGAGCATTTTGTCTTATTCCGCTGCCAGCTCCAAACATCTGAGTGTAAGCAACATTTAGCGCTGTGTCAATGCGAGTGGTCTGTCCTTCTAAAGGGAGGCTTGCTACTATCTTCTTGAAATTTTCTTTTCCAGTGTATTCGGAAAACTTTGTCACAAGGCGTGCAGTGTCACTAAATGAGACAAGGGATGCTCTGATTCTGCTTCTTGATCCGCTTAATAAATCAACGACTGCTTGGATAAACTCCTTTTCTTTGTTATATTCTGTTTTCAAGCTGCCTGATGAATCGACTATGAAACCAATATCCAGGTCCACGGAACATGGGCTATTCAGTCCAGTTGCTAGATTGAGAATAATATCATTAGACTATCATCAAAGAATTTATCATACTCTGTTCCTATTGGTCTCACTTCGATTAATCTATCCAGTACTCTTTGGTGCTATAAATCTCCAAAACCGGAAACAATTTTTGGCTTTCCTGGTAAAAGGTAAGCATACATAATTTTACGTTTTTTTACATGCACACTGGCAACTTATTCGTATCTGTGCGTTAGCAGGAAATTGAAATTCTTCCATAGTCCAGGGGTACACGACATGCTACGCAATCAGTCCTGAGACAAACAGAAATTGACAATACAGCAGGGCCGGGTTGTTCAAACCACGATTAGCGCTAATCTTGGATTAAAGGTATGATTCTGTAGTCATTTGCATAGTCCTAATCTGGTATTAGCCTAATATCAGTTTTGAACAACCGGGCCCAGAACTGTACCTCTTTTACGGCTAACTTCCACTCATGGAATTTTGCCGATCGATCAGACGGAAATGTTACAGTCTACAGGCTAAGATATCGCTATGAAGCCGAATACAAATCACTTGTAGTGACTTTTTATTGTATGAATAAGGCCCGCCTAGAAAAATCAAAATCATCCGGTGGGATGGGGAGCCGAAATTGTTAGGACTACCGGGTGCGCCAAAATAAGCTATGCACGTTTGGCAGGCCACAATAAATTGTACACTGGACCGATTTTGAAGATTTATGATTAAATCGTTAGCAGAAAGCCTGAATTAGATTCTAGGACTTTTTGCAAATTTTTCCGTTTTCAGTTTTTAGAGCTAGAAGCCAGTTTCCTAAAATGTTCGTTTTCGAAAACATATAAAACGATCAGAAAACGTCGATCAAATTTAAAAGATTCAACATGAATGAACAAAGAAAAATCGTTTTCAAGATGATTTGGGGGCTTAGTACGAACTCATGTATAGCAGATCATGACTGGTTGATTTCTAAATCGCAAATCACCACGAACAAGTTCTCGCTTTGTCCATTCATGTCGATTATTTAGAAAACTTGATCGATGTTTTTTATCGTTTTCAGTGTTTTCGAAAGCTAACATTTTAGAAAACTCGCTTCTAGCTCTAAAGACTGAAGATGAAAAAATTTGCAAAAAAATCCCAGTATCTAATTCAGGCTTTCTGCTAAAGACTAAGTCATAAATCCTCAAAATCGGTCCAGCTTACGATTTATTGTGGCCTGCCAAACGTGCATAGTTTATTTTGGCGCACCCGGTAGTTTTAGGTAGGGTTCTGCAGTAAGGTTAGTTCAAGAGCAAGTACCGTGAATTATTGCCAAAAAACTTTATTGATTACTCACCAGTTCTACAACTTTCATTAGAAATCTTCTGCACAAATTTAGGCTTAATGAGATTATCAAAACTAGTCGTTGTATGTGTATATTGCGGTGATCCCGCTATTTGCGTTAGTTCCTTCTTGTTTACTTGTGTTCCAATACCAATCACATAGATAGTTATTCCAGCGTCACGAAGCGTTTTTGCAATCGAGCTAGGATCAACGGCATCTTTATCTTGCGTTTGAGATCCATCTGTCAGAAGAATTAGCACTTTTGGAACCCCAGGCCTTGAAGAAAAAAAGGATTTAGTTGAAAAATTTGTAGTCAAAGAGCAATGACAACATTTACACTGGAAGTCAAAATTAGGGTAGTTAGGGTTTACTGAGCTCTTTAAATGCGCTTTTAATTTTCTTTTAAACTGATAGGGCGAGGGGATTTCCCTTAGTTCGATTGGTATTTCATTCCAAGCTTTAAGCCCAGAAAGGTGGAAACTTTTTTTGTACACTCAAGTTTAAACTTTGGGATGTCGAGATTTCTATTGTTTCTTGTGTTATACCTACAAATTTCATTCCTCTGACTATACTTGTTCCAGAGGCTATCGGGGCACTGCTTGTTGACTATTTTGTGTGTCATGATAGATCTATCAAAACAGATGATCTGATCAACGTTCAGCCCATTATTGATCCAGGGGTCCTTTATTCCAGCATTTTGAATAATTGAGAAGGCCCTGTTCTGTAGACGCTGAAGCGTTTGCAGCTTCGTATTGGGCAGGCTACCCCAGATAGCATTCCCATATCGGAGGTGACTTTCAACTCACAGGTACTTAATGTTATTTAAACTTTACTGTCGTATTTAAATCAATGACCAATACAATACCTACCCAATGCCCTAAACACGTGCAAAGTTTAAGTATGAATCTACTACATTCGTTAAGTCAAAGAGAAAGAATTTTCGAATTAGCCATAAATGTTCGGCACAAAATATGTAAAATGCTATTCATTTTAGTTCTCATTTCAATTCTCATTTAATTAATTCATTTCATTCTCATTAATTGATGGTGTACTCTACGGTACTCTGTACTGTGAAAACTATGATACGTGCTCAACAGTCTGTGAAGAATTTTGAAGCAAGTTTTGTAATCGTAATTCGTGAAATACATTAGAGTGAGCCTTGGTCAATTTTTGAAGGACTTATACCTTGTGGTGTGGATTGCAGTGGCAACGAGCTGCCAGATTGCAGAAAGTATGTTCGCACTGCATGTCTGTATGTCAGTACATTAGTGGAAATTGCAACCAAATTTGTCTGCATCTTTCTCCATCATATTGCTATTTCTCGTTTGTTTTTTAAACAAATATTGTCTTCAAATCAATCCGCGGTTCAGAACATCTCTTGCAGCTCTGGTCACCGACCAAAACTACTGCAGTGGAGGCCGGCCTTAAAAACAATGGTGTTCACAGATTTGTTTACAGTTTGGCCGTTCAAGACCGTAAAGTTATTTTCCAGCAGTATTACCTTGCACCATTTGCTTTTGTAAACAGCTGGTCGACGACAACCTTCAGTGCTTTGTCAATCCTTGTCGTTGCTCCAATCATGGGTAATGCATCAATCGCTTTCTTCAGATCTTCTTTGGAGTTAAACTGTGAAAGTCTGATGCTTAGGTCTGCGATATGACTGAATGTCACCACTCCTACCCGTGTAGATGAAAGTCCAACCCCTAATGAATCAACAAGTTCTTTTATGAATGCCTTTTCTTTATGGTATTCAAGTCGGAGGCTGCCAGATGCATCCACTATGAAGCCAACGTCAAGTCTCGTTTTGCAGCGTGGTACTGAAACGCAATTGCAAACAATAGATAAGTTGAATTATACAGCAAGTTGATAAGAACATTGACGTTTAAACACCATCTCAGCATCCAAGCCACATATATCTAAAAGTAAGATATCCTGGTTTAGGTAAATGATCCAAAATTACGATTGATCACATTTCAGAAAGACTTATGCAAAAATATCCCTGTGGCGGGGGGGGGGGAGGGGGGAGGTAGTTCATTGTTAAGTGACGTTGGGTATGCCGCTCATATGGGTGGGCTCTTCATCCAAATTCCCTACATATGGGTCTGTTATTAACCTTAATTCTGGTACATGGGTTGCTTTTTAGTATTTCTTATAAATGGATCCCATAATGATTATCGGCACAAAATAACTGGAAATCTCTTTGTATTTTGCTTGAGAAACGATACAGTCAAGAAAGGAAGACGGTGCTGGTAGCCACCATGACAACAGCAGCGCCTAGCCAGTCCAAGCAGGAGAAATGTGAATGGATTTTGCGCCTTAAAATCGACAAAACTCATACACATGGATTAGAAATTTTGTGATATTCATGTAAATGATTTGGAATTCTTGAAAATTCTGTCATACAAATGGGTCCTTTTGTCAAAGTCCAGATGCAGGTCAAATCACAGTCACAAATGAAGTACCCCCTCCAGGGGAAAACACACTGCAGTATTCATTCACATCTGTCAATCCTATTTTGAAACATCCATTAGCAGAAAAGAGCATCATTTCATTCCACTTACCCGCTCCATAGCAAGCCCTCAAAGTTAAGTTTTGCCAAATTTCCTTCTTTTCCAATTCCTTGACATCCTTGAAGATTTTGACCATGTTCTTGTCTTTTGTGATAAGTAGAAGTTCTTCTTTATCCACATTAGGACCAATGCCAACTGCAAGAATCTTCTGATTAAGTTCATGAAACGATTCAGCAGCAAATGCAGGCAGCAGCGACCTTTCATCCTTTGTTTGAGTTCCAGTTGTTATAAGAACAAGCAAACGAGGCGTATTCAGTCTGGCTCCAGTTCTTTCTCCAAACAAGTCGTTAAATGCTACCTTGATACCTTCGCCTATCTGCCTCGTTCTTCCTACTTGGGATAGTTTGTCAACTGAAGTTATGAATGTTGATGGATTTTTGTAATCAATGAATGGAACGTCAAGAAAGGCTCTGTCGGAAAATGATACCAATCCGGCTCTTGGGCCCGTTGCGTTGTAGGAGAAGCCACTGACGATTTTTCTAACAAGTGCTTTAACGGCAAGGAAATCCTCTTTCTTATACTGAGATGAGTCGACAAGAAACCCAACATCCAAACCAGTTGCACAAAGAATTGCAGGTTTTTCTAGAAGAAGTTGGAAGAAATAGATCAATGGCTTGTAGCAGGAAACTAATTTTACATACCACTTAATTAACTTCTGAGCTATGTATCTTCCCAATAAACCTTGGCTCCAAGCTCTCGAGTTCACTTCAGAGCAGGGAAAAAACTTAGAAAAAACCAAACTGGATTCCTTACCAGTATTTCCAGGAAACTAAATTTTCTGGCCAATGCATACGATTTCACCAAATTTGCCTGATGACTGAAACCAGCGGTCGGCCAATTTGTCTTACTATTTTGCAGTGATAAGTAGCTTCACGTGAGGTCAGAAATAGTGGAACTCTCTGAGGATTATCGGAATTTTCACGAGAGCTATGAAATTTGAGGCTGCTATTTTATTTTCCATCCATGAAGCTATTTATCGCTGCAAAATAGTACGACTAAATGGAGGACCGCTGGTTTCAGTCATTGGGCAAATTTGATCTCCTGAAGGCCATAGCTCCATCATTTTTCAACGGATTTTTATGGGAATGGTAGCAAACTTTAACTGAATATCTGAAGAGCAACATCATGCAAAAGTTTCGCGAGAGTCTTTTGCAGTTTTGTCGCAATCTTCAGGTAAACGGGGCACAATTTTTTTGGGACACCCTGTACGTGAGGATTTTCCCCAGAAAACGGTAGCTTGTGCAGCTGCAATGGCCGCTTAGGACGTAATTCCAAACAAAAGCAACTGTAATGACCGCCTAGTACATGTCAAAAAATACACACTCACCGACAGCTTTCGCACATGCCCTCTTTACAATTTTCTCAAGAAATGCACCCGTCAAAAGCTCATCGAACGATTTTGGCAACAGGACATTCTCAGGTTTGCCAGTAAGTGTTGCCAATTCAAGTCCATCTACCCGTCTCCCAATACCAACAGCAATGATTTCCACACCATTCTTACGCAAAATATCTGCTTGTTTCTCTGGTGGCGTTGAGTATTGACTTTTAGTTTGCTTCCCATCTGTTAGAACTATCAAAATGTTAGGTGCGTCTTTCCTGTCACCATTTGCCTCAGTGAATAGTTCAGTATGTGATACTCTAAGAGCTCTATCAATGTATGTCTGAGATTTCATCAAAGGAATGGTACCAGCGGCTCGAACGAACGATTCTGTATCCTTATTGGCTGATAACTTGATAGTCAACTGAGCATAGTAGCTGAATGTAACAACGCCAATGTTTACTCCATCTTCGCTGACAGTTAATTTTTTGGCAAGGTCTTTGACGAACTGAACTTCTTTATGAAATTCTCGACGCAAGCTTCCAGAAGAATCCACCACGATACCAATGTCGGCAATAATCTGGCAGTCGTCCTTTCTCTGCCCAACAGTGACTGGAATTTGAAAGGAGAATATTTCAACTTGAGTGTATTTTAGCAGTGGAAGGAAAGGTCGCATGGAAACTTCATTTAGAAGAATGCACTGATCAGTGTATTAAGACATAAAATTAAACATCTGTTCGTCATCTAGTTCCACTCAAAGATAACTGGGTGCAGCAAACTCTAAGGTTCATTACATTCTGTCTCAAATTATAGATGTCATGTAAAAATCCCGCGAATAACGACAATTAAAGCATTTTGCATAAGAGATTTTGCGTCGCAGGAAATCGCACTTTACATCCAACTCGAGAAAGACTTTGGAATAGACCTTTTAGCTATTTTAAAATAGAATCTGAATCGAACGATATTTTGATACTTTTTCTGAATTTTCGAATGTGCACAAAAGTGATAGAAGCTCTATCGCCACTCAATCGAACCTCTCGTATAAAATTTTTTAAAAATATCGCTCGATCCAGGCTCTTTTGGAGAATAGCTCAACGGTCTATTATAAGCCATTGATAGATGACTAAGTATGGAGAACATGGTGTTGAAGGGGCGTTTTCATAGAATGCATCAAAATTCAGTGCCGATGCTATTGGGAATGTGCAATAGAACGCGAAAAATTCCCGCGTCGCCATCTTTTCCGTAATCGTCTTTTAAATGCTATACTTATTTAGTTTGCTTCCTGTCAGCTTTCAAACATGATCGCTCCATGGACACACTGTGCACTCGTTTTTGCAAAGTCTAAAGCATCATTTTCATTAAAAAACGCCTCTTAGCACGGTCTAGACCGGTCACAGAAACTCTGCCTAGCTTTACTCGAAAAAATTGTGTTACCATGCAGCTCAGCATTACTTGAACATCGTTGAACGCTGTATTCAATTTAACACCGATTGACCAAGGAAGTAAATAGCTTTTGCCGAAATTTGATATTATTACCAATCTCGAAAGTGCCTTGCACATTTTTCAAGGAGCAAATTAATTTGAAAGATACTGTCAAGTCTTGAAATGGCTTTAGATTTCTAGGAACGTGTACTTTTATGAGCTATCTGGTTTCGAAGCATTCATTTTGGACCACAGGAAGCCCAATCGCGTATTATGGCGGCCTAAGCTAATACTAGTAAAAGAAAATAAAATTCATACCGTAAATGGCTGATTGTTATCTCGGTTATCTCTGTCTCGATTGTGTCTTTCTTCTTGTGCTCTTGTACCCCGAAATGATTGAAGCATTCTGCCACCATGGTAACAGAATTGATGTTGTTGCTGTTTTATTGAAATAACGACGCAACATAAAAGGTTGAAGTGTGTATACATATAAGAAAGAACAAGGACTGAAGCTTTCTTACTTACATAAATCTAACAACAGTTTTATCCTTGCTCAATCTCGATGAATTTTCCATCAAACGCCCAGTTCTTTGCATGAAAATGTTCCCCAGCTTTTAAACTTCGTACTCAATGCATTTGTCTTCACTTTCCTCCCCGAAATGATTTAAAACAAACGCGAAACAAAACTTATCACTTTGACAGTTTGAAATCTACTCAAGCTCCGTCCACCATCGTGGCCAGGATAAAAGGCGCCGACGTTCGAAATTCGTTCGAAATTAGTACACAACGAATTTCGAACGTCGGCGCCTTTTATCCTGGCCACGATGGTGGACGGAGCTTGAGTAGATTTCAAACTGTCAAAGTGATAAGTTTTGTTTCGCATTTGTTTTAAATCATTTCGGGGAGGAAAGTGAAGACAAATGCATTGAGTACGAAGTTTAAAAGCTGGGGAACATTTTCATGCAAAGAACTGGGCGTTTGATGGAAAATTCATCGAGATTGAGCAACCTATAATGTTGCGTCGTTATTTCAATACAACAGCAACAACATCAATTCTGTTACCATGGTGGCAGAATGCTTCAATCATTTCGGGGTACAAGAGCACAAGAAGAAAGACACAATCGAGACAGAGATAACCGAGATAACAATCAGCCATTTACGGTATGAATTTTATTTTCTTTTACTAGTATTAGCTTAGGCCGCCATAATGCGCGATTGGGCTTCCTGTGATTGGACCAGCTTTTAATCGAAAATTCTACGCTCGTAAATTGAGCTTAAAGAGCCACTGCTGACATATGTGCTTTGCGCCTGTGCGAATCCCACAATGCATTGCTTCTTCGACTTTCTGGGTGTCTAAAAGTGTTTTTTGGCCTAGCATGTCAACATTATCGCGGATGTGGAAAGAAGCCTACCTCAATTCCACTGTTGCCTCCTCCATCATTATCTTCATTGCTTTCTTCTTGGACGGTCATGATGCGTGATCCGTAGATATGTGGATTATTTCCTGTCGTTCTTGTTGTTGTACGGTTTAGTTTGCCATATCGAACGGTTCAAATGCGAAGTTTAAATTACGAAAGAAAATGACGAGGCCATTTTGCCCTCCAGAGGACTGTATTTCAAATTAACATAATAAAACAGACGCTATAAGTAAAGAAAGGGCCTATAGAATTGTGGTTAATACGTGTGAAATGTTCAGCTCTTGTTTTCAGCAATGACGGAAATGTAAAACAATAAACGATAATAAGCGCAAACTAAACATTGTTCTTCGTCGCCATTGGTGTTTACCTCCTTTCAATTTTCTAAGCGCGCAAAGCACTTATGTCAGCAGTGGCTCTTTAACGCCAAGGCCACCACCCCATTTGGTGTCCGTCCCAAACCCCTTGTTTGGTTGGCTAGTTCCAGGCCCCACCTCGTGGTATTGCCTTGCCTGTTTCCAGCATCGAAATACTTCCTGTCACATCCTTCTGCTTCGTTTGCATCGGTGTATCAAGTTTTGTTATTATTGGCCGTCTTATTTATTGGCATTTTGTATTTCATGAGTTAAAGAAAAAATGGCTGAAAATCAACCGGCAGGGCCCAATGACCGTACTTACCTGCGAGATGTGAATCGTTCCTTGGAAGGATGGATGAAATTCACTAAGCCGAATTTAACCCAGAAAGCCACCGATTATGGCCTATCTGCGATCGGGAAGAAGCCCAATTTAGCGGCTCGTTTATTTGCCCATTTTCATCCGGAGGAAGAGCATCAGCCCCCAGTGGTCCATGCCCCACCCAGAATAGCAACAGAGCCAACTCCTAACGTAGCTGGAGCAAGTTTTGTGATGCAGAATCGAGTCGTAGATCCCCCATCTGAGTCTGGTATTCAGGATGCCCCGCTGCCTAGCACAAGCACTGATGTACGCCATTCTTCTCCTCCCCCACTGTCACAGCCTAACGGGATCGTATCTCTTAGCCTTGGTGATCTTCGTGAATTATTGCGTGCAGTTTCATCTCAACCTGCTGCCAACCCACCTGCAGTATCAAATCAGAACCTCCTGCAGCTATCACCAGCTTCAGTAACCCAATTCACCCCGGCGTTCCCGCCAGCTCCAACCCCAGACCGAGCCCCCCAAATGGCCCACAGACGAGATGCATCGATCCGAGGACCCACATTGCAAATTTCCAGTGATCCTTCAGCAAGTCAGCCTCAACGAGCTAGTGCCCCCCAAGTTTCGCAGTTAAATGCAAATTCGATGCCCATGCCGAACAATGGAGATGGTGAAATTCTGCCGCCTGGCACCAGAGGAAGACAAGGACGAGACGCCTCTACCAGTGGAAGCATGGCAGTTTTAGCTCAAGATCTCAACTTCCTGCAGTTCATGTCCATTTCTGATGCATCTAGGCGAACTTATGACCAGGGAAAGTCAGCTTACCTGGCTTTTTGCTGTCAGTTTTGCCTAACCCCATTTCCAGCCAGTGAAAGTTCTTTGAACCTCTTCATAACATACCTCGCAAGGAGCCTTTCCTTTGCAACGATTCGCACTTACTTAGCAGCTGTGCGCTATTGGAACATCAGAGAAGGGTTCTCCGCCGACTTCGGGGGAATGGTGCAACTCCACGTAACCCTTAAAGGAATCAAGCGCTTAAAAGGGGCCTCATCACGCCCAAGTCGTCACCCAGTCACGATTGAAACCCTAAAGTTATTAAAGGACCGCTTGCGCATATCAGTTATCCCCGAAGAAGACAAACTCATGCTATGGGCCGCCTTTACGACAGCCTTTTTCGGTTTCTTACGCTCAGCCGAATTTTGTTGTCCAAATAAGACCTCTTTCGACTCGAGTACTTGTTTGCTAGTCCGTGATATTACCGTTACTGATAACGTTTTGCAAATTTTCATCAAGGTGTCTAAAGCTGATCCATTCAAGAACGGCCACACCATCCGTCTCGTTGCATCCAACTCATCAGTTTGCCCTCTGAGATCAATGCAGAAGCACTTAAAGAATTGCCGTCAGATGGATAAGCCTATATTTTCATTTCAAGATGGTTCCTTTTTAACGCGCCAGTGTGTATCCACAACGTTACAGCAGTTACTAGAAGGCACGTGTCCAGACGTCAAACAGTACTCTTCCCATAGTTTCCGCATCGGGGCAGCCACGACTGCAGCTGCAGCGGATGTTCCGGACTGGCTAATCAAAGTCCTAGGCCGATGGTCGAGCAATTGCTATGAACGATATATCCGTACTCCAACAGAACTAATTGATCGTATCCCTAGTTTACTAAGTCGTACAAGGTTTCAAAAGTCGTGAGTCTAGCTGTAGGCCAGATAGGTCCATCCTGGTAGCTTTGGGGTTACTTTGGCGGTCTGGCCGCACGTTGCGGCGTTTTCACGGTATAGCTCCCTAATCCGCTCATTATTGGTTCGCTTATCGCATATTTTACCTTGTGCACGGGGCAGCTCAGTATTGCCTGTCTTCCCCCCAAGTGCACCCTTGCATAGGTTCGGTATCACGTATTTAATGTATGAGACTTAAGAATGTATGAGACTTAAGAATGTATGAGACTTAAGAATGTATGAGACTTAAGAATGTATGAGACTTAAGAATGTATGAGACTTAAGAATGTATGAGACTTAAGAATGTATGAGACTTAAGAATGTATGAGTCTTAAGAAATACGAGCCTCTGGAAAGATGAGGCTCAAGAAAATTTGAAATTGAAAAAAGTATGAGACTTAAGAATGTATGAGACTTAAGAATGTATGAGACTTAAGAATGTATGAGACTTAAGAATGTATGAGACTTAAGAATGTTTGAGTCTTAAGAAATACGAGCCTCTGGAAAGATGAGGCTCAAGAATGTATGAGTCTTAAAATGGTATGAGGTTAAAGTATGAGACTTTAGAAGTATGAGATTTAGATGTATGTAACTTAGGAGTATGAGACTGAAGAAGTATAAAGCTTAATTGCATATGCCAGATATGACCCCAAAAGCTGCCAAGGATGAAGGTCGTTTTCTCTGTACCCAGTCTTCTAGGGTGGGGCCGCTAGGCGTTAATCATCAAAATGATGTAAGTTTATTCAAATCAATCAGCACGGTTGAAAAAAACCCTTAGAAAGTGTCAGTTGTAGCCTCAATCCGTAATGACAATCTGATGCAGCCAAGTGTTTTGATATGTAAGCTTTGAAATGATAAATCAAGAGTTTAAAGGACAAATCCGGGGTTGTTATGATTGATGATAAAATACAAGATAATACTGCTATGAATGATGTATGATACTTCTTTCCACTATATTTCACCTTCTCCTTGTGAAATTACGTATTCAAATAAGCAATTTGAGCGAAGTGCCGTCATATCGCGCAAACACAAACGAGGCTGTGTGATTGTTTTTCGCCTCTTTATCGTTGCAAGCCTCTTTATCGTGTTCTTGTGCCATCTTTAATGCATGAGTACACGATAAGGAGGCAAGCAACGATTAAGAGGCGAAAAAACAATCGCAGTCTCGTTTTCGTTTATACAATATGACGTCACTTCACTCAAATTTCTTATTTGAATACATAATTTCACAAGGAGAAGGCGAAAAATAGTGGAAAAAAGTATCATACATCATTCATAGCAGTATTATCTTGCATTTTTATCATCAATCATACCAACCCCGGACTTGTCCTTTAAGTTACGCTCATCTCATTGGGTTGAATTGTCGTTGTTGTTGCTGCAGCGATATCAGTTCAGACAAAAAGCGAAACTATGACATGTAATCGAGTCTATGTCAGTTGGCCAATTCATTGGGCTAGGAATGCATGTTACTCTGCTTAGGGTTCATCGAGAGACAACTAAATTAGGCCATGCGCAAAAGGAAACATAGAATTTTCTCACCAAATGCGTATTTTTGTGTGAATCCTTGGGTACAATGTGCCTGCTTTGATTTGACAGTCCCCATAACCGATTGCGCATGCATTGTGCCTCGCAGTGCACAGCTTCATCTTCAACCTGTTAAAAAATGCACTACGAAGCACCATGCGAGGGCAGTTAAGGGGGAGGTCAAAGCAGGGCCGTCGAGAGCCAGCTCGGGCCCTGGACCGAATGTTAGGATCGAGGCCCCCGAAGAAAATTTTATGGGACCACGCCCTTCAGACTCTCGGAGAATGAGGGAAACGCCCTTTTTAAGAAAGCTACTTTAGAAAAAATTGTTTAGATATTCCATGAAAATGTTATTAAGGAAGCGGTATTTACTGTAAACAATGAAAAGATTCGCTCTTACGAGGTGACTTTGCCGAAGTCACCTCGTAAGGTACGGACACAACAATTTTTGAACATAGCCACATAAGAAAACTATTTTCTTATGTCTATGTTTTAAGGCAGGTAGCTAGATTGCCATAAAAGTTGCTATAAAGAGATTTTACAGCAATAACTAATTTTTGTCGAACGATATTTTTACGGGCCCCTTCGAGGCCTGGGCCCCGGACCTTTTACCCCCTCCAACCCCCCCCCCCCCTCTCGACGGTCCTGGGTCAAAGCAACACATTGCGCAAAAGATTTGACACAAAAATACACATTAGGTGGGGAAATTATATGTTTCTTTTTGCGCATGATTTGGCAGAAACTTCGACCATAATTGGTTCACCCCTCAGTAGTTGATGATGAGGGTGGAAAGCAATTTACCTTAAAGAAATGAGATTTTTGATTTTATCATTGATGAGTTTGACACACCTCTAATAGGAACACGACGGTCCAGATAATTCCTCAATCTAATAATTTCATCATTTCTATCTATTTAGTGATTTATCTATTTTTCAACGCTCTATCTTCTTAAAAGATCCAGCATTTTCATTTTAACTTTGACCTAATCTGAATACAATCTCTTTCTCTATAAGAGTGTCAGAAAGTCAAAGTTTGTCTGCTTTTGGATTCTGAAGGATAATGTTTCCAAACCACAGTACACCGAAGTGTTAATGTGAAGACGTAGACTGTCAAGTTTTGGATCACAAATACTTTAGTTACAGTCTCCACAATCAAAAGGTTTGGCTTTTGCATTGCATCATCTAGCAGTTCATTGACAGCATAAAGTCCAATGCAAAACACAAACAGTTTTTTGAGGTAACCATTCATTTAGCAACGACGAAAATAACTACAAACCAAAAATAAGCACACACAGCAGTTGGGCACTAATCCTAATCAAAAATCCCAATGCAGAAACAGTGCCATGCCAAATCAACTAACATGTTGGCTATCAATGTTTTCAAATTGTTCTTTCATTTCATTCCATTTGCAAATCATCAATTCCTCCCTCGCACGATATTTTGAATGCAGTGTATTTTGGGGATAAGGATTACCACTTTTCAAAATTGGAAGAAATGTAATTAAAGGAGGAATGACGTAGGGATGTTGCGTTCTTTACATTTTCAGATAAAACAATAATTCAAAGTCGATTTACGCGTACAATCCGATAGGAAAGGAATGCAACAAATCCCGCCCAATACTCCATTTTTGGAACGACAGTCAATTACGTGAGAACATAAATAATTTTGCTCAATGCCAAAAATAGCCAATATTTGTACCGATGCTCAAAATAGAATCAGGGACGTTTTGCGCTTTATGTCGAACAGTATCATGAAAATGAAACCAAAAGCTAACAGAACCCGCTTTGAAAGCAAAATTATAGCATAATTCCTCTGAAACAAAGGTTAGTGTCAAATGCACCTGGTCCTCTAAATTTTTGGCCAATCTCGATACTCCCCTCCAAAGTCCATTTCGTAAATTCATTGCGCAAGTATGTTTCGCATAGGGCGAGTCGAAGACTAAAACTGTGACAGGCATCTTAATAATAATATAATATATATACCTCTTCTCCATTTCGGAGCAATTACTACTTTAAAACTACTTTGCACAAGTGCAGTGAGAGTAGTAACACGGGTTTTTGACTGGTCTTGCTTTAGTTCAGAAAGCAAAATTGTTCCACACATTTGTTTATGTTACTTAGTAATTTTGGATTATTTCCCTGTATGCTACATGTTCTTGGTAAATCATTGTTTTGGAAATAGGAGCAGTCCCACAGGTGCTCTAAATATTCCTCATGTTCTCCACACCTTCTGCATAAAGCGCTTTCATATTTTCCTTTGTAATTTGTCTTTAATTCAGTCATGTTTAATTTTAGTTTTAGTAGTTTTGCACCTTCGTTGTGTTTAATATACCGTTTTAGACCAAATGAAGTTTTTTTTGATAAATCTCATTTCTATTTTATTATTTTGACTCATATCATTTTCAATGGATGTAATTATTTTTTGGTTTATTAATTTTTTCCACCCTTTGGTTGTCAAGTTGCAAATTTGTTCTTCTGTTAGATCAATGTTAAGGTTTTTTAAATCTTCCATAATTTGATTATACCAGCAATCTACAAAGTTTAGTCGTTTTTGTTCTTCGTACACTTGTTTCACAAGTCTTGTTTCTTTCATATTTAGTATTTTATGTAGATATGTAAGCCTTTTTCCTTTATTCTATATTCCATTGGTTTGAGGCCACATTCATATAATATGCCTTGGTATAGTGTTGAAATTGGGAGACCGTTGATTATAGTTAAAGCGTCCTTTTGCTTTTGTATGTTTTCCCCGGGGGGGGGGGGGCACTCCCATACTTGACCTGACGGGATGTGCCGCTCAACAGGGTGTCCTTTTGCAGTAAAAATTATGCGACAGGGTGTCATTTTCTAGCGAAAATTATGCGACAGGGTATTATAATAGGTAAAAAAAATTATGCGACAGGGTATCACAAGCAAAAATTGCGTTCTACACAGTATTGGAGAGGCAAAATTTTTATGCGACAGGGTATCACAAGCAAAAATTGCGTTCTACACAGTATTTGAGAGGCAAAATTTTTATGCGACAGGGTATACTTTTGGCCTATTTTTTATGCGACAGGGTGCAGGGTGTGGAGAGGTTTTCCGCACACCCCCGTCACTTCCCTAGTCAAGTACCCCCCCCCCGGGATGTTTTCAAGTTGTTTAAGTTGATTTTTAGAATTTTTGACCACGTTTCACACGCGTACAGTATTTTTGGTATTAATAAGCATTCTATGAGTCGTATGCTTATCTCCAAACTTTTCTCCTTAAATGGCATTTGATTTACTAAGAATTTTATTTCATTAGTTACTGCTTTTGCAGAGTTTCGTCTGTTGCTAATGGTTTTGTCTAACGAATTTTTATTATCTTTTAAGTCCCCTAAATACTTATACGTTTCAACCTCTTTGATTATTTCAATATTTAATTTCAATTTTATTTCAGTACTGTTATGTTTTGTTCTATCAAAATGCATGTGCAAAATTTCACTTTTCTCCAAATTAAAGTTTAACAAGTTTTTGTTTTGAAATTCTTCTGCAATATTAAGCATTTCTTGCATTTTTTCAATTGAAATTGATGCTAGTAATATATCATCCTGATACAATAACGGAGGAATGCATCTTGTCTGTTGTTATTTGCAGACAATTTTTCACCTGATGTCTAATTTGAGACAGAACGTAGTTTTTTCCCCATGTCTTGTTGTTTTTCCTTTGATTATTCATATGTATGTCATCTTAGTTTTTTGTGATGCCAAGGAATAGTCATAGTACTTTGCATCCAGTGGCATCGTCCTTGTTAGTGTAGTTAAAGGGAGTACAAAGACCAGCAGCCTTTGCCGTCGTTTCTCTTTGTTTTTGTGAATTTCGTAAAGTCAGTTATTCTGGAAGCTGTGGAGAGCAAGTCGCTGACTTCGCGAAAAGCATGCTGGTCTTTGTACTCCCCTTAAGTATTTTGTAAGTAGCGTAACTAGTAAATTTGTATTGAATATTTATATTGGAATGTAAAAAAAGACTAAAAGGGAATGGACATGTTAAAAGCTGGCCCCAGCTAAGTCAAAATATACTCTGTTGTATTTGATAACTTTGCCACGTACCGTTTCATTATGTAGCCAAAGAAACAAAATGGGGGATGGGTGTAGACTTATGATGATGAGTCTCAGTTTTCCGCATTGAATTGGATGATGTTATGGCTTCAAACTGAGACTCAAGACCATACAGCTTCAAAACGCAGACTAATTTAGGCCATCTCCACCGCGTTTACGGCGGGACCAATCAGATCGCTACACGCTCGAAGGATGGAAGACGCTCGATTTTTCTTCAGATCTCTCGTAACGTAAGATTCTAGTCTCTGTTTTGAATTAGTTTGGTCGCGAGTCCTTGTTTTGAGTGAAAATAAAACATCAGATTAAAAACGTTGAACGAAAACGATCAATCACGTCGTCAGTCTAGCGTGGGTGTTTCTTTAGGCTATCTATAGTCCCAACTCAACTGTGTCGATTCCATTCTCACTTTCATCCGATCCCTGAAAGATATGGGTGCTATAAAGCATTGTTGTAAAAAGAACCATAGGGTTGACTTCCTGTCTATGGCATTTCAAAGTGGGGAGTCGTAGGTTGCACTGGGAAAACAGTAAAAGGAGAACAGTTCTCGTTTGGAATCGCAAATTGGAGTTCCCTGATCCAAAGTTCCTCATTCCGCAGTTTAAAACCGGAATAAGATTGGTGTCAGACGGACTTTACAAAATAAACTTCTGATAAATCTAGCCTTGACCTTGACTTATCAAAGTCTCACTTTCTTTCCTCAGTCGATTGAGCGATAAAAACACAAATGGTAAAAGGCGCTGGTCTACCACATCCCCATTTTGTCTAGGACACATCTGCGCCTGGATCGCAGTAGTAGACAAGACCTAACCGAGTCCACGACCCCTTGTCATGCATGACTCATGACACTCGAGTGGTGATGCTCTACCTGGGTTTGAACGGGATTGAACCCTGTCCGCCCGACTGTTCTGGCTGCAAAGTCAGAGGAATACACCACTGCGCCATCACACCTCATCACATCGTAACCACCTCCAAAAAAGGGCCCCCTTTTTACTGGAAAAGGGCCCCTTTGGCAAAATAAGGGACTTCTTTAGTAGTTTTACATTTTGAATAATGGACATCTCATTTCACATTTGAATCCTTCCGTGTTAGTGTACTTGTTCAAAGAAATGAATATAGTCAGAGAGTGAAGATACGGATGGCGAAGAAAGGAGCACCGTTGCAGAAAAAGTAAAGGTCCCCTCCACTCCTGTAAAAAAATGGTTCTCGAGATCAGTGGCGTGACCACGGGGGAGGGGGCAATTGCCACCCCCCCCCCACATTTTTCGAAACGTGGTCCTCGAGATTCCTCTAAAACCGAAGAAAAAATAGCTGGGTATAGGTTGGGAAAGAATTTTCCAAGAAATGTCAAACCTTGGCACTGGCAAGCATCATATTGGGAGATGCATTCTAAGCCAAAGTAAAGGACCTTTCTTCAAAAATTTTCCTCGTGCTCTGATTCATAGGATAACTGTCACAAAACGATCAAGGTTTCCTTGTCGCCAAAGGCAAGCATGATATTAGGAGATGCATTCTAAGCCAAAGTAAAGGGCGTAGCCACAAAAAGTTTCCTTGGGGATTCGCCCTCAGACGCCTCAGACCCCCTACTTAATTTAACATGGCCACGCATTTTCAAAGAAAGTGACTAAGGAATTGCGACAAAATTTGCTCATATGACCGCACCCGCACCATTTAGACCACGCCTACTTAGGGCCCCCTTAACTTATCCATGGCATGGCCGGTACAAAAATTGGAGCCAGTCCGCCACTGGACATGGGTGACTGCTCTATTCAAATTCCCTGGAAAAAGTTCCTATCTGCAAAGAATCGCCGTTATGTTTAAAGCCTCCCAGTGAAAAGAAAATTGCAGTTCTGCTTCATGAAATGCTTGCCTTCGAAAAGGCACGTACATGTATGGTAACGAGTTCGTGAGTACAGCTGATCATTCACCATTTACTAATGTCCGATGTATACTGTAATCCTTAGCACAGTTGATCATTTACAATTCACTATGTCTTATGTATACTTCGGCTGTTAAGGCATTACATCAGGGGTAGAGGTTTAATTGACATATTAATATTGCATGCTGTTTGATCCACCCTTCATGATCCTCCATATTGGCATATTGAGAACACTCTCTAAATCCAAAATCTCTTTGTTGGCACGCCTTTTTCTTTTGAGTTTTTCACAAGATAACTTACAGCCGAGAACACAGCCAGAACATGTTGGTAGCGGTGTTAAGTCATCCTTTGTTGTACACCCGGGGGGGTACTTGACTTTCAATTTTACGGGGGGGTGCACTCCAAGAAAAAAAATTTTCAACCGGCTTTAGAAATTTTCCCTCGAAATGATAGCCGGCTTTAGAAAAAATCGGCGAAAAGCATATCCCAAAACGTAAAAATTCGTCGAAAAACAATGAAATAACACGTTTGAACAACCGGCTTTAGAAAAATTGCCTTCTTTTGATACCCGGCGTTAGAAAAAAGAGGCGAAAACGATACCCGGAAAGGAGTGCACATGGCGTCAGCAAAATATACTAAGTACCCCCCCCCCCCCCCCGGGGTTGTACAGCAAAAACCAACTCATTCAATCTAAATTTCCAGGAAACGTAAAGCGGACTGTCAAATCCACTAATCCACTAAAATCTGTGGATAAGGTAAATTTTTTAATAAGAAACCAGTTTACAGTATACGATTGGATCTTCAAATCAAGAAATCCACAGTATTCACCTGAGTATTCAATCAAAAATATAAAGAATTTTCTCTCGTGGATTTTGATCATATACCGTTAAGGGGCTGATTACAGTATATGAAAGTTTTTAGTCCATTCGTAACTTATCTTGGTAACTTTAACCGTGCCGAAATTTGAATCGATTTTATGGTGGTTTCAACCTAGACTTATGACGATGAGTCTCTTGTATCCCTGCGTTACCTCGAATCGCCATCTTGAAGTCAAAGAGCACAGGGAAACAAGAGATTCATCGTCATAAGTCTAGTTTCATTCAACCAAGGCTGAAATCCGCATTTTGCAAAGGAAATCATTTCAAAAGGGCATGCGCATACTCCAGTAATTCAGCCCAGTTGATTTGCAATTATATTGGAATTTTTAGCCGGTTTGATCGAGCTGAAAATCCTAGCCCGTTTGATAACAGCGGAGCGGGCTGAAATTTATCATGTTATCGCAACTTTATTTTTGCAACAATTTGACCACAACACAGGGCTGAAATTTCAGACGGGCTGAAGTTACAAACGGTCTGAAAACTTTCGTATAATCAGCCCCTAAACATTCAATTGGATTTAAAAAATCCCAAGATTCTCATGAAACATCTGACGAGATACTGACCTACTAATTTTTAGCTATCAAATATAAAAATGCAATATGTGGGGGTGGCTACCAAATGTGTGAACTTGCTTGAAATCTTACCATTAATCACTTTTAGACCTTTTGCTGGATCATAAATCTTATCAATACCATTTCCGAGGATTAAAATAGTTTAACGAGTTTATGATCCAGAAAAGAATTTGGTATTTAAGGTTTTACGGTTTGAAGATAATTTGAAAATAATTACTGGGTAAGCGTAACAAAGAAGTATGGACATGTTAAAGTTAGCTGACGGAGATAAATAGCTAACTCATGAGCTACCTATGCAGGTCTAAAATTACCCTTTTGTGTTTGATGATTTCGAGACGTGCGTGCCAGAATAACTGAATATTTTGATATTTTTAAGACGTGCAAGATTTCGGGGAGCAATTTGCCTAGATTCCTGGCATTCCTGTAACAACGATCCTACAAAAACCAAAACCAGTCGATCTCTTCTGTAGCCCCAGTCAGTGCAATGGTGCACTCGAGTTTATGAGCCCCAGTGTTTTCAGTATGACAAATACCCAAGAAACTAGAACCCATTCAAAATGCATACCAATACCCCCCCCCCCCAAAACAATAAATCAATCTCTTGTCCGTTATGTTTGCCAGGTTTGCGAGTTTGAGAGCTCGTGCACATAACATAACGTTCGGCGCTCCAAGTCCAAAGTCGGCCTTAGTGGTATACGCAACTGTAGGCGATCAGAATCTCAACTGTGCGGTCTTCGAAACAATTTGGAGCCCCAAATAAATAAACCTTAAGATTGAGACATACTTCAATCGTGAGGTTTTTCAGGGGCGGGCAAGTACTGTAAAATATTTGACCCCATGTTTGTCCAGAGGAATTGGAAAAAATAACCGGTTCTTTTGTCACATAGTACGACTTTCCTGCCCAAAACAACCAGTTCTTGGGACAAAGGTGAAATCTGAATATCGATCTTCCTTTTCCACCAGTTTGTCACAAAAAATCAAGTTTTCTAACCTCCTATCTAATCAAAATCCTGAAGTTTACCTGTAAGCTGGTTCTCCCTTTGTCCGTCAAATTTAAGCAGAAAAGACCAGTATTTCAAATTTTCACATAAGCGGTTCTACCTTTGTCCGCCAAACTTACGGAAAAAAGACCAGAAATTCCAAGTTTTCACAAATGCGGTTCTACCTTTGTCCGGCAAATTTCAGAAAAAAGGCCAGAAGTTAAAATTTTTCACCAAACCAGTCCTATCATTGTCTGGCAACCGGTTTTGGGACTCATATCTATAATTACCACTTGCTTTTGAAAACAGCAGTTGGTCGAAACTACCGGTTTTTGGGACAAACATCTTCAGTGGTTCATGATGTTAAAATTGTCCTCCAAATTGAAGAAAAATAACAGCGGAAATTTGCTATCAAGAACGACCAGTTTTTGGGACAAAGGTGATGCAACATTTTTTAATGAACTATCGGTTTTTGGACAAAGGTAGGACCTTCGTTCCCAGTGTGACATGCCCGCCCTTGGTTTTTAGTTATTCATTTACAATAAACTCCCTATAAAGTGCACAATACAATTCAATCAATTCAGACTGATTGGGACCAAATAATTGGGTCCTCTTGAAAAAAGAGGTGTCCGCTTTGAAGCAGCGTTCGCTATAAAATTGGTAGATATTCAGCATGATTGCTAAATAGAAGTGGTTACAGTGAATCACTTTCTTCTTCCATGATGGCCTAACGGTTTCAGAGTCCAGTCCAGTCAGTTTGGGGGTATTATGAAATGGCTAGACTTATGACGAAGAGTCTCTCGTTTCCCTTTGCTCTTTGACTTGATGATGGCACTTCGGTCAACAGTGCAGCGACAACAACAACAACAATTCAACTCAATTAGAAGAGCGTAACTAGAGGGTCGTTATGTAGTGAGGCCATGAAATGGCTACCAAATGGCCTCACTTGTCAAACACTGGGGGTATTCTAAGATTCCTGGACAGTTATGAGATTTCAACTCAATATGCTCCTCTACATGGCAATATGGTCGTTGCAGCAATAATAATCAACAAATTTTGAAGTTTTCTTGCCTTGTTCGATCAGTTTTTACAATAGAAACAGTTGAAAACTGCAGAAAATTTCCATTACTAGTGCAACATGGCCAAATTTTAGGTCCATGAACTACCATTTGGGGGTTTCTGTAAAAAGATACTACCATTTGGGGGTATTTTTCAAATTTTTGCTTTGGCCCTCTTTAACCCTGACTTCACCCCCTGTTAGGCCACAATGGGAGGACCCCCCGTCCCCGGGGTGTCTTTTCAACAGAAAATGTGTCATTTTGTCCAACAACGTTTCGAATCTTCCCAAACTGACGTGCAGAGAATACCACCAGGCAACTGTACTTTACAACTGACGTGCTTTGCCTCAAAGCCCACAGTCCCAAAGGACTCTCGTCTCACTTTTAGTTATTGGGTTTTGTAGCTTGAAAATAAAAACATGACGTTTTTCCTGTATCATGAAGCCAAATGTCAATCCATCGGAAAGATGGATAAATGAAGGTCATAAATAAAATACTACGCAATGGGAATGACTAATTAGGTACCTATCCAGAAGGCCGGCCTGAAAGCCAAAATGTTTCTCTATGTATGATTTATAGAGGTGGGTTGTGGGTACAAATTGTAACGAATGTCCGAAACCTGATATTCTGATAATCTCCAGCCAGACGTCTCTGATGAACATCCCCCCCTGTTTATCTCTGTTGTCATAAGAGCTATGGCAACCAAATTTAGCACAAAGGTAGTTCATTATATAAACAATGAAAATTTAAAATCATAATCTAATTAACGATGTTGCTGTTGTTGCTAGAGCATGATGATCATTTTGATGTCATATGACGTCATATAAATGAAAGCTTGCTAAAAGGTCATGAAACTTGATTTTTCATAAGGAAATGAAAGATATAGCTCAAAACATATATAAATTGATAATTTAGACTTAATTGGACCAATTAAACATGAGTAAGAGAGATGCATAGTATGTTTTTCATGGACTGCAGTTTGAAAAATTGGTAACCATGGAGACAAGGCTAAAAATAGAATGCCCAAATTGTTACAATTTTGTTGCTCTATGATACAAAGTTAAACTTAAAAAATCTCAGATGCCTGCTGCATACACGGAAAACTGTGTAAACAGAAATTTACTAGGGGGGGGGGGGCGGAATCCGCCCCTCCCCAGGTCAGATAGGGTTAAGTCGCAATTTATAGCTTTCTGGCTAAAATTGCCATCTTTTGTCCTTGTCATTACAACTGCTCAAAATACGGTTTTTTCATGCGGTAGGTTATTAATTTTTCTCCAAAGAGGACAAAATAAAGACCATTCGAAAGAGCGATAACATCTTGTCTGTAGCCAGGCTGGGGTCAGTTTGGCTTTCAATTGACTGAAGATCGTCTCAGCTGTTGTATCTTCGACCTTCGTTTAATATGCTGTCTGTCACTAGACCTACGTATCTGCTACCGTATCAATTTCTCAACTCGTTTGCTAATCTTATCTGGAAAATGTCTGTAACAAACGTTGGAAAAACGATACAGTTAACAGTATAATAAATTGACCTGGCTGTCAGGTTAATGATGTCCTTTCTTCAGACGATAGCAAGATCACTTTTCGGGAAATTCATAAAAATGTTAGAATGCAAAGAAGGGCAGAAGAGAAGCCTCGTGAAGTTCACAAAGAAATTCTTTAGAAACTTTGATACTCATCAATAATATGAAGAGAAACAGTTCTATTTTTATGGCTTCTGGAAAGACATTTAATTGGTCACTCCCATTTCCTAAAATATGTGGTCATGATCCATTAACTCTACTGATGTATTGACGTGTGGTTTAAATCAGCAGGAAAAGAGATATCATATCTTTTTCTCAAGGCTGATATATAGACAGTACTGATTATGTCGTATGCTATCTGACAGCGCAGTAACAAGAAGTTATTAAACTGACGAAGGAAGATAAATGTTAAATGAGATACTAGCAATGGGCCATGGCAAGAGCCTTGTTGCACCCCAGAACTACCGCAGATTCTAAGTATGCTTTTTTGCCTGTTTGACACACCATGGAGAATAACGTTAAGTTGCCTTGTTTTACCAGTCTCTCGTCACGAAGTAAACGTAACGAAACTCGGCTATAAAGACACGTGGCATTTTCATTACAAAGAAAAGGTGCACATGAATTTTTTCCCTGTTTGGATGAGTTGTATGGCTCAGAAAAAATATGGGGTGTTTGCCAGCTTTTATTGATGCAAATTACTTTGCAAATTCGTTTCTTAAAAACTTCTTAAAATATATTTGGTTGAAATTGAAATTTTGTTGGGGAGATGAGATCGCTTTGTCCGAGGAAACTTACGTGTCCCCCCGTGCAGTGGGTCAAAGCGCATGCGCCCGTCAGAGTTTCAACCCCAAAACACTACTGCGCATGAGCTTTAACCTACTGCACGGGGGGAAGCATGGGTTTCCTCGGGTGAAGCGTATCTCGTCTCCCCAACAAAATTGGTCTGTCCGTTCAACGATTTTAGTGAACTTGTGTTGGGCAAGGTTCATAAAATGGGCATTCGATTCGATTACGTGTGAACATCTGATTTTAAGCAAGGGCGCCTACCTTGTAGGAAGTGCCTTTATTCCCAGTACTGTAGAGTAATGGGTGTCCTGTGACCCAGTACAGAGAGTGTCCTAGAACCGTACCGTGATCAAGCAGTACACAGCGTCAGTCCTCTCAAGGTCAAGATGACGTATGAATAAGTTTGTGGTTTCAAATTCCGGTGTTATGAAACACGATATCAACTGTTATACAATCTGGCCACAGGGAATCAGACAGCGTGATTTTTGATTGGTCAACTCTAACAGACGTTAGAATTTGAAAATCCCAGATATACATTTTAAGTTACTAAATTTCTGCAACAAAAGTAATCTTTCTTTTGCATCAGACGACTTCAGCAAATCTGGTCTGACTTTGTTTTCACTCTGACATTTCTGACTCGCTCATTTATAGTTCAATGGACTCGCCCAGCATATGTGATTGGGATTGCCCCCAGGGATCTCAGACATCAGGCCACAATCAGGCCATTTGGTAACTGATGTGTTATCATGCTCGTGGAAAAAACGCGAGAAAGGGTGCCTTTCTTCAAAGTAGGCACGGGCCCGCGCGGGCTCGTGTACTTTTTGCATTTGATAAATTTAAACTCCTCTTCAATAATATTCTAATCAAAATCTTTAAAAGAGAATTTGTAACAAGTCAAAGAGCTTAGCAGACCACAACAAGATGGTGTAGGAATTCGGGAGCAGTTTCCCCTCTTCAAATCGCATCAGCAATATTAGCAAAAAATAATACGGTTTTTTCATGCGGTAGGTTATTAATTTTTCTCCAAAGAGGACAAAATAAAGACAGGTCCGACTTTTCCTTTCTCCAACTTATCGAATATCTCCTATGCTCTAGAAGAAAACTCGGACATGTCGGAACTCGAAAACACGGACTTCTCGGACGAAATGTTCCGACTTTCTGCGTATCAAAAGCAGAAAATTTTGCAAGAGCAGGCTGTCACAAACACGTGAAAAGGGAATATTTTGTTGGATTTGATTATGTAGATCAAAAGGGAATCTTTTTAGAAATTTTTATGTTCTAGAGCAGATAAGAAAACGTTTATTCGTGAGCACAACCCGGTACGAATCCAAGTTCGAATACAACGTCAAATACACCCCGGGGGGCTGATAGTTAGTTTCTAAAATTTTGGGACACTATTGCCTCAAACAGTTTCTGAATGAGTTTCTTTAATTCTTTAATTTTGGGGTACTATGTATTGCTTCCAACAGTTTCTGGATGAGTTTCTTTTATTTCTAATTCCGCAAGCGTAGAGTTAATTTTTGTTTTGTTAGAAGGGCTCCCAAATCTGAGTGACCTGGGAAAATTAAAGCTGCAAATTTCAAAAATACCTTGTCTTTTTTAATTCACATTAGGGTACTGTAGTTTCATAACAGGGTGAAATATTGGTAATATTGCATGGCAAGGTGAAATATTGATAATACATATATTCTATAAATTCGCACTCAATTTCTGTTGTTTTTTCGTCGTATTGCGGTATTTCTCCCTTCGAATCTATTCATTCGTTTGTCACCAAAAGCATCTTCGGATCCGACGATAGACGACGCTGGTACATTAATTTTTTTATATGAGAAACGGCTTATCAGAAACGGTAGGCTCAATTTTTCGAAAGTCAAGGAACGACCCTACCTAATTGAAAAAGTTTGGAAACTTTTGTAATTTACAATTTTGATTTTCCTTTCGCACTCAAAAATGTTTGACAGTGTACAGTTATAGCAACTGTTTGGAAACTATTTTGATTCCGAATTGTGTTATTTACTTGTTTTGAGATCTTACCATTACCAATTATTTCGGGAACCCTTTAAACAACACAGAATGAACTCTACACTTACGGCATTAAAAGTATAAGAAACATATAAGAAACTTTTGCCAGCAAAATGGCCCAAAAATTTAAGAAACTGCCTACCGGCACCGGACCTTAGCATGAATCTATGTTAACGTAGACTCTATATCTTGAAGCTGTTTTCGCTTTATTGTAGCGAACAAAATATGAAAACGGAGCAAAGAGCCCGGGTGGGAATGCACATATTTTGGATAACGGGACGTGACATCGGGAAGGGTATCGATTTCCGCGATTTTGATCTAAGGAACGGTATTGATTCTCGCAATTTTCGTACAAGGAACGGTATCGATTCTCGCGATTTTGGTATAAGCACAAGATCGGATATACGTTTTCAGAAAATTGGTATAAGGTCAGGCGTACTTTTTCGGAAAATTGGTATAAGGAACGGGCATGTTTTTGAAGCTTCGATGGCACGTCCTCGACCAAATCCTGGTCAAGTAACGCCCCCCCCCCCCCCCCCGATGCAAGATGCAATACACGAATATTCTCGTAAGAAATTAAGAATTGGGGCCAAGTTTCTCAACGTTTTCAGATTTCCTCCTTGAACAGTTGAAGACATGATTTTTCAAGCCGTTGCAATGTTTAGATATTACTCAAATTTCTTCCGAGTAATATGATGCAGGAAACAAGTCAAAATGAAGCAAAAATGCTTTCTTAATTTGTTGACGATCTGAATGTTGAGTTTCTTATAAGCAGTTTCTTACTTGTAAATAACGGGGAAGTTTCTTATAAGCAGTTTCTTATAAAGAAATTACGTGTAAATAACGGGGCAGACTCTACATTGCCCGATTGCCACTGGATTCAAAATCAGGGCCTTCTTTTACATACCAGCTAGCGAGGCAATTGGTCCCTTGTTTGTATCTATCGTTTTTCCTGTAGATAAAAACTTTTGTACGAGCATGATACTATAGGAAAATATAGGAGTGCCCCCCTCCCTCCAAGGGATTGCCTGCAAATATATATGGGAAAAGGGTTAAAGGATCCCCGTTCAGGCCTTCAGGACTCTCCCAATCACCTTCTGGCAAATTAACAATCCAGTGTGTGGTTCAGAAGAAAGCATGGAGAGGAAAGTATCTAATCAAACAGAGAACAAATCTTTAAAACATTGAGCTCGGTTTAAGGTCATGATTATGTTACAGGTTAATCCATCAAACTAAACAATTAGCTGGAGAACATATTTCTAGATTTCACGAGGATTACATGGTCTAATTTCTGACCAAGACATTGAGATTGAAAATTGAGATTTGATTCCATTTCTTTTGAAGAAATATAAATCCGCCACACTACACTAGTCGAGCGAAAGAAAACGGGCGCTTCCTTTAACTTCACAAAAATCATTACACGGCAGAGCTTTTATGTGTCTGCCTGGCAGGGCCTGGCAGTAGCTGATCGGATTACCGCTCTCATTCGGCAAAGAGTAGATGCTTTCATAGAAAAGGGAAACTATTGCAAAGCAAGGTAGGACACCTGTAACGAAAGAAATGTACCTACCTCAAGTAAGCTAATGACCTAAACTCGCTGGAAAACAATGAAATCTCACGGAATATTTCCAAACTTTTCCAAAATAAAATATTCTCATACATAAAAATTGACTGATTTGATTAATCGAAAGCAGGGATCACAAAACGGTCTTTACTTGAGAAGGGAGGTAAATTATGAATGAAGCGAGTTAGCTTGCCTCCAGAAATTTTTTGAGACAATGGAGGTCGTTCCTCCCCAAGTTTAAGATGTTTCCTACGGCCCTGGGTTTTTCTAGGTTCTTCTAGGTACTTCTAGGTTCTTCTAGGTACTTCTAGGTTCTTCTAGGTTCTTCTGATTTAAGATTTAGTACTTTTAGTTTCCTTTAGAATGTCATCGAAACATTTGTCATCATCTTATCTTCACCAAACAATAACCTCTGTATTTTTGAAAAAAGGGAGAGGGGAGATGGGGGCTTTATTCCCTGCTAAACCAATGGCTTCGCGATCTCTCGAAGAGAGTGCTACACTATGGTTTGATCCCTGGTAAATTTTCTCGTTCCACACAAGATATATCCATAATCGTCCGACAGATCTTAGCGTCTTTCTTTCTTAATCGTCAAGAAGTCCAGTAGCTTCAAAGGCTCTAGTGTCTTAAAACCAGGCCCGTCGGGACGAAATTCATATTGGGGGGGGGGCTGAAACTTGATGTAAGCGTAGCAAGTAAAAACGGGGGTCGGGGGACTTCCCCCCGGGAAAATTTTTCGTGACCACGCCCTTTACATCGTTGGGAAACGCCCCATTTTGAAGAATTTGCTTTATAAAGAAGCAAAAGATCATGAATGATGGGGGTCTTTCCAGGAAAATTTTGAAAATAGGACTTCAGTTTCACGAGGACATAGATTATTTTTGAATTGCATAATAACATGAAAGTGCTAGCTTGATACATTCTGGTAACTTCCTCAAATATAGATCAGTTTGAATCTTAAATTCCAACAGTTGGCTTTCACAGCCTTTTTCACGTACATAAGTGAACGAACTTCGACAAATTATTGGGGGGGGGCTGAAGCCCCCTAGCCCCCCCCCAGTTCCGACGGGCCTGAAAACTAAGAACACAAAATGCTACTTTTGCCACCTTTGAAGGTCCATCTGAGACATTTTCAAATGCTCATATGTTTTGATTTACGTTGATTGAATCTCACAGTAAAGAACCCCTGATGTGACGAGTTTCCGAATGCAAAGAGTTAATTATCTTGAACAACAAATTCTTTATAAATTCTCTCAGTTTAACGAAGTCACTCCATAAAGAAATTTCTGGTTCCCTTCGGAGTTCATTCTACCAGGATTCAACAGTGTGTACTGCTTCTGTTTTTCGCTGCAAAAGCATCCTAGGTTTTTCAAAAGCCAAGGCACAGTGTCAAAGCATGCAGCTGAACCTCCATGAAGTCATCGATAATTCAAACCCTCAAGGCCAAGAAGATAGACAGGCAGGACCGTCGAGAGGGGGGTTGGAGGGGGTAAAAGGTCCGGGGCCCGGGCCTCGAAGGGGCCCGTGAAAATATCGTTCGACAAAAATTAGTTATTGCTGTAAAATCTCTTTACAGCAACTTTTATGGCCATCTACCTGCCTTAAAACATAGACATAAGAAAATAGTTTTCTTATGTAGCTATGTTTAAAAGTTTTTGTGTCCGTGCTTTCAAAGTCACCTCGTAAGAGTGAATGTCTTCATTGTTTGCCGTAAATACAGCTTCCTTAATAACATTTTCATGGAATATCGAAACAATTTTTTTCTAAACTAGCTTTCTAAAAAGAGCGTTTCCTTTATTCTCCGAGAGTCTGAAGGGCGTGGTCCCGGAAAATTTTCTTGGGGGATCGGCCCCCAAACCCCCTTAGGGCCCGATCCTCAGAATCGGTCCAGGGCCCGAGCTGGCTCTCGACGGCCCTGTAGATAGGTTGTTGGAGTTAACAAGTTAATCAAGGAGGAGTCCTCCTTGGGAGGAGCGTATCGCTCCATAAAATCCCGTACGCCTTCACTAAAAATCCTATTGCTTTGAAGAAAAATCCTACAAAAGTGGCCCTGAAAATCCTTTTGTTTACAAAAATCTCGTACGCTTTTCAAAACACAGAATTTGCAAATATAGGACAAGGTCTCCAGATCCTCAGATATAGGACAGAATTTGCAAAAAGGCTTTCATTACACAGCTCTCAAGTTATGGAACGATACACCTGCCGAAATTCGCGAACCGCCGACACTAGATCATTTTAATAAACAGCTTAAAACGCATCTAAAGAGCTAACTCTCAAACACAAGTTTCTGGAAGAACAGTAAGTTTTTATGAGGATGTGAGTTTTCCTTCTTAAGGTTTTTATATGAACATAGTGATACACCCGTCGCTGTTCGAGACCCCATACCTCTACTCGTACCGTAGCCAAGTAGGGGAAAATTGCACTGTTCAAGGAATCGAGTATCTCAAGATAATAGTGTCCAAGCTATGGAGGTTCCAACTGTGTGCCTATTCCGGTATTACCCTGGGTGCCACAGCCAAAAAATGAAATTCTAGTATCTAAAATATTTCATTTGAACATACCTGTGATAAAGCAAAGAGCGATGAATGCCAAGAAGGTGTACACTGCTTTGCAAACAGTCATCTTCCCTTCGTCTCCATCAACTCAGGTTCCAACCAGTGTCTGCAATTTGCTGGAAAAACGAATAGATTCGCCAGTAAATAAAACAGCATAAACGAGAATTATGATGTTGTTATTGAGGAAATGATGGTAATTCCAAGTGCAAATGTGCGAAGAAATTCGAGCAGCGTCTCGCCGTGGATCCTGTGATCAACAGAATAACGTTCGCTATCCTCACAGATGGTGTCCTCTTTATTTTATCCTTCGACTATAGAGGAGATATGCTGTCTGCGGGTGATGATTTGAAAAGACAGATATCTAGAAGTTTCAGTGACCAGCCCATCACGCAAGGTCAATGACGAATATAGAGCAGTACCTTGACGTAACAATGGGGAGCCTCCCTTTAGAAATGTTCAGTTCATAAGTTTTCCTTTCAAATATAAACTGACAATCAATTGGCCAACTTCCAAAGTCAATCAAAATTTCATTAAAGTTATCCCAAAAATAGACCTATCGAAACAGGTAATACTTCTTTTTCTTAGGTAATTCTGATAGCATTTCACTTCAACTGGAGACAAATGGCATTAAATCTCATATCTCGGACCTAACTCCAAATAGTTGCTCGGAAAATCTCGGGCACCAGTCAAAAGCGCAGAATTTCAATTTGTTACTGTGGTCACTAATCCGATAGATCCATTCGTTGAGCAAAACAAATATGTTATACCTTCAAACGAATCGATTCTTTGGATTAAGTCTTTCGAATGAATGAGTCTATGAGTATCTTGCAAAAACCATCTTGTAAAGGATACAGTAGGGAAAATATGGCTAGAATTAGGGTTCAACAACAAGTTGCTGCGTTAGCATCAGTATCCTTTCTTCGGACACATGAATACGAAAGATCGTTGCAATATCTAATGCAGAACCATGACCATGTATTATGCCCACTAATACAAAGTTTTATTGTGATTGTGTAACACCTTCATATGATCTAAAACGTTCGCTGAATTCAGCCCCTAATGTACAACCTTCACGGGGAGGGGGGGACAATAACATGTTTCATGTTTAGGGTACGGGTATGTGCTGCCCATATGGGTGGGTTTTTGGGCCTAAAATTCTCTAAACAAGGGTCCTTTTTCGGCTTTTCCATAAACATGGGTGGGGTTCGCTGAAATTCGCAAAAGATGGTCAAAATGGGCAGTTTTCCGATAAAATTCAACATAAAAGTGGGTATCAAAAGCAAGTTTCGGTAATTAGAAGAGGGTAGCTTCCTGAAAACCGGGCGGCAGACCCCTGTCCATCCACAAGTCATGTACCCCCCTGGGAACCTTCAAGATTCATTTCATCTTGTTTCTAGTGTATAGTCACGTTCTTTCAGACTAATTTTACTGTTCATTAGTTACTAGTTTTCTTGTGCTAAGCTATTGATGGAAACGTGAAATCTGAAATCTGTGTCACAGCCAAAGCCTTAAATTGGAAAGTCAGAAGAACAAGTTATTACAAAAAATGGTTGCTGGTATTTGCATACTTTTTTAAACTGAATACAACATTTACTTAACCTGCTCTCATGGTTGAATAAAGTCTGGAAAGAGACTATGTGCTGTTGCTATGTAGACTTGCTTTTCTACTTAGACATAAAGAATTTGAATCTAGGGTCAAAAATATCATACCAACGAATTTTGAAGACTTTTCAAAAAGAGGTGAATGGTAGAAAAGGAGGTGTATTGTTTTATATTTATGTGTTCTAAAGACTTCGATCATTTGAATGAAAAGAAGCATTCCCCATTCAAAATCCTGGCTTGCTACATCCTTGCGCATCATCATCGTCATCATCACCACCACCACCACCACCACCACCACCACCACCACCACCACCACCACCACCACCACCACCACCACCACCACCACCACCACCACCACCACCACCACCACCACCACCACCACCACCACCACCACCACCACCACCACCACCACCACCACCACCACCACCACCACCACCACCACCACCACCACCACCACCACCACCACCACCACCACCACCACCACCACCACCACCACCACCACCACCACCACCAAAAATAGAAACCTCACTGTTAAATTCCATTACTTCTCCTGCTCAACAAAACAATATATAAATTTTCTATGATCCTTTGAAACCACAAAGCTAATGAAGCTTTTTCAAATTTCTAATTTAAATTTATAGTTTAATTTTTATTTCTACTAAATATGATTTCAGATAGTGACCAAACTTGATAATAGAAGGGTCAAAATAGGATTTCTACGTCACTTAAATATCATTCTGATATTTGAAGGGAAGTGTTATGATCTATAGAAATTCAGCAAAACTTAATGTCTTTGCTCTGTACAAAATGCCATAGTTTGTGTTTTTATTGAAATCTATCACACTTAAATAGACCTTTTAGCTATTCTACAAGAGAGCTTGGATTAGGCCATATTTTTATTTATCTTTCTACCAGATACTGGAAACCACAAAGTATCTTTGTATCAAAGTATCATCATTCGAAACCACAAAGCTAATGAAGCTTTTCAAATTTATAGTTTAATATTTATTTCTACTAAATACGATTTCAGATAGTGGCCAAACTTGATAATAGAAGGGTCAAATTTGTGTTTTTATTGAAATCTATCACACTTAAATAGACCTTTTAGCTATTCTACAAAAGAGCTTGGATTAGGCCATATTGTTATTTATCTTTCTACCAGATACTGGAAACCACAAAGTATCTTTGTATCAAAGTATCATCATTCGAAACCACAAAGCTAATGAAGCTTTTCATATTTATAGTTTAATATTTATTTCTACTGAATACGATTTCAGATAGTGGCCAAACTTGATAATAGAAGGGTCAAAATAGGATTTCTACACTTAAATATCATTGTGACATTTGAAGGGAAGTGTTATGATCTATAGAAATTCAGCAAAACTTAATGTCTTTGCTCTGTACAAAATGCCATAGTTTGTGTCTTTATTGAAATCTATCACACTTAAATAGACCTTTTAGCTATTCTACAAAAGAGCTTGGATTAGGTGATATTTTTATTTATTTTTCTACCAGATACTCGATTGAGCGGCGTTAGAGCTTTTATCACTATATTGTGCACATTCAAAAATTCTTCAAAATGTACAAGACTATCATTCAATTCAGATTCTTTTTTAGAATGGCTAAAAGGTCTATTGATAATAAGCAAGCAGTGAACTTTCGTCTCTTATTCTTTTCAAAAGAAGTAGTATGGCAGGAAGAGTTGGTTTTCAGCAAGTTTATCTCACAAATGTTTAGGACAAAATTTAAACATAAATTGTCAGGCCTAAACCTTTACAAGAGGGTGGTTGGGTATCTAATATCTGATTGATGTTTAAACAAATCCTTTTGACCTTTCCCTCAGCTCTGCTTGCTTTGGGTCTGGGTCCCATAATTGGCATCTTTATGTTTGAGTCAAATCACTACCTGGATAACACCCCCTGGACCAGCCTAAAACATTTGTTTCTTTCATTCTCTATGGCCAAATTCCCCATCCTTTGGCAAGCAACTCCCATCAAATGCCCCAGTCTTGCAGACTTAACATGTAGATTTGGCCATATAAAAGGCTCAATAAGGTTTATAAAATGCTATGATTTAATGGCCTGGGGGTGATATCCAAGGATTGACTTGACTTTTAAATTAAGTTCACACAGTTCTGTGTATGTTTCTGCCTGCTCTATGACAGTAGGATTGAGACTTTAGGCAGGATGAGGATAAACTTGTAAGGGTAAGTTAGGGTTTGGGTTATTTAGGGTAAGCGTTAGGTGCTATATTTCTGGCAATGAATGTTTGTCCACAGTCGTCACACCGTGCACAAAGAATGCCTTTGTATTGGTTTCATTAATTTTTCGGAGTGGAGTCTACTATTTCAATTTTTTTGAGGCAGGAAAGTGCGTAATCATACAAAGCTATACATTTTCTGAATCGCCATTAAATTTCCTATTCATTCATGCCCATTTCAATAACGTAGGCAAGCTCAATAAATATTTATGAGCAAAAGTGTATCCAAAAGATAGCAAAAATTCGAATTCCAAGCAAATTTCATCAAAATTGTGAAATCACAGCATCACATTGAAATGATTTTTTCCTGTTTCTGAGTTACTGATTGTCAATAAATTATACATTTCCTGAATCACCATTAAATTTCCTATTCATTCATGTCCATTTCCATAATGTAGGCAAGCTCAATAAATATTTACCAGCAAAAGTGTATCCAAAAGATAGCTGAAATTCGAATTCCAAGCAAATTTCATCAAAATCATCAATTTCGATATCATCAATATCAATTTCATCAATTTCAACCCTTTAAATTTTGGCTGTGGATATTGTTCTGATCAGAACAATATCCCCACAGCCAAAATTTAAAGGGTTGCCTGCCTTGGCTGTAAATAATTCTTTGTTGAAGATTAAATATTATGTCTTTATTAGTATGTTGTTTTGCAATATACCTTATTATGTGCACGTGCACCATCGTATCGTTGCATCTTCACTCCTCTGAGTGACACTCTTAAAAAGTGTGATTGGTTGTACTACTCTCTTCTTTATGTAACAAAAAGCACTGCGTGTTTTGTGTGAGAGCTAGCGTTCCTCCTTTGTTTGTTCTTCGTGGCTTTCGGAGAATTTGCAGCTTGCACCACAGCCATTTGAATTTCGGGCCATCATCAGCCTGATGGGAAGTGCTTGGAAACAACTAGTCTATACAAAGCATTAGGCCCATTTACTTTTAGGCCGCCATGCTGGTGCAGCTTGCCAATTTGACTTGAAGCCTTCTCGCACATAGCTTCCCGTAGAAATAGATTTGCTCCTAACGTCATAAGTGCAATATGAAACTATGCTGAATCCACGTTTTCAAAACAAACGGTCGTAAACTTTTGAGGAGCAAAACCAAAAACCAAGAACAGACAACTGGAAATTCATTACTTGCTTGCGTGATAATATCATCAACTTTATGGCGCGAAAGTACTCGGGCCCAGACTATTTTCGCTCCCAGACCTCTCCACACTTGAGCTGGATATCTCCAACCTGGTTCCTAGGGCCAGCTTCCTACGTCAGTACTGACCCTGGTACCGGGCAGGTCAAATTCGCAATCTGATTGGCTATTCGGTAACAAAGGGCTCATTAATTATGCCAAATTCGAAAGACTAATTGCTTCGCGGAAAATCGGTCAACTTTGAGTCGCTGTCACGGGAAAACAGGACAAAAGAATTAAAAAACAGATTGTTGGCATACCTTAAAAATCATAATGTTTGCCCCAGTTGATGGGGGTTTGAACCCTATCCGTCTGCGCCTGTAGGAGAAATTTGGCATATTTGGTCATTTTGGGGCCCATCCCTATTGATTCCCATTCAAAAATGGCCTCCATTTGATCACGATTTCAAAAACATTAGTAGCAATCATGGAGCAGAGAAGGAACTTACAAGGGGTAAAAGACATACGGCGCATCTGAATTTTGAAGTTTCAAGAAATTTGGGGGTCGTCATGACGTCATAAAAGGGGGTTGAAAAAAAATGTTCCGATTTTTTTACCCGAGGTTACGTTTGGAGTCAATGCTCCATGGTTACTTGACCAATTTCAAAACGGAAAAAATTTTACAAGAGCCAACTCATCTGCAAATCTTATAACGAAATTTGGAATTGGATACCGCCTTCAGGGGCTCCGCGCGGGCGCATTGAAAATGGGGGTAAATTTTTGCCTACCCCATTTTGCACGGTAACTCATATTTGCGCTCGGAAAAGGGCCTCAAAATGTCAAAATTCGACGGAAAACCACATTCTTTACCTATTTCGACTTTAATTTGCTATTTATCTCTGAAATTGGGAGAATAACGAGCCAATTCATTTTCGAAGCTGCGGTGAAATTTTCGAAAAATTTCGACTTAGGCCCATTTTCCACTAAAACAAATCGTGCTTATTTTCCTATTAAATGCACTTGCTAACCCCGGATTAATGTTTAAATACCTTTAACATGGTCGATAAGAGGACCTCAAAGTGTTTGTTTTTAGTTTTTCGAATCATCTACTGCATTATTAGCGTTAGAGCAACGGCTATTTTTCGTCACAATTTCATACTTTTTCCTCGATGTTTCCGACTTATTACATTGTATGTTATGGATCAAAATCAGCTGACATGCAGTCATATCTGTCGGACTCAGTTTCCATATGGAGACAAGAGAGTGTTTGTAATAAACTGTATCTGATAATTTATGCAAAACAAAATGGCGCCCAAATGGCCACTTTTGCGGCAACCGGTACCAGGGCCAACATCGATGACCTAAGGAAGACAATGGTGGGCCTGGGAACGAGGTTGGGATATCTCAATCTAGATTCACTACGAAAGTATCAGTATCGCTCATTGAATTGAACAGTTAATCAAAATGACAACAATGAAGCATTCAAACTGATAAATAGCATTGAATACTCGGACAACATTTGATCAATTGCAAAATATTTAAAAGAAGCATTAAACGGTGTTAAAGTTTTCGTCACAAAATTCATGTATCGTTGCGTGAGTAGAAAATTGGACAAAGACCTAACATCAACATGCACCGAACAAACTTTTAACAGACATTTTGTATAACATTTAACATTACAAGTAGAGAAAGAAAATGGAGAGAACATGCTACGTGGAATCCCTTTACTTACATAAACAACGCTCCCTTTATCCAGAAAGAACCACCAAGTCAGCACTTCGAAATTCCAGGCAGTACCGTCCCACTTAAGCTTCCTTGAAATCGAAGATTTTAAAGGTGCAACTTGACCACGATTTGCTATAGCTTTCCTAATGTACTGCGCTTTCGTGAAACATATCCAGTGACATTCAAATTAAAGTGGAACTACTAAAGCAACCTTGATAACAGGCAGTAGTTTTTGGTGAATGTCTCTTTGATGTGAAATCCTTCTCATATCATGTTAACGGTCTTTTGAAAGAAATAAAACGTAAACTCTTTATTTTTGTTCGTGAAAGGATTATTGGCTTATGGAGCAACCACCATCTTTGTGCAGAAGAAAAAGCTTTTTGTTCAATCTTGAAAGACGAAGATCAAGGATCAAAACCTGATACGCAAAGCTAATCTTATAGCATGTAGAATTATAAAACTAAACGTCAAGGAGCTACCTATCAGCCGAACCAATGGCAGAGCCAAGAAGGTGTACGCAAATGGTTTCGAAATTTTTGAATATCCTGTCATACAAATAGGGGTCCGTTTGTCAAGGTCCAGATGCAGGTCTAATCACAATCACAATGAAGTACCCCCACCCCCGGTACTAAATTCGTCCAAAATGATTATATTCAGTCTTCAGTTTCGTTTTCTCTTACCTAATTCTGCGATGCAACCTGACGCCTTCTCATTATCTAAAGTAAAGTGGACGTTTTCCTGGCATCTCCGAAGGGTGTGGCTCTGAGAGTTTCTGGGGGCTTCGTCTACGGGGCACTACTACCATTTACCCCTCCACTTCACTTTTACATAAATTGTTAAAGGACAAGTCCGGGGTTGGTATGATTGATGGTGGATTGATGATAAAATACAAGATTATACTGCTATGAATGATACTTTTTTCCACTATTTTTCGTCTTCTCCTTGTGAAATTACGTATTCAAATAAGCAATTTTAGCGAAGTGACGTCATATCGCCCAAGCGAAAACGAAGCTGTGCGATTGTTTCTACGCCTCTTTATCGTAGCAAGCGTCTTTATCGGGTTCTCGGTTCTCGTGCGATTTTCAATGCACGAGTGCACGATAAAGAGGCTAGCAGCGATTAAGAGGCAAAAAACAATCGTACAGCCTCGTTTTCGTTTGCGCGATATAACGTCACTTCGCTCAAATTGCTTAATTAAAAACGTAATTTCACAAGGAGAAAGTATCATACATCATTGCTGCGAAGCGCGCATGCGCAAGCAGTCTTCTAGAGGGATTTGATTGAGGATTGAGGGCGGACAGTGGACCGTGGGTTATCTTAAACAAGCTGTTAACTCAGTTAAGTAAGTGCTGCTCATAGCATTGTTTGTAATACAATTGTCCAGGCCATTTTTACGGTCCACAAAAAAGACCACCAATAATACAAACTGTTACCAGATGAACCTTTGAAGAACTGTTGTGGCTAACTGTTGTGCATCATGTACTCTCAAGACTGATTTCAATTCAAGGCAAAGTACAAAACCTCTTATTTTATACAGAATTGAACGGGAGAGCACTTTGTATGGTACTATATTGTATCAAGTTCTGGGGGAGGGGTGGGGGTAACTTAAATTTACATGGTACGGGGTTGTGTGATTCAAAGCGTAAAACTACCACCTATAAAGCCGGAAAAATTTCTGAAGAGTATACCCATAAATCCGGAAAAACTCTGAAAAGTATACCCATACATCCGGAAAATCTCAAATACCCATAAATCCGGAATAGCCGAAAAAGTTGACCCATAAATGAAGTGTTACCAAAATCATACCCATAAATCCAGATAATGTAAAAAATCGTTGAAAACCATACGCATGAATCTGGACGACTCCATGGTTAAAAAGGTTCCCTAAAAATGGCACAACCCCATACCAAGGAGAACTTAAGCTAACCCCCCCTCCGGGATCGAATTGTTTGACTATTATTGAAGATGCTGATCAATGCAGATAGAAGCACATAATTGAGATTCAGGGCTAATTACAAAGAAATGATCAAAGCTGGTATGCTATTAAAACATCGAACTATCTTTACTTCAAATGCCAATGTCGATCTTCGGAAAAATATAAAAAAACATACCATGTGAAGTACCACCTGGGGAAAAGAAAGCCTTGTAGTCCAAGAAAATACAAAACGAACTGACATTTATTAACTGTTCTTAAAATTGCACTTCATTTGAGTCTAACATCATTTTGAGTTTTTATCAATACTATTGTCACATAATGCAGTTTTATAATTTGCAAACAGTTTCTTTAGTTCTTCAAAAATTGTTTCTCTTCCTCAGAAAAAACTGCAATTTAACTTGATTTTAGCGCCGAAATCTCCATGCTATGAGCAGCACTTACTTAACTGCGTTAACAGCTAGTTCATAGCAGTATAATCTTGTATTTTATCATCAATCATACCAATCCCGGACTTGTCCTTTAAACCATTCCTATAAAGACCAGGTAATGAACAATGTGAGATACGACGCGTGGGTCGGAGTCAAATAATATTTTAGAGCAAAAGTCGTGGGATGGGAAAGAAAAATAGAATTGTTTATAAATGTTGACATGGATTTACGACGCATCCCAAGAACTTCGAGCAGTTTTTAAACACTGCATGGATAAATGGATGAATTTACGAGATAATAGATAAGTTTATGGACGAATAAATCAGTAAGTGAATAAATGAATAAATGAATGAATGAATGAATGAATGAATGAATGAATGGTGGAGATCGAATTAAGATGAGGACGGGAAGGTGTAATTTTGGCAAAATCTCCTTTACTTTTTCAGACAATGTGGGGTTAAATCTCTCTGACAGACTTCAATAAATAATCCACAATTCCTATTCTGTATCTTGCTGGATAAACGGAGACGTAGCCTCTATGAAATTCATCAAATACATTATTGCTTATTGAGTATGGTTTAAATTATAGAGTATTTCATTCTTGCAGACACAGAGTTAACCATGCTCCTGTGTGTGCAGCCCTAAAGTCGCCCTTTGTATCATAAATCAAGACTGGTAGACTTTGCTAGAAATGATGCACAGAGAGGCCTTCAGTCAGGTTCGGCAATCTACCTGGGAAGGAAACAACTACGATCGTTTTACCGGGTGAGCGCCAGGAAATGTGTGGATCGCTCAATAGGCTACATTGTGATAAAGAACGAGTCCAACTGGAAAGAATGAAATAATTATTGAGATTTAGTTTATTGAAATTGGTCATTTCTCTCCATATCTATTTGAGATTTTATGATATTGCTATTTTGGTGAAAAGGTATCATTTATACGAAAACCTTTTGCTTCCTAGCAATGACAATTATATGAATAGTCCCCTGCGGATACAAAGTGAATTGTTCTTCAACCCAATGCATGCCTTGTTTCAGTTTTTTTTGGGAGAAGCAGTATGGTTGTCATGGTTTGAAAGTTCTCGCGTGCATAAACGTGAATCTGGTTGAAGGTCTGTTTCAGGAATCTTGCGAAAACGGAAGGACAGATTTAAACCAAATCAATGTTCTTCTCTAAGTTAACCATGGGTAGTTAGACACTGCTGGTGTGCTTCTATGGAGAAGAGCTGGATAATATGTATCTGCGGGGGACATAAAAAAAAAATTTTGTATAGTACTAATTTGCGGAATGAATTGCAACAACAAAAGTTGTCAAACGCCCCGCATTTTTTCTGCACATCCAGTTTTGAAAATATAGACGAAGTGCGGAATCTCTAAAAAGTGCAACAGACCCTCCTTTATCTTCAACTTTTTCTATCGAAGATCATTACATCAACATCGAGTTAAATCCATCTGATGCAATCGTTTCACAAGTTGGAACAAGGCAACGATGTGGAGAGCAACAACAAAGCTCAGTGCATATGTGGATAACTGTGGGGAATAATCGTGAAGTGGCTGAGAGGAGGGTGACATTTGTTCTGAATCTTCGAGGAAACATTTCTAATTCAAATGACGCATTCTTGTTTTAAGAGTTTGTTTTTTGTCAGAAGGACGAAGGAATACATTCTCTTTACTTCAGTAGACTTATGACGATGAGTCCCTTGTATCCCTGTGCTTTTTCACTTCAAAATGGCGCTTCGGTCAACAGAGAGTAGTAGTAGTAGTAGTAGCAGTAATTTATTTCAAGTGGGCTGATAGGGTTTCTAGCTATTTAAAGCTAATTTAGGCCCACTATGCATGCCGCATCCAGGCATGGGACCCCTAGTTTAACGTCCCTTCCGAAGGACGGCGCGAGGTGAGTTGCGAGGTCAGGCCTCAGAGGTCACCCACCCGGAGTTTGACCTCACTCGACCGAGCTTAACTTCAGTAACCTGATGGAAACTGTTTAAGCCACTCGGCCACTCACCCGCAGACTGTTTAAGCCACTCGGCCACTCGGAAACTGTTTAAGCCACTCGGCCACTCAGAGACTCATATACTCTGAAAAAGCTGACCATATTTAGGCCCAAACTCTGAGCTTCCTAGAATAGCAATCAGATTGCGAGATTTGGCAAAGAACAGTAAGTTTCGAACACTCGATTCGATTGACGCAGTTGACTAGATTTGAAGAAGTTGCTGCGGCAGGTACTTGAAGATTTCTCTGATATAGTTTGGTCTCAGAAACAGGGACATTGAAGCATTAAAAGACATATTTTGCACTCACCAGGTAAAGTGAACTTTCTTCCTCAAATGAATACCAGGTTTCGTTGATTAAGTGTCTGCTTACCGTGGTTTCTATCGCATTTCCTTTCTGAGGAGTGACCGTTGAACAGAGCCGAAGCAGTCGTTCGATCCAGATTCGATCGATCGAATGCAGAAGATAGGGTCAGCTGTTTCATTATGAGTCCCTGTTGAGCAAGGTTTACTGCAGGGATACAAGGGACTCATCGTCATAAGTCTAAGTCTTCAGATTAAATGAATTGCAAATATCAACATGGTAGATTTTAATTTTGCTACAATTTTAGTTGTTGTTGTTGTCATTGTTGGCAGCACAGACAAAAGCAACAAAGAGTTCAAGTTGGCTTCAAAATGAATACAGTTCGTGTTTTCCTATCCTGTGAACCAGATGGTACCCATTAACCGACTTTAAAAGCAGATGATTTTGGAAATTTGTCTCAGAATAGTGGATCAATTTTAACCCGGTTATCTTTCAACCAACCTGTGGGTTAGTGGAAACCATGGAAACACTCTACGCGGAGATCTTTTAACCCAGTTGCAACAGCAAAACATGCTCTTTTTTGGCACTACAAATTCAAGTTGACATGACGCAAAGGGAATAAAACGACAAAAAAAGACGGGTGAAAACGACTGAAAACGAATCAAAATGGGCTCAAGGGAAAGAATGGCGTTTTCATTGACTCACTTTAAAACCGGATTATTTTTAACCAGTTTTTAATCCGGGCTAATGGAAAGGCTGCCTTATTGAATACGGCTTATATTAGGGGACATTTAGAGAATTAAAAAAGGATGCAACAACAAATATTGATACATTTCTTCCAAAGGATGAAAATTGCTTCCTTATTTTACGACTTAAAAGATGCCGTCTTCTGTGTGCAAACATGAAACAAAGACACCAGGAAAATACAGTCATATCAAACCCACATCAAAGGACTTGCAGCCAAGCCAAGTAAATGATGGAAAGGTGGAAACAAAGCCTTTATGAAAACGACAATGTCTCTCTGCGACAGATTCTCGATACTGATACTTTTCATACACATATCATTTAAGAACAACAGCGTTATTATAACAACTATATTGACATGGATTAAATAAGATGATGAAATGGCAGTGGCAACAGAAATTGATACATTTGTTAATACACGTTTTGTTTTTATAAGAAACTAAGAATTTGGGCCAGTACTGAAAGTTTCTTAAAATTATGAGATTTTGAGTACTCAGAGTTTCTTACGACTTTCTAACAATCTTCATGTTCACTACCTGTGCCCTCGTGAACATTTGAAAACAACGTATTTCAAGGCTTTCCAGTGTTTAGACATTACTCAAGTACCTTACTAGCAATATGATACAGGCAACAAGCAAAAGTAAAGTAAAAATATGCCAAGGATTTCCTTTATCAAAATAATTAGTTTCTTAACTTACATTTTCCCAGTACAGGAGTTTCTTAATTTTTTGGCGATCTGAGAGTTGAGTTTCTTATGAAAAAAATACGTGTAATATACATCCGACGGTTGAGGGAGGACACAAAAGATCGAAAGAAGTGGAGTCCCCTTTTTACAAGAGCGGCAGGGAGGGGCGCATATAGCTACAGCTGGAGAAGAAGATAAGGAATTCAAAAACATCTTACCACTCTCACTCGATGAGAAGATCGACTCTTGCCAAAATCAACAACCAGGATCTGTTGTCCTTTTCACATGAATGCAAAGTTTTCTCTCTGATCATGGCCATGGGTTCTCATCTCAGTTCAGTGGCGCCAGATAAGAAATAAGAAAAACTTATGGTTTCTTTAGGCAGTAAAAAATTTAGATACCACAATCTTGCATTGTTAATACAACACAGTATCAATGTTACAACATAGTGACTATGGTTACAACGACCACTGCAACTCAGCTGCAAATCAGGTAATGCTTGTCAGAACCGCAAATTACGTACAAAGCGAATGATCAATCTCGCGTTTTCAGTCATTTAATAAAAGCACGCTTATCATAATAACCATCTGACGTTGCGAATTATGTGGTCATGGGAGGAATGGTAAAACTCCTTTTTGATGGACATGGACACATATTCTTTACTGGGTGTCCCAAAAAAATGTATACGGATTTGGTTGACTCTAGCGCTGTGGATTTAGCTTTAATCAATGGCTAATCACTCTCAAAATGCTCCTCGATAGTTAACTTGAACATAGATACCTCGTTTGTGGGTATTGGTACTTTGAGAGCAGACATGTTAAGCTTGAAAGCTCAAATTTGCCTCGTCTTGCAAACCAGAGCTTTAGCCTTTTGGCCTTAACAATTTCTTAAGGCACAGTGTATAAATCAACGATAGTCTTGATAAAATTTGAACAATATTAGATCTTGTGTTATTCTGTTTTCCAGGAGTCACCCTCCAGTCACCCATTGGGAAGTTTCTTAATTTTCATTAATTTCAGTTCAAAATTTCGATGTGCTTCAAGAATTTGCTTGGCCAAAAGGCCAAAGCTCTGGTTTGCAAGTGCACGCAAATTTGAGCTTTCAAGATTGATATCTCTGCTCTCAAAGCACCAATACCAACAAACGAAGTATCTATGTTCAAGTTAACTATCGAGGAACATTTTGAGAATGATTAACCATTGATTGAAGCTAAATTTACACCGCTGGAGTCAAATAAATCTGTATACATTTTTTTGGGACACCCGGTATAAGAAAATAAGAATTTGGGTCAACACTAAAAGTTTCTTAAAATTATCAGATTTTGAGTTCTTAGAGTTTCCTAAAGGTTCCATAACAGTTTTTATACTTACTACCTGTGCCCTCCATGTGCATTTCAAAATAAAGTTTTTTGAAGCCTTTCAAATGTTTTGGACATTACTTAAGATACAGGAAACAAGTGACAATAAAGTAAAAATATGCTAAGGAATTCCTTTATTGAAATAGACAGTTGCTTAAATTATATTTTACCAGTACAGTACTTGGAAAATATAATTTAAGAAACTGTTTATTTGGAGTTCCTTAATCTGAGAGTTGGTTGAGGCTGCGATTTCGTGGTTTGTTGATAAGGATACACGATTACACGAATCGTAGTAAGTTTGTTAAATTTTAGGACATTTATCTACCTGAAGTCCCTGATGAATTATGAGTATCTTAAATTTATAATTTTCTCAACTGTAGATTACATAAACAGAGTGAAAACTGCGCGCATATAAGCGAAAAATCGCAACTATGAGCCCTCCTAGATCCCTGAAACATTCTCGAAAGGAGGCAACGCTTAATACAAGTATTTTTTGATAAGAAACTGCCCATAAGAAACTCAACTCTCAGATCGCCAAAAAATTAAGAAACTCCAGTACTGGGAGAATATAAGGTAAGAAACTATTTACTTTGATAAAGGAAATCCTTGATATAGTTTTACTTTACTTTCATTTGTTGCTTGTATCATATTAATCGCAAGGTACTTGAGTAATGTCTAAACATTGGAAAGGCTTCAAAAACATTGTTTTGAAATGTTCACAAGGGCACAGGTAGTGAACATGAAGATTGTTATGTGAACCTCTAAGAAACTCGTAAGAAACTCTGAGTACTGAAAGTCTGATAATTTTAAGAAACTTTCAGTACTGGCCAAAATTCTTAGTTTCTTATAAAAGAAATACGTGTATTGTCTTTTTAGACCCTAAACTCTAATTCAAAGCATATCATCTTCTTTCACTTTTAATTTCATTCTATGATATTTAGGGACGTTAAACAAGTTTTAGCATTCAGGTTGTCCCAAAAAAATTGCTTGCTGTTTGATTAAATATTGAAAAATAACAATGAAATGAACAGGATTTATGGTACGGTAGCCCTGTCTCCAAGATCTTAAATTAGTTTTAGACACCAGAATTTTGCAAATCCGCTGAAAATGAGCATAGGTTTCAAATCTTTGAAAAAGCTGGTGTAAAATTGAGTGACCTATTTCTTTGAACTGGATGACTTCAAAGAAACTTTAGCTATTTCTCTATAATTCTACCGTTGGACTTTTCTGAAATCTTCAATATTTTCAGAATTAGAATGTATTTCTTCTTTTTCAAGAATTCAAGAAAATTTTTCAAAAAAACTTAAAACCATCGTAATTTCTAAACTGTTTGACGCAACATGAAGTAATTTCGAAGAAAACCATAGTTTATGAATGCCCACAATATGGTATCAAGCAAAAATCTGTCATTCATCTGGTTTATGATTTAGAAATTTGATGACGTCACATCCTCAAATGAGCTGAAATGTAAAATATGCTGTAATTTTGAAAAATATTCAAAATTTCTGGAAAGTCCAACGGTAGAATTATAGATAAGTATCTAAAGTTTCTTTCAAGCCATTCAATCAGAAGAAATAGGTCATTGAATTGTACACCCACCTTTTTACGCCGAGTTAAAGATTTGGAACCTATGCTCTGAAAAGGTACTGAGATACGCAAGCTTTTAAAGAGCGTGTATTTGCGAAAGCTGATTTGAAAGGTAAATTTAAAACACTTACTTATATCAGATTCCAGGATGAAATCACATCTTCTCTGCTTTTATAACGTTAAACACTCAATCAATATTGATTCTCAAAGGCTTCACTACTTTTTGATTTTATTATCGAAAATGATGAAATATGTAAGATCACATAGGTCATCTGATATTTCGTCCAGCGGTTTTCATTCACGAAATACGAACTTGATTAGTACAAATAGCGTAACCGGTTTATGAAGTAATCTGTTTTATCATATGGTTTTATCGAAGCCACAAATGCGAAGAACCTTGTTCAAATTGCAAAAGGAAAGAATCTTAACCATTTCTATGATCTTAACATTTAGATTTGAAAATTAAAACAAACTTTAAATGAGACCGTCAATTGGCGGTTTATGCTCAAAGTACACGTATTTTTTATAGCAAACTCGTTATGAGAAAAAATTCATACAAAAATGGAAACTTCAGTGCTAGGCCTACACATGTGAAACTAAGAGTTTCAAAAATATATGATTTGCATGGGTGTAATGTACTATACCCTCTGAAAGTACAATCTCTCTTTTTCAATGATATGCAGCTTGGATACATTGATGGAATTATTTATCATCTAAGTGATAGTTTAGTAAGTATGGCCTATTTCAGATGCAGCATGCTGTAGCAATATCAAGACCTTTCTCATGGTGAAAAGATACGACACAGATTTTGTGAAAATACTTCAGGCCACTTGATGTGATGCCCTTAGCAGAAAACGTACAAATCAATCCCAAGAGATGCATTGGGGATGACATGATCAAAAACGATTAAAGAAGGTTTCAGGAAGAGGGGTTTTCCGAACAGGTAAATGTCCCAGCACTTTCCTGCATTGAAATGGGCGATGCTTACTGAAACGCCAATTAAATGGTGAATAGTTCAGTCAATGTACTGCCTACCATTGAAAAGAAGATAGATGCGCATTCACACATAGGCGTCAATCAGATTGAACAAATGGTTCATGTAACTTCCACGTGATTTAATGACTTCAAAAGAACTTCAGGTACTTTTCTCTTATTCTGTTTATGCGATTTTTGATATCTTGATTATTTCCAGAATCACAGAATTTTCCTGTATTGAAAGACTTCATAAATAGTCACAAAAAATTAAAATCGTCGTAAATCCTAAATTGAGAGAGAGAGAGAGAAAGATACATTCTTCAAGATCGAAAAGCTCCTTGGTCATGTATGAAGAGTAGTTTAACAGGAGCAATTTTGCCACGACTTTCTGGAAATTTGCTTCTTCCATACTCTACTCACGATCCTCGGCTTCCCCTGCCTACTCTTTCGATCCTCGCTCGCCTACCCGCATGACCTTCGCTTGCCTTTGCGATTTGGCAGAATCATTCCCAATTCAATTCGACTGAGGTCATAAACTTTGAAGCCAAATTCTCTCATTACTTTTACAATGTTATGACGAATAGAATTCTTCATACATAAAAACCACAGTCTATGAAAGTCTATAATATGACGTAAGAAGAAATCTGTCACTTTTTCTGGTTTATGATTTAGCAATTTGTTGATGTCACAACGGAGAAACTGGTTGAAACATAGAAGATGCCGTAATTATGAAATAATCAAGAAATTAAGAAAAGCACAAACAGACTTTTTGCAAAGTACCTGAAGCTCCTTTCCCAGTTTAAACGTCGTTTTTCCCGTGTCGAATCTAATAGCTGCTGCAAAGAATGTCTAAGTGTCAATTATGTCCCCTTCGATGAAGAAAATAAAATCGATAAAGATCTCTATTGTATATTCCAGAAGTTGGTGTTAATTCGCTTTATCCAAAGAAATCAGGGTCATAGAGACTCAGTGATGCATGAATTTAGCTGCAGCGTAAATAAGGTAAATAAAGCAGTAACCAAGGTCAGAGCAATAGGGGACAGATTGCTTTTAAATCACCTGCCATTTTGAATAGGTAAAACAGCAGGAATTCTCCAGCTCTGTTGTATCAAACGGCAGAAAAATGACTTGGTCTGCGCTCGTGCATTTTGAAAAATGGCCATTTTAACCATTTATTTCAATCCGACACGGCAGAAAAACGATTTTTAAATCAGATTTTTAGACACGGCAGATTCTGCCGTCTTTAATACGCTTCGATTCGACATGGCAAAAAAATGATGTTTGAATTAGGCCTAATTCAAACGATAAACACAATTTGTATAATCTTGTTTTAAGATTTAACGCATATGCTTGGTATGTGTCAAGGTGGGATACGTTTTATTGGGACATCCTGTACAGTAAAAACACGCACTAACGAGTAAACGATACTGTGGATTAAGGACCTCCAGGCTGATTATTGCCCAATTAAGCACGTTCTATATAAGAACCACCACGGGCACCATGAAGATCAAATGCTAGCCTATTATAGATAGGCCTATCTTAGTTTTTGTCCGTTATGGCCTAATGCCCAAAAATTAACAACATTCGCAACATACCTCCAGTCCTTTGTCAGACTTGCTCCAAGTCTATTCAGTGGACTATCAGCAATAAAAGAATATAATTATTCCTGCGGGGGCGCAAGCTACTAAATGGACGCTGCGAAGTACTAGTTTCTCCTTAAGCACCCGCAGGAGTAACTATATTCTTTTAATGCTGATAGTCCACTGAATAGACTTGGAGCAAGTCTGGTCCTTTGTTGACTAAAGCATGTTTGGCATCTATTAAATGTTAAAAGCACCATGAACACAGGAGAAAAACAAGCATGCTTTAGTCAACAAAGGACTGGAGGTATGTTGATAAGGTCGTAAATTTTTGGGCAATAGGCCATAACGGACAAAAATTCAGATAGGCCTATCTATAATAGGCTAGCATTTGATCTTCACGGTGCCCGTGGAACCACTATATAAATGCACAGTAGTCATTTCAGCCTGTTACAGAAAATTACAGGTTCTTTTTATTCGATGCGGGTTTTACTGTATAAGAAGAGCTGTGTGTTGCAGATACGTAGGAACGCCCCCCCCCCAAGATTTTGCAATAAACAAAGAAGTGCCCTTTTTATTGTCAGGAAGTGCCCCCCTTAGCTTAATGAAAAGAGTGCCCTTGAAGTGTGTCGTGCCCTCCCCCCCCAAGTTTCTTCGGAAGCTTCTTACGTTCCTGGTGTGCTGACATAAACGCAGGATGTAAACAAACAAATTGTTATCCAATATGAAGTTCCTTGTTGAAGAAAACAAATCTCTGACAGTTATTTATTACTCTTTTTGCTTGCATTCCAAGAGATATTAAAACAAATCTCTTAATCTCACTCCATTAATACTGAACTTGGTTTGAATATGGTCTGCACGATAACTTCCTGTCAATTACAAATATTCTTAAAATCACGACAAAGTGCACTAAAACATTATTTTACTAAAACTCTGGGGTACCTAAAAGTCAAGACAAAAGAAAGAAATTGCTTAAAAGCATGAGAACAATGTCCCCAAGTGATACTTTTATGAGGCTCTGGTGGGTATCTAGACTTCAGACAAGATCAAGCCACAACATAACAGGGTATCTTTTCAGTTCTCTTCTTGTATTCAAGAAATAGATAGTCTGTTCTGATCGTGAAACCTAAACTCGCAGTTTTCCCTGAAACAAACACTCTACCCGGTGAGTCAAGAAAAAACAATCCCCGTTTACTGTTCCCTGGATATCAAGGCGAGGCGATGATTTCTTTCTGGGTTAACTGTTCATTGTCTACAGGGTGTCCCAAAAATTTGTGCCCCGTTTGCCTGAAGATTGCGACAAAACGGCAAAAGATTCTCGCCAAACATTTGCATGATGTTGCTCTTCAGATATTCAATTAAAGTTTGCAACCATCCTCGTAAAAATGCGTTGAGAAATGATGGAGCTACGACCTGCAGAAGACCAAATTTGCCTGATGACTGAGACCAGCGGTCGGCCATTTTGTCTTACTATTTTGCAGTGATAAGTAGCTTCACGTGAGGTAAGAAATATTTCTGTGAGGTCAGAAATAGTGGAACTCTCCGAGGATTATCGGAATTCTCACAAAAGCTATGAAATTGGAGGCTGCTGTTTCATTTTCAATGTATGAAGTTATTTATCGCTGCAAAATAGTAAGACAAAATGGCCGACCGCAGGTTTCAGTGATCGGGCAAATTTGGTCTCCTGAAAGTCATAGCTCCATCATTTTTCAACGGATTTTCATGGGGATGGTAGCAAACTTCAATTGGACATCTGAAGAGCACCATCATGCAAAAGTTTTGCGAGAATCTTTTGCCATTTTTTCGCAATCTTCAGACGAACGGGGCACAATTTTTTGGGACACTCTGTACATTTATTTTTCTGAAGCAGAAATTCATAAAAATTGAATTTTGTACACGTTGCCCTGGGTTCAACCATTTAAATGTCTACTGATAAGTGTCCCTTTCTTTTACACAGTAACGCTTTGAACTACAAATTGCAGAAAGTTCTCACCAAAATATAACCTTACAAACCTAACAAGTTGCCCTATATGGTTAAAAACTCTTCCTGACAAAAATGCCAGTAAGTACGGAAAGATATGACCAACTTCAAAGACCTAAATTCTTACTTATAAGTATCCCTGTCTTTTACACAGCAATGCTTTGAAGTACAAATTGCCGAAAGTTTTCGCCAAAATATAACCTTTATTACAAGCCTATTTGGTCAAAAAGTCTTGTTGAGAAAATTGTTATTAAGTACAGAAAAATATGACAGATTTCGACCAACTAAATATCTACATATAAGTAGCCCTTCCTTTTACACAGCAACGCTTTGAAGTACAAATTGCCGAAAGTTTTCGCCAAAATATAACCTTTATTACAAGCCTATTTGGTCAAAAAGTCTTGTTGAGAAAATTGTTATTAAGTACAGAAAAATATGACAGATTTCGACCAACTAAATATCTACATATAAGTAGCCCTTCCTTTTACACAGCAACGCTTTGAACCACAAATTGCCGAAAATTCTTGCCAAAATATAACCTCACAAACGTAACATGTTCCAATTGTGAACAATGATATACGAACATTGCAATACCTCAATTTTCATGGAAGGATCATTTAAAGGGCCAGCTTCAACCATCATGCTTTGCAGGTGTCATCTCCTTGCTGTCGCCATATTCATGGGATGGCCAAAGTGGAGATGCACGCACTAAGCATGCTGCTGGTAAAAAGAAACAGACCCTCTAAAAATTTTCAACATTAACATACCGCGCATTGAATAACAATAAGTTGAGAGATTTTTCGTCTTCTTTAATTTCTGAATTTCAGCTTGGGCTCTAAATTCTTTGCTTTTTTAACAATACAGTCCGTAGCTTCTGAAATGTGAGCAAAAAATCTACATTAAAATCATGATGAAACAAGGACCAATCATTCTTAGTATATAAATGTTAAATAAATGTTATGCTCCAGGGAAACAAACTATCCTTAAACGTCCTTAAGACTCACGCAATGGTAGTTGGATCCCATCCAAAGCTTAAACAGATTTATGATGAAGTCGTTGAGCAGCCTTCCTTTTTTGTAAATGGCATACAGATAAAGACCGTCGAGAGGACTAAATACCTTGGTGTTCAGTTGGACAGTCATCTTATCTGCATATGAGAACAAAAGTCTATCGAGCCTAAAGAAATTTCTCTTGTAGAGGGTTGCCTTTCAACATTTATTTTGATTTAAATTCACGTTATTTATTGTTAGATTAATTAGATAGCTAAATTTGTAAATCATGTTTTTAATTTTGAGGCATTTTTGCAAGGACCCCTGCAAATTATAAAAAATGAAAAAAAAAATGAAAATAAAATAATATAGACAATTTCAAAAATTATGCTAAAGCTTGCTTGACAGTTTGATCAAATCTTCTAGAGTATACCTAGACTCATGACGATGAGTCCTTTGTATCCCTGTGCTTTTTGACTTCAAGATGGTGCTTCGGTCAACAGAGACTCATAACATTACTCAGAAAAACGTGACCCTATCTAGGCCCAAACTCTGAGCTTCCTAGAGTACCATTCAGATTGTGAGATTTGGCAATTTGGCAACAGAGAGCTGAAGCAGTCGTTCGATCTAGATTCGATCGATCACATGCAGATGATAGGGTCAGCTTTTTAAACGCTTCATTATGAGTCCCTGTTGAGCAAGGTTTGCTGCAGGGATACAAGGGATTCATCGTCATAAGTCTAGAGTATACCCTGAAGTCTAGAGACAGAAAAATCTGTATTCCTGTGACATGTTATGTATTCACATTTCGCTGTTACATATTGGGCGAGTACAAAAAAGTTAACGCGTTTGGCGGGTTGTGGAATAAAAAGTACGCGGCCGCTATTCAAAACTGAAGTGTTAATCTATTAGTCAAAGGCTAACTTAGGTGTGAAAATTTCGTTTGGTTAAAATCACTCATATTTTAGACCGATAAAGAAAGAAAATGATGTTTAGGGGGTTGTATAGGGACGAGAATCCAACGATCGATTCTGGTCCATGATTTATTTGCCATTGAAATTTAAATTCTATTTCTGAAACTGACAATTGTATTGAATTTATATTTCACTGGCAAGTAAATCATGGGCCAGAAACGAACGTGGAATTCTTGTTCCCATACAAACCGACAAGGACAGATTTGGTAAGACAATAGCACGAGTTGGTTTTGATTGACACCGCAATTCAAAGCGATTAGCGATCGCAGACAAGAGAAATTCTCTCAACCAGAAATTCAAAACAAACAAAGCCGAAAAAGTTTCTCTGAACCCCAGGTTGTAAGCTCGCTCGTTGTGCATTCCAGAAATTGTTTTTAAGAGCAAACATGAGCATATCTCGAAAGAAGAAGGATATATCTATACATCTACCACGGGCATTTTATTTCTTTGGTTCAGAAGCTGAGCAATAAGTGCTTCAATTGCACCCAAAAATATAAGAGAATTGAATCGCCTCCCAATCGGCTGTTGAACCAAATTGATTAAATGCCCGTGGCAGATGTGTAGATATATTCTTCTTCTTTCGATTAATGCTCATGTTTGCTCTTAAAAACAATTTCTGGAATGCATAACGAGCGAGCGAGCTACCTGGGTTTCAGGGCAACTTTTGTGGCTTTGTATGTTTTGAATTATTGGTTTAGAGAATTTCCTTTGTCTGCGATCGCTAATCGCTTTGAATTGCGATGTCAATCAAAAGCAACTCATGCTATTGTCTTACAAAATCTGCCCTTGTTATACAAACCTCTTACCAGAATTTTCCTAATTTCTAGGTTTAAATCATGAGTGATTTTACCAAACAAAATTTTCGCATCTAAGTTAGCCCTTGACTGATAGATTAACGCTTTAGTTTTGAATATCGGCCACGTAATTTTTATTCCACAGCTCGCCAAACGTGTTAACTTTTTTGTACTCGCCCAGTATTAAAAGCTTCAAGAGAAAAACGATGAAAATACCAACCTGGTCATATTGCTTCATCAAAGTCCGGTTCTTCATATATCGCGCTTTTCTTTGTTCATCTTCACGCCGCTTCACTACTTCCGGTAACTTGTCATACATTCTAGAAAAAAGGCCAATATCTTAATAAACCGCTTATGAAGCCATGGCTAAAGGAGTTAACGTCGCTTCGATAAACATGTGACAATTCGCTTGCCTCTTTTAACTTATTTCCAATGAATTAGCTCACAACTCGAGACTAAGAAAATCACCAGAATAAATTACAACGAAGATCCCAATACTCTAGTTATAACACACGATTCTGTAGAGATCTTCAAATTCCAAGGTACAATCTGGAGTATGCAAAACAAGGATTTTCCTGTGCAACTCTAAAGGTCTTTGATGAAAACTATATACGTAACACGGAGCTTTCTAGCATGTGCCAATTAAAAAAGCAACTAAAAAGTACATTTGATAACTTTAAAGCCAATTAAATGATGACTCCCTATATTACCAACAATGATATAAAAAAATGATATAAAAAATGTTGACGCTTTCGAAATTCGCATTAATTAAGCATAGGGCTCAAATCTTTCAAATCTTTAAAAAGGTGGGTGTAAAATTCTATTCCATTTTTCTTTGAATTGAATGGCTTGAAAGGAACTTATAGTACTTTGCTGTAAATCTGCCGTGGAAACTTTTTGATATCTTGATCTTTTTCAAAATGGCAGCAATTTAATGATTTTTGAAAAAAATTGATGGAAAATTTTGAAAACATTTAAATCATCGCAAATCCTAAACCAAAGGAGGTAAAATCATATAACTCACGAGAAACCCATAGTTTATGAAGGCCTACAATATGGTGAAAAGCAGAAATCAATATCTTTTCTGGTTTACGATTTAGAAATTTGATGACGTCATAGCCTCAAATTTAATAAATGCTGCCATTTTGAAATTGATCAAGATATCAATAAATTTCCAAGGCAGATTTACAGCAAAAAACGCTAAGTTCCTTCCAAACTTTTTAATTCAAAGGAAACTGTAATAGAATTTTACACCGACCTATTTAAAGATTTGAGCCCTATGTTCATTAATTAGAGAGTTGGATGGAAATGAGTGGATTAACTCTGGTTGATATATCACTAGGAATCTCATGATTTAACTGTTGATTGAAATTAGACTCACTACATAGTCCCAGTTGTATCAACAACAACAACAACAACAATGACAACAACGAACAAAACAACAACAACAACAACACATTCTTTTATACCTTTTTACATTTAGTGATAACCATAACTATGCAATCCATCTAAGTTGAAATGATCACATACATGGCCTAAATAATTGGACTTATTACTTCAGTCGCTTGTTACCATGTGCTTATTGACTTGAATGTTATCGGAGATGCTATCGCTTCGGTCAACAGAGACTCATAATATTAATCTGGAAAACTTGTCTCTATTTACGCCCTCGCCACGAGAACTTGTAGTGGCATTCAGCTCGAAAGGTTCAACGGATTCCGTTGTGATTCAACCTTCAATCGGCAATGAGAGCTTTGCGCTACTTACAAATGCTAAGTTTGCACCATTAACAGTGTGCCTGATTGGATTTTGCTGCATCTTCTGCAAGGTGATAGCTGGAGTGGGTCTAGGCAGGGCCATAATTTTGCATTGTTTCACTGTGAGTCTAAGTTGAGCAAGGTTTACAGCAAAGAATACAAGGTTTACAGCAGGGACTTAGATAATGAGCCCACCACAAGGTCAGCCATCCCCAGACAGCTGTTTTGATTTGTGGGGCAAAGATATGGTGAGGCTGGCAACAACAGTTTACAGTTCAATTATAGGTCCAATGCAATGAACCAACTCAGACATAAAACTACCAAACAATCTGCAAACAGCCACAAATAAATTTCTTGGATTACAGCAGGCGTAGGGTGGGATGACAGGATAATCTCTTATTGGAAAATTTTGTGGGCGTCACTTTATCTAAAGATGTCTCATCAAAACTAAACTCGTCAGCTTTAAGTTATTGTGCCAGAACAGAGTAAAATAAATCAATAAGGAGACAGACGATAGACTATGAGTCAAATGACACAGGTCACTGACAGCCGGCAGCATTAATTTGAGACAGTTTAGTCAGCTCTAGACTTACTCCAAATCTATTCCATGTCATGATGTGTTTTAATAAATGAAGGGGGTTTTCAGTGTCTGTGCAAAGGAAAAATGAGGCATAGTCGCTGTAGCACCGAAAAAGTTCGTACAATAAAATGCGAATTCAGCGTGAAATTGACTTGAAGTAACTCTAAAGTTGGTCTCAATTAGAACGCAGCATTATTTAAGTAAACACTTTAATTGTTGCTATTCGCGGGTAGTTTAACGGGAAATCTAATTTGGGACAGAGTATTGGTCAACTGCAGCCACACTTTCTACGATAAAAATGGTGTGATTATATCCCCATGCTTTATACTTAGGACACGGTCTACCTAGCCTGCGTGCAGACTCGACTGGTTTCCTGGTTTACGAAATCGAATTGAGTTGAATGGAAAATGGCAACTCATTTTGACTTCGTAAACCAGGAAAACGATCGAGCCGGCACGCAGGCTACGGTCTACCTGAATTGCATGTCTTCCCGTGCTACATCCAGATCAAGGGACAATAATTGAGATTAGACATAATAAATGAAATTAGACATAAAAATTTAGACAGAACAAAACTCCCCTACGATTCCGAGATACAATGCGAATTGCGCCTTCGCTCCATTTTAAGGAGGAGACGATGCATCAAATTCGTTTTGGAGAGCATGCCTAAAATACTGCAACAAAGTACAACGAACCTTTTGTTTTGCTCTAACATTTCCTTTTTCTTGATGGAACGCTTCTTTGCGTTGAAAAGATGTTCTGTAAGAGAGGTAAGTCAATCAGAAACTACACACGTTAGATTTGTACTAGACTTGCCCCAAGCCTAGTAAAAAGTAAAAAGGTCTATGGCGATGCACCCCAATTGCGCAAGAGCCCTCAAAGACAGTTGATGCTAGAGAAAGTGCATGTACTTTTATTGTATCAATATTACATATCAGTTAACGTTGCTCGACTCACCCAAAGTCTCCCTCGAATTAGATGTCATTTGAAAAAGTCAACCAATAAAAGATAATTGCAGTGTTTTGCATGATCAATTTTGCGTTATCGCAATGGCAGCTAATTTGAGACAGGCTTCATGGTGGCCTGAAGCGAAAATTTGTATCGATGCAAATGAATAGCACCGTTGAATAACAAGGGCAGATTTTGTAATACAATTGCAACAGTTGCATTTGATTGACACCTCAATTCAAAGCGATTAGTGACTGCAGACAAAGGAACTTCTCTCAACCAGTAATTCAAAACAAACGAAGCCGCAAACGTTTCCCCCAAACAAGTAGGGCAAACTCTCGCCTTGTGCAAGCGAAAGGTGGTTTTTAAGAGAAGCTACGTGCTTACAACGAATAAAGAAGGGTAAATCCAAAGTTCTGTCTGGCGGATTTTGTTTATTTGATTCAGGAGCTGTTTTGTAATCTTTTCATTTAAACCCTAAATATGCGAGAATTACAATGCCTTCTGATCGGCTTCTGAATCAAATGAATGAAATTCGCTAGGCAGATCTTTAGATCTAATTATAAGCACATAACTTCTCTTAAAAACCACCTTTCGCGTACTCAAGGCGAGAGTTTGCCCTACTGGTTTCGGGGCAGCTTTTGCCGCCATGTTCGTTTTGAATTACTGGATGAGAAAATTTCCGTCGTCTGCAGTCGCTAATCGCTTTGAATTGAGGTTTCAATCTAACGCAACTGTTGCTATTGTATTACAAAATTTGCCCTTGTTCCGTTGAATGATTATTGATATCTCATTTCGTTTTTGAGTTATCCATTGATTTTAAGTATCAACTGATGACGTCATTTGTTTGCAAATCATGAAGGTAATATATGGAAATATAGCCGTATCTTATCACTGAGTGGTTACAGTTGCAAGGAATATCTTCAGCACTGTCACATGAATTAAATAGAAGTTGTCTCACGAATGAATGTGATGTTTAGGAAGGCATTACATGGTAACTGGAAAAAATGTTGGGTAAGACTTCCCATTGGAAATATAGTCAACCTTGCGTATTTGTTTAACTTTTTGAGAACAAATGACCTCAGCAGCCAATCTTTCAAAATAGTGGATAACTCGAAAATGAAATAAGATATCAAAAAGTTCTTTGCGAAATTCTTTATCATTCAACAGTGCTACCGTAAAAGCTCTATTAAGCCCCTCCTCTCTATCAAGCCCCCCCCCCCCCCCACTTACATAAAATTCCAGAGGCAACCAAAGATTCTCCATTTATTGAGCTAACTTTGTCGAATTCATGTATTTACCTCGTAAAATTCTATGTTTAAACCGCAAAATGTGGTGCAAAAAGGACTAAAAAGTGTCAAAAATTAGATTAAGCTTAATAGAGCTTTTACGATATTCATTTGCTTCAATATACCGCAACAGATTACCTTTAAGTATTAGAAAAAGTTTTATTCATCAGATAAATACCAACCTATTGCCTTTGGTTGGACATTCTTCTGAATATTTTTCACGACAGCTTCTTCAAGTTTCCTTTCCTTTAGATTTTTTAAATGTTTCTTCTTTAAAGCATTTAGTCTGGCATTTTTAACATCTTCCATGCGTTCTTTCGATCGCTGTATGAAATCACTTTTTGCAAACTGAAACGCCTCTTGAAGTCCAACACGAACAACAGTCCTCAAGAAAAAGAGAAAATAACTGGACTCGATTCCTACAAACAAATTAATTTCTTGCATCTGTCTTTTGCATTGAGCAAGTTCCCAGATTTCATCAGGCCTAACGATGAGCATGCAGCCAAACAAATTCGAAATATTTTTAAAATAATCTTCGATGATTAACTTAAAGACTTGTGAGTTGAAATATCTATCTTAAAAGTTCAAATTTGCCTCCACCACGACAACCCCAGAGTTTTAGATTTGGCCTAACTTACTAAAGTCCGTCTCAAATTAGATATCACCTGAAATTTGCGATAACGCAAAATTCCTTTGCACAACACTTCTAATGTTGTCATTCGCGGGCATTTGCAAGTGACATCTAATTTGTGAGTTGAGACAGACTATAACACACATTGTTCAGCAATCTCCTGCGTGATAGAGAAATAAGAGATCTCGTGTTTAGGAAGGCGTAGAAAGCAGAGAAACCAGAACCCAGGCTGACTTGAAAATTGCAGGTTCTTATACGTCTTATACGCTGGTGTTTACTGTACCGGGTGAGAAAAAAAGGCCCGGCGTTTGAAAGGCTACTGCTCCCTGCAAAATAGTAAGACAAAATGGCCGACCGCTGGTTTCAGTGATCGGGAAATTTTGGTCTACTGAAGGTCATAGCTCCATCATTTTTCAACGGATTTTCATGGGGATGGTGGCAAACTTTAATTGAACATCTGAAGAGCACCATCATGTAAAAGTTTGGCGAGAATCTTTTGCCGTTTTGTCGCAATCTTCAGACAAACAGGGCACAATTTTTTGGGACACCCTGTATAAGCAATAATAATTTGAAATATCTGATTGAATAGCTAACATGTTCAAATATCTTCACAATTTTTCCTGGCTGAAATTGGTCACTTCGTTCAGATTTTACAAAGGATTTTGCAGAAACAGTTCCTTCGAGAAACGTCAAAAAATGTGCTAAAATCACGAGCAAGTTGCCTAATATTTTGATCTTACAGCGATGACTTAATCACGCTTTCGCATGTGCTATCCTCTTGGAGGAATGAAAAAGTCTTCCCCTTAGTATGTGTAACTTATTGTTTTCGTTCGTTTTAAAGGTTTTCGAAAGGGCTTTCTACAGAAAAGCCCCCATATCGACGGGAAGGAATGGCTAATTAAAGCACGGTAAATTACTGAACCTTATTAGACATATCGGGAATAAAACAAAAAGTTTTCGATAATATTGCTTTGATAGTCAGGGAGCAGCATTTTTTCAAACGCCGGGCCATCCTGTTAGTGTTAGCTACTGTGCGTTTATGATTTGTAATTACCTTGCGAAGGCCAATTTAAGACCTTTCGAGTAAAAATCTGAAACGCTTGGAAGAAGAAAATTCAGATTGATGCATTCAGATTAAAACCAGCTAATTTCACAGTGCTGCAGACCTGGAGATCTCGATTGACGAAGCGATGCTACGCCTCAGCAACCTTCGTCTGATGTCCCGCGCAATGTCCCGTCTGACTGCCCCTTTAACCAGTGCAAGCTGGTGTCCTCATTTGTCTGGATATTAATATATCTTTTCTTATCCGTCTCAACCGTCTCAATATCAAATAACAACAAGAGATAACAACGTTGACAGATTTGTGGATCTGTTGCAGGAGTTGCTTTCAGATAGGATGAATTATGGTTCCAGCATTTGGCAAACCGCTTGTGCAACAGATGATAATTAAGCCATTTCTAAATTCCCAAGCCATCTTGAAAACACTTTTGACCCATAGAAACTTTGTCGTTTTATGTTCATTTTATCCGACGTTTTTTGTCCGAAACTTTGCCGTCCGAAACATTTGGACTTTAATGTACTCTCTTTGCAAACGTGGTTGGGCTGTTGGAAATTATCACAAATGAATAAAGTCACTACTTACTCGGTCTCCTTTGCTTTCAATTGTTCAACGTGCATCTTCGGAACATTTTTGTTTTCTTTGTACGTATCAGCCAATCGTGGCACATCTGACAGAGGGACAACGGTGCCACTTGACGTGTCAGACCTCGTTGACTGGAACCATGCAGTAGATACCGATTCTTTCTTCTTCTTGGCAGTAACTGGTTGTCGTAAATCAACCTTTGATATGGGATGAATAGGAGGCTTTTGAGAGCTCTTGGTTCTTTGCGGTCGTCTTGAGTCGCCGTCGAAAACAACATTCCATGTAGAAGAAATCCTGTCTTTTGGTGACATTGATTGTTTGTTGGCAGGAGAACTCATAAAATTGTTATCGTTTTCTTTATCTCCTTCAGTACTGGGTTTCAGTCTCACTGGAACCGTTTCCACGTCTTCCATGGCTCCTTCGTGTCTCTTCAAAGATTTGCCGCGATTAGGCCCCTTTTCAGCAAACGATCTGCCCTTATGAGGAGTTGTCTGTGTCCAAATGTGAAGGAGCAAAGGCTGTTCAACTTTTGACCCACCTTCTTTTTCAAATGGTACTGGAGTGGGGCAGTTCGTTGCTACCGTTCGCTTGCCACAGTTAGGGCAACCCATGCTTTCGGTTTGCTTCGATGGAGCGACACGGTTCTCTGAAACTGGTTTTCTTGGCGCAAACTTAGTTCGCGTGTCAACAAGCTGTCGTTGATTGGACAAATGTGCCTCTGAATGAACAGCTTTATAGGGCCTTCGTCGTTTGGATTCCTGACTTATATCGCCAGGATGAATGAACTTTGATCTGTCATTTTGTTCATTTAACAGGCCATGCAAAACGTCAATCTTCTCAAATACGTCACCTCTTCCTGTTGCAATGCTTGGCGAAAAATTTCGCTGAAACTTCTCCCATAATTGATGCAGGTTTCTATTTGTTGGAGAAGAGCCTTTGCTCGGAGTTGCACTATTAAGCAAAACTCTGCTCTCTAAAGTAGCTGCAATTCGCATGGAATCAGTTGCAAATCGACGGTGCTCAGCATTCTGCCGTGCATCTTTTCTGTCCTCTACATCTTTCTTTTCTAAATCAGTTAGTTGTACAGGTCCATGAGCAATGCTAGTGTCTTTACTTGCGGCTGAACTTGACGTCATCGTATCACTAACAACATCCACACTCTGACTTATTTCTTTACTATCTTGTCCACTTACATACGATAATACAGGAGACTCTGATGACATAGATGAAAATGAGGTAGCCTCGTTTTTGGACGTCATACCAATTTCTTTAGCTTCTGTTTCCGCGGCATGTTCCGTGCCTCTGTTTCTGCCAAGTACTCGAGCCTCGTGTTCGAGCACCCTTGACGAAACTGCTGAGAATTCTGATCTGGCATCTTCAGATACATAGATGTCAAGAGGATCTCTAATATTAGTTTTCGACGTGACAGGTGCTTTTCCTGCAATCAGTCGCTTTCTATTTGTGCTGCCAGGACCGGTGGAATCTCTGATATCATAAACACCACGTACATCTCTATTCGACTCATGCCTTTTGGGATCCCCCAGCTCGATCCCACTTTCAACCTCCTCTGGTGTGCTGTCATCTGTGGAATCCACACGAGCTAAACTGGTAGAACTTCCATCTCTCTGTGAGGGCAGATAATGCCTACTTCCCCTTGCAGATTTCCAATCACTTTCATTTGCATCATTAGGACGTCTCTTATCCAAATTCGATCTGCTCGTATTTGGCTCTCCAGAAGATTTTCGCGACCTTATCTTACTACTTTGAATTTTCTCTTGGCTGTTACTTAAATCTATAGCAGTAGCAGAGCTGCTGTCCATTCCATTTACTGCTTGTCTTGCTGGCAGTTGTGAATGCTCCAAACTTGAGTTGATCCTGGATGGCTCAGAAGCGTTAGCACTCGTTTCGTTCTCGATTGGTGTCTGATCAGCTCTAGGCAATGGGGTGACAGTGCCTGCACCAAGCGATCGATGTAATTTTACGATTTCTGAGTCAGACAGCGTGGCCCTCTGTTTAGCAGACGTAGAACCATCATCGGCTATTCTCGAACTAGCTCTGAAGTCAAGGTTCCCTGAAACAGGTCTTGCTTTCTGTCGTTCAATTGGTGAAATATCTTCTAGTTGCATTTTGAGTTTAGAAACGGCCGGCTGCGCACGAGGGGAATCAAAGTCGTCCCCGATTCCTCTGAGTCGCATTAATTCAGACGATGTCCCATCACTTAGACTGCTTCTCATACTCTCACCCTGAGCACCAAGAGCTTGTTTTGAGTTTGAACGCTCTGAATTTTGCTCAAACCGCACTTTCTGGAGAGGTATTTTCGTTTTCACACCAACTGACGAGCTAGCGGAACTAGATTTCAATGTCTGTAAGCTGCTAGATTTGCTGAACGAAGTTGATCTACTGCTAGCTTTCTCCATTGTGGTAGATTTACTGTTGTTCCCTTCCGTTGGTGTAGATTTACTGGCGTCTTTCTCTACTGTTGAATCAATTTGCGAGCTTTGCGATGATGCACTACTTTTTAATTGCGAAGTTACTGAAGATGAGCTGTATAAATCCAATGCCTTTAAACGTGCATCTATGAGATTCTCAATGCTATCCCCACGTTGTGAATCAGAACTAAGGACTCTACTCGAATCACTTGAATCAATACTTAGTGCTGATAATTCACGCATTCTGTCTTTGATATCATGTTGTATTTTTGAAGCACTGTATGAAAAGCTATCAGACAAATCCGTTGGAGGGGACCTATGCTCTTCGACAGCCTTCAGAACTAAAGATGCTCTCTTCAAGGATTTCTCTGTACGATTTGACAATATATTTGATGCTTTCATTGCATTTTCAGCTAATGCAAGTGGATTTATTTCATTATGAGTTTCAAAACGGTCCCCTTCATCACTGAATCTGTCTATGCCAATGTCTTTAAAATCAGTCTTTTTCTTTGCCTTTGAATCAATCCTATTATTGCTGGTCTCTTTACTCGAATGTCTCAACCTCCGTTTCTTCAATTCCTCTAACAACGCTACTGAGCTTCTGTATGTTGGTCCTAGTAACTTTGAAACGGGGGTGTTAGCATCTTCAGCTTGCCCACTGCCTCTCATCAGCTCTAAATTACTCATTTCTTTCTCCATATCATGCCTGTGAGTCAAATTTCGATCAAAAGCATTTCCTTCATTCAGGCCAATATCCATCTGGGCAGTAATACTTTCTCTCAGCGCTTCACTGCCTAACACCTCACTGTGTGTCTCCTCAGAATACATCATGGGCATATTTCGTCCAGTCTCCCGTATCCCTATGCCTTCAATATCCCTCCCTCCAAAGTGTTGTTTCACTGTCGTGTATCCATTAAGCCCTTCTGCAATGCTCAGGGGCACCCTTATGGGGTATTCTTGCTCTCTCAGTTCTTCATTACTGGTCGTTTCAATTTGATCGCCTCCAGCCAATTCAACTGATGCTGAAGGCGCACGCTGCCATGCTTCAATGATGTCACCCCTAAAACCCTTTCTTCGCGTTGTCTTGGTATCATTATCAATCCTAGCCTTTCCTAACGGTTCCGGTCGTTCCATTGATGCGATACCCCCATCATCCAAACTCAATCTTCGTCTCTCAGAATCCTCCCTTTTTAAACTTATTCGTGAATCACTGATATGTTCAGCATCTGTATCTATATTATCATGAGCCTTCACCTGGTGAGGGTAACTCTGTTTCACGTGCTTGGTTAATGCTGCGCGAGCCTCATCTCGGTGCAGTTGATCTTCTTTGAACACCACCATGTCTGCATTTGAACCAAGTGAAATTTGCTCAGTTCCCGTTTTCTCGTCTTCACGCGTATTGCGATCCATCTCGTCGTTTACCGAGCTGGTCTCTTGTGTCGGTCTGAGACTGGACTTCAACTCCTCCAAAACAAACCACTGTCCTGTGTATTCCTGATGAAGAAAGAGCAAGATCATACAGCTTCGTCATAAGATTAAGGACTAACATTAGGTCCTTGGATAAGCTGCCAGGGTTTTCTTGAGCCCCCCTGGCAGAGGGCATAGCTTCAAATCTTTAAATTGATGTAAAAAGGTGGGTGTAAATTTCTGACCTATGTCACTGAATGGCTTGAGAGAAACTTTAGCTACTTATCAATGATTCTACCGTTGGTCTTTATAGAAATTTCAGATATTTTTCGAAATTACAGCGTATTTCATATTTGAAGTCATTTTAAGATTTGACGTCATCAAATTTCTAAATCGTACACCAAAAGAGTAGGAGAATTTTGCTTGATACCATATATTATTGACATTCATAAAGTATGGTTTTCTTCACCATTATTTCATGTTTCGTTAAAGAGTTTAGAAATTACGATAGCTTCAAGTTTTTTGTTCAAAATTTGACTTCACTTCTTTAAAAAAAAAGAAGAAAAACACTCTAATTCTGAAAACATCGAGCATTTCATAAAAGTCTAACGTTAGTAATATCACGAAATAGCTCCAGTTTCTTTGAAGAAATTTAGCTTAAAAAATAGATCATAGAATTTTACACGAAGCTCTTCAAATATTTAGAAGCTATGTTTCTGGAGAGCATTTCACTCAAAACACAAAATTATAGCACGTGAACAGTTTTCGATTCCCTTGTCAACGAAATTCTTTTAGCCTTCCAAAAAATAACGTAGTGATTGTATACATTTGTGACTTTCTATCTGAAGCAGCGAAAAAGAGGGCCCGTGCAACGATTACAAGGGGACCATTATGGAAATAAGGCAATATGACCTTTTAATGCTATCCCTGCCACTACAATTAAGGGTGCTTTTAAAGTATTTATTTAATGAACATTGTCATCGTATTTTGCCTATTCTTTAGCTTTTTAAAACTTGTAAATTCTATTTATTTCTTGTAAATTGTTCTATTTTACGTGGCAAATTTTAACATACATACATCAACATGCAAACGGTCCGGAAACAATTCGGACGAAAGCTTAGACTTATGACGATGAGTCCCGTGTATCCCTGCGGTACCTTGCTCACAGGGACTCATAATGAAACAGTTAAAACCCTGACCCTATCTTCTGCATTCGATTGATCGAATCTTGATCGAACGACTGCTTCGACTCTGTTCAAAGGTCACTCCTCAGAAAGGAAATGCGATAGAAACCACGGTAAGCAGACACTTAATCAACAAAACTTGGTATTTATCTGAAGAAGAAAGTTCACTTTACCTGGTGAGTGCAAAATAAGTCTTTTAATGCTGCAATTTCCATGTTTTTAAGACCAAGACATATCAGAGAAATATTCAAGTACCTGCTGCAGCAACTTCCTTCAAATTTAGTCAACTGCGTCAATCGAATAGAAGGTTCGAAACTGATTGTTTTTCGCCAAATCTCGCAATCTGATTGGTATGCTAGGAATCCCAGCATATTAGGCCTAATAGGGTCAACTTTTTCAGAGTAATATTATGAGTCTCTGTTGACTGAAGCGCCATCAAGAAGTCAAAGAGCACAGGGAAACAAGAGACTCATTGTCATAAGTCTAACGAAAGCTAGCGACCCTAGTCCTATTTCTGTCTCCAATCCGTTGCAGAAACAACTTTCATTTTTACAGGATGTTTTACAGCCTAACTTAAACCAACGATCGGCAAAGAATGCTTCAAATAAAAGTACCACGAGAACAAAATTCGACTAAAAAAGTTTCGGAAGAAATTTTTGCCAAAACTTTTACCGTCCGAACCTTTAGATGTTAAATGTGCAACCAAGTGCAACCAAGGAAGGACTAAAAATCAGGCCATGCTTCAATTAACTAAAAGAGGCATTTGTCTCTGGTTGCCCCCTTACATTCACCACTTTCAGATCAACGCTTTTCACAAACCAAAATGTATGGTACATATACAGTGAGGAATAAGATTTTGGCAACTTTTGAGGGTAGAATTTTGGCCAAGTGGATGTAATGTCGGTTGCAAAATTGTTGCTTATAATTTTTTGCAAAAATTCGATGTCACTTGTGCCACTTTATAGAACACCTAGATTGAATAAATGCTTTAAAGCCAGAAAAAATTATTGGCAAGTACTACTAAAATTTTTTTCATTTTGGTGCAAAATTTACAATATTACTTTTTACTGTAAAGAGGTAGATCAATTTCTCTTGCTTTTTAAGAAGAGCTCAAAATAAGCTTTGGAAAATTTTGGGGCTCAGGATTTCCACTAACTTCATCACCATGGGTGGCTTCTGTCAAGAAAGAAAAGACTGCAACAAACCAAAAATTTGATTTCCACAAATTTTTGGCTGCTAAAATATATTTTTGACAAATAAATTCTTCAGGAACCGTATTTCCAAACTATTTGTCACCTAAAATTTCAATTTTTGATGCAACCAAGATTCTAACCAAAGCATCATAGCTGAGTGCACTGTATCTTAAGAGTTCTGTACATACCTCAGCTAGAGCATCTTGCCTGTTAATACCAGCAGCATTTTCTCCATTTACATTTCGGTCAATGTCAGCATTCGTTTTTGCTCCACTTTTCATGGCAGTGACAGATCGCTTTGAATGATGGCTAATTGATAATTCAGCCATATCGTTATCATCATTGACATCCTCTCTCTTGGATTGAACTGCTGTTAATTTTGTGGCTTCCTCTTGTGGATAAGCATCGTTAGTTCCATTATCTTCAAATTCAACTGAGAACCATGCCTGTATCAAATAGAAGAAGATGATAGTACAATTACCATCCAAAATAATTTACTGCGTAGAATTCCTTGAAAACTCATAAGAATGCCAAAGAATTCTTAAAGAATTCTACTGAAACTATAAATAAGAATTTATGTTTTAACCATGTAAGAACTTTTCCAGTGCAGATATTTTGTACCTTAAAGCTTTATGTATCTATATAAAGGCTGCTCAACTAATGGAAGACATTCTATTAATGATTCAGGCCTGGCTGTGAGCATTTTAGCAGGCGAGCGATACATTGCTCTCCTCGGTAAAGTGAGGCGGGCGATTTTCAGTCTACCGCAAATCCTCAATAAAAGTAGATGAATAAACGAGGAATGCACCATTGGCAATTTGATGTGCAAGTGCTTGGAGGTACATTATAGCTGAGTTTGTTGTCACAGGAACATACACATATATATTTTTAAAGATTCTTAAAATTAAAAGATTTTGAGAGCTGAACGTTTCGTACCCATCCTTAAAATTCTTTGGATTCTTTTTCAGAATAGCTAAAAGGTCTATAAGTTAGTAAAAACAGATTTGCCATGGCAATGTGGTTTGAAGTACATGAAGTCTTCGAGGAGCTTTCCTCATCAGGATAAATATTGAAAATAAACATTTCTTAAACCTCCTTTTCTGTGTCTTTACCTCCACTGGTTGTACCACCTGACATCTTTCACTCCTGCTTAGTACTTATAGAATAGTAAACCAGCCTGTGTGAATAAATACACTTTATTACCATGATTGATTGTAGGAATAGTAGAGGTCACCTGACTCCTTCATACCCTTAGACTCACTATAAGAGTCCCTAAATTTCACCTCATTTTCTTGATAAATCTGAAGTTGCAGTGAAGTGAATAAAGTGATGTGAAATGTAGGTGCCCCTGTAGTAAGTCTGAGTGACTTGTGACAAGACTTTACAATTCAAATCTCAATGCTTGGAAGCACTAGGCATCAGTCACAGATCAGCATTTTAACTTTTTACCATATTGGGCCCGATTACATGGAAGATTTCATATTTATATTGATTTTATTTCATATTTATATATTATGTAACTCTTTTAGCATAGGGCTGGGATCTCAGCCCTCTTGCCCAAAGTGAAACTCCAGCTTTCCTCTCTGTTGAATGACTTGTAAATTTCTTATGTTGATTTTATGGGAAACTCGCCATAGGGCTGAAATCTCAGCCTTCTTTGCTCTGGTAGGTACAAAATTTCAATCCTTTTTGTCACAACTAATTATCACTGAATCCCATTGTTTTAAATTGGATGCACAGATAATAAAAACATTGGACTGTTTTCACAAAGGTAATTTGACAAGTGGCGACAGATTCCAGCCCTAGGTTGACAACTCCCATGCAATCAAAAATATTTTTCACCTTGGGTAGGAACTAGGAATTCTAATCCTTCAAAGAATTTTGTCATTAAATTTTTCAAATAAATCCAGAGGATCAAATCTCAAACAGCACCACAGGATGTTGAGTGGTAATATCATGAGCCATTAGGAGAATTCGATTTTGCTTTTTATGAGGCTAGAAGCTGCTGCAATGGGGGAGGAGGTATCAACCTAACCAGACTGTAAAGAGTTCTTTTTGCATGGAGATCTTATACGGATTCTTTTGCTTTTAAACAATAGGCAATTGTTCTCACTAAGACTGCTGAGGAACACATTCCCATGCAAGGCAAACTTTTCAGTCTGGCAACCTTGTCCACAAATTGCAAGCGTTTGAAAAGGAAACAAAAATCTCCTAAAGTTTCAGGGGAAGAAAGGTGCATTTTGAATGGTGATGTAATTTAATCTCACCCCAAGAAAAGGAAGGGCGCCTACTGGTACTACTGGTTGCTGTTTTCAACCCAAACATTCAGGAAACTTTGTTTTTGTTTTTGCCGAAAATGTACTGAATAAATGGGGGGAAGGAGGGGTGAGAACAATCAGGAGTTGGAAATGGTTTCATATAATAATCATCGGGGGTTGGAACAATCGGGGGAGGCTGGAACCATTGAAAATAGTCACTTTCTTAGTTAAACATGCATCTTTTTTTATATCTATTCAACAATTATGTTCACCATCATCTCAATTTTTCAAGAATTAATAAAAGGATGGTTGGAATAAAAATGGGGAGGGGTTGGAAAATTTTTCAAAAAATAATAAGCAGGGGGACAATTATGTGATACTCAAGAGTAACAAAGTCACATGTACACAGGCAAAACTGCGATGCAATTTGTACTGACCATGTTTAATTCAATCGCATAATTACTGGTAAAGTCTCTTCTTGGAACAGCTTGGAACCAAATGATGATTACACTGAAAAATCATATAATTGTTCAGTGCAATCTTTATGGATTGCAAGACTTGACCTACTGTATGCTCACAGTGCCAGCGCAATTGCAAGCTTTTTTGCTGATTCCATCCAAGTGATGTTCCTTGCACCGCTGTTTTAAAGCCTAAATTAATAATTCCAATTTACTATAATAGTCCTCATCAAGCAGAACCTGGAGTCTTGCAAGTTATCTTTAGGTGGCAAAAACCCGTTCCATTTAGCAGAGTTGATTACAATTTCATAGTAGTATAGGCCTGTAGAGTCTACAATCCTGGACAAAATATTTGGAACAAAGTTGATTTTTTAGTGATTATCTCAGTTCTTCTCACTCTTACATTTGCACCACCCCCTTTTACCCCCGAAACAATGTTGGTTGGCATCTTGAAGCTGAAAACATCCAAGCTTGGATGTTTTCAGCTTATCTTACGCTGTTCCAATATATTTTGTCCACGATTGTAGGTACCTGCCTACTACATACAGTACATAGGCCTAAGCCAAGCCTTATCTCTAGATAGGCCTAACTTACTACTTATGGCCTAAAAGCTTACTAGTTGTAGTTTTCATATTTTCAGACGAAATACAACAAAACAAGAGCTTTCCAAGGACCCTTTACGATCAGATCGTTACTTACCCGTTTCTTTTGGAATAATTATGACTTTTCTTTGCATTTAGCTGCAAGTGTAGTGAGGGAATATCATCATCCAATTTCAAATTTTTCAAACAGCCATTTTGTTGGCGGGCTGTTCGTTGTTTGTTGATGTTATCAGCGCATGCGCATACAAGTACAGCAAATAAAGAAACTTCTTTCAAGATTTCAAGAAACTTAATTTTACTAAAGATCCCCTAATGATCGAGGGCAACTCCTGTAGGCTTTGGAATATATGTGCCTGTGAGAATTCAGAATTACAACCAGGAACGCTGGAGAGGAGGCGTGGGGGGAGGCGACTGCTCCTCCTGCCCTCTCGAAAATGGCCGAAATTTTCTATTTTCTATTGTCTTACCCTTTAATTTGTAGTTTCACCGCCCTCAAAATGTGCTCCGTCCGGCGTCCCTGGCTATAACCCATGACCAGGGCAAAAGTGTGAAATGTGAGTTATGTGACCCCACAAACAAGGCAAAATTTTCCACAAGTATCCCGACAAGACCTCAACAAGATTATGCATGCTACGTACGCAACGTAGAGCTTCTTTTTACGAAGGATTTTTGTTATAATAGCTGATAATAGCAATAAATTTCCCCAAATTTGCTAACATTTATCCATAACAACGGCAAATCTCCATAACAGCAGACCCTAGCTGGCCGATAACCCAGGTAAAATGTAGCAAATTAACCCATAACCCGGGCAGGCACATGCATACAAAGCCTCCCTATATGAGTGAGTTACCCCCTCGCTAAAGATGCATATCCTAATGAAAAACAACGTTCTTTTATGAGGGTGCTCACTGTACTTTTGATGTTTGATAAGATAACTTTTTCATTTTGAATGCCCCCTATCTGAAACAACACTTTTAGCGTTTACCATTCTTAGAATTCTTACTTTCTTGAATCTTATTTTACTCCTTCAGCATACTTCCTAACTCCCCCTCCCCCAGACGACAAGCAATAACAATTTACATTTGATGTGTTCCATGCATATATACGTAAACGTGGATGTAAACAGCTCTCTATCTTCTTCCCTAATATCAATTGCTAATATCCAACGTTCTTATAATAATTGTTCTTTACTTATCCAGCATAAAACAGGCTGCTGCTGTTTACCATAATTTTCTACTGACTGCACGTGTTTTTAAAAGAAACTTGGATTAACACTTGGAAATAAAAGTTTCATAATTTTGCATGAAAATTTCGATGTTTTAGCAGTAAAGTTTCTTAATTAGTTTCTTATTTTTTGGGGTCTAAAATTGCGTTATAGCTCTTCTTATCGATAAAGGCTTGCATTTTGCATTGAAATTGTCACCACGAATAAGCCATGCACAAAGTTACCAATTTTTTGCAGTCAAAACTTGATATTTACAAACGCAATGCATCGCGAACTGCAATATACCGACTCTTATTTTAGAAACAAAGTATGAGAGTTTCTTAATTGCTCTTGAACATAGTGCTAGAGTTTCTTAAATTTTTGGTCATTGTAGTACTAGTTTCTTATGAACCAGTTTCTTATAAAAAAACGTGTATAGTGAGAACCCGCAAAACAGAAAGCCACTTTTAAGAAACCTCAGGTTGATTTTGTTAAAAAATGGTACTCTTCATATGAGAAACGTCTATAAGTTTTAATGGGATACTAAACAGACTGGTTTGAAGGAACTGGTTTCTATTTTACGGGCTCTTATTTTATGGTAAACCATAGAAGGTATAACCATCGAACTTCAAAATTTTAAAATCTTATATTGTACCGGGTGTCCCAAAAAAATTGCGGCCCGTTTGCCTAAAGATTGCGACAAAACGGCAAAAGATTCTCGCAACATTTTTACACGATGTTGCTCTTCGGATGTTCAAATAAAGTTTGCTGCCATCCCGGTAAAAATCCGTTGCAAAATGATGGAGCTATGATATGACCATCAGAAGACCAAATTTTCCTGATGACTTAAACCAGCGATCGGCCATTTTGTCCTACTATTTTGCAGCGATAAATAGCTTCATGGATGGAAAATCAAACAGCAGCCTCCAATGTCATAGCTCTCATGAAGATTCCGATAATCCTCAGAGAGTTCCACTATTTCTGACTTCACAGAAAATATTTCTTACCTCACGTGAAGCTATTTATCACTAAAAATAGCAAGACAAAATGGCCGACCGCTGGTTTCAGTCATCAGGCAAATTTGGTCTTCTGAAGGTCATAGCTCCATCATTTTTTAACGGATTTTTACGGGAATGGCAGCAAACTTTATTTGAACATCCCAAGAGCAACATCATATAAAAGTTTTGCGAGAAGCTTTTATCGTTTTGTCGCAATCTTCAGGCAAACAGGGCACAATTTTTTTGGGACACCCTGTATCTTATCGCTTTTCGATGGGCTCTAGGATTTAATTTCAAAATTCAAAGATGTACAACATACTGTTTTGTAGCAGTTTGATTGCATCTGCAAATCGTTAGCCTAAGATTGTCACAACAAATTACAGGATGTTCTACTTACGATGGTAAACCACATTATCGATAAACTTCGAATTTCAAGATTTTATATCGTCTTATCTTATCGCTTATCGATTCGCACACTAGTGGTGTGACTCTAGGAAATTATTTCGCAGCTCATTTATTTACAAGGTTCTAGTTATAGCAGTTTCATTGCATTTACAAATCGTCAACATTGCCACAAAAATTAAATGAATCAATCAACCCCACATGATCAATTTGTATCTAAGATACACGAACAATCGTTGTACGATGTTCCGATAATTTAGTAATACCAGCTGAGTCAGAAAAAAAGAATCCCTGCTTGCAAGGCCACTGCTCCGTGAATATCAAAGTAATAATATTGAAAACTGTCTTGTTTTATTGCCAATATGTTCAATTAGGTTCACAAGTTTACCCGGCCTTAATCGGTCATTCCTTCCCGTGGATATGGGTGATTTTCTGCAGAAAGCCCCTTCCAAAAACCTGCAAAAACGAATGAAAACAATGAGAATCATCGATACCAGGGGAGGACTCGTTCATTTCATTCATTCATTTCATTTTTATTTATTTAGGCACGGTAGCCCCGTCAATCCATATGAACTGCTTTTCAGGGGGCCGTGGCAAAACATTTACTAATTCAAAAGATCACTATATAATAGTTAACAAAAAAAAAAAAATAAAAGAATTCTCGTTAAGGCAAGTTTTTGATTCTTCTCTTAAATGTGGCAAGGGAGGGTGCCTGTTTAGCATCAGGTTCAAGTTGATTCCAAAGCTTAGGTCCACGAAAAGATATAGCCCTCTGCCCATTGTTAGTTTTTCGTAATGGTAACGAGAGATCAGTATCGGTGTTTCTCAGTTTTCTGACATTTCGAGTGGAATTTTTTTCGAACAAGTCTGAAAGGTACTCCGGGACCAGACCATTTAGCGATTTGTACATTGTGGTAGCTGTTTCGCTTCTGATAATGTCATTTACAGTAGGCCAATTTAAACTGCGAATTAATGCCATAGCAGGCGTATCAAATCGACTTTTAGTTACAATCCTAGCTGCTCGATTTTGCAGCTTCTGCAGGGTTTGCAGTTTAGTCACCCCACAGCACCCCCAAACCGAACAACAGAACCGAAAATGGGGCTCGACGATACCCCTATACATTGCACTCAACGTGTTTTGAGGTAAAAATTTCCTGGAATATTTCAAAAATCCAATTGCACGAGAAACCTTAGTACGGAGATTGTAAACGTGTTCTTCCCAATCCAAATTTCTATCGATTATCACACCCAGATACTTTGTTCGGTCTACATTTTCAACCTGAGAGTCACCAATAAAAAATAGTGGATGATCAACAGCCTTGTCGGTAATTTTCTTAATTTTGGGCTGGGAACCTACAATCAAAGCTTGAGTTTTTACAACATTCAAAGAAAGTTTATTACCCTGCAACCATCGCTTCAAATCATTCAGTTCACTATTCAGAGTTTGGTTTATATCTACTAAGCTCGAAGAAGAGTAAGAAATACTGGTATCGTCAGCGTACATGGTCACTTTACCTTTCTTCAGAGAAAACGGAAGATCATTGATATAAATCAGAAACAAAAGAGGGCCAAGACAAGAACCCTGCGGCACACCACAGCGAATATCTTCTGTTTTGGAACCTACCCCATTTACTTTGCAGAATTGCTTTCTATTGGTTAGATAAGACGTAAACCAAGTAAGTTCAAGATTATCAATACCATACTTCCTCAATTTAGCAAGTAAAATGTCATGATCTACGGTGTCAAATGCTTTTTTGAGATCAATGAAAATATTTGCAGTGTATCTGCCATTGTCCATGTTCACATACCAGTCATCTGTGTTGTTAAGAAGGCAAGTGACAACAGAGTGTAAAGCTCTGAAGCCAGATTGGTTAGAAAATAGATGTTTGTTTTTGTTCAAATAATCGTACAGTTGGTTATAAATAAGCTTTTCAAAGACCCTGGCTAAAACAGGCAAGACTGATATAGGTCGGTAGTTAGATCGGTCATCAGGTTGACCACTTTTGAAAATTGGGGCTACTCTGGCTATTTTCCAGCTATCTGGAAAACAACCAGTAGCAATTGAAAGATTGAAGATATCACAAAGAGATTCTGAGATAACTGGAAGTGCAATTTTTAGAAAACAACTAGCAATGCCATCAGTACCACATCCCTTTGAGGTTTTGAATTTGCCAAAAACTTTACGTAACTGGAGAATATCAATAACATGAAAATTAAACTTAGTTTTTTGTGGATTGACCTCGTAATCATTCTCGAGGAGAGGGTTTTTTGCTTCGGGAATTTTGTCACTAAGTGTCTCTCCGATGGTACAGAAGAAGTTATTCATCGATTCTGCAATGCCGGCACTCGTAGAGATATGTTTCCCATCGATGTTTAGTGAAGAAATATTGGTGGTTTTAGATTTCTTATTTAAGACATTATTGATAGTCTTCCATGTGTTCTTGAGGTCTCCTTCGCAGGAAGCAATCTTGTGAGTGAAATACTCGCGCTTTAGTTCTCTATTTAATTTATTTACTTGATTACGTGCATGTCTATAGGACTGCATCAATAGTTCGGATTTTGAGCGAATAGCTTGTTTTTTTAACTTATCTCTTGCCTTGCACATAAGTTTGAAATCATTGGTCAACCAAGGACAGAATTTGTCAGAAACACGCCTGTTACGGGTTGGGGCATGTTTTTCAAGAATATTCGAGAAAATGTTTGTCCATTTGTTAACTACAACATTCACATCGTCTGTATTCCACACGATGCCTCTCCAGTCTACCCCTACAAGATCTTTGACAAACTCGGCTTGATCAAAGTTCTTCATTTGCCTTGTAGAAATATTTTTGTGTTGTTTTTTGCAAGCACCACGAAATTTCCTGACACAAAAGACCAAATAATGATCACTGAGGCAAGATTTATGTATTCCCGAGGTTACTATATTACTCTTGTTTGTCGTAGCTATATGATCTATTAGAGTAGTAGTGGTCAGTGTCTCACGAGAAGGGTTTTCATTTAATTGATGAAATCCAAATAGATTATATATTTCTAGCAGACGTAGGGAATGAGCTGGAAGGTCATTTGAAATCCCGGCTTTCGAATATTTAGGCAGAAAATCACAGTTTGTATCGCCTAGAATAATAGTTTCCTTGTCTTCCCTATCAAGAAATTTCAGACATTCTTCTAACTGATCAAAGGTATCAACACTTACGTTAGGAGGCCTGTACCAAGCCACAACGAAGAAAGGAGCAGCACGAGCAGGTTTAATCTCAACGCATAAGAGCTCAAGAAAAGATTTGGGAACGTCTTCCCGCACTTTAGATTTGTCTAACAAAGTATCTTTAAGATAAACTGCAACACCACCCCCATTACGGTCACGATCACACCTTTTGATAGTATACCCATCGATATTGACTAAGCTATCATCGATAGTATCATCAAGCTTGGTCTCATTTATTGCAAGAACGTGAATCCCCAATTCGTTTACAAGCATTCGTATTTCATCGATATGTAGGAGTAGGCTATTCACATTTAGAGATGCAATCGTCATACCCTTCCTATGCCCAAGTTTAGTCACCCTTTTAATAGCTGGCTCAATGTGGGGAGCTGTAGAGGAAGTACCCTGCAGTGGGGGAGAGGCCCGCCCCTTGCCACAGTTTTCTTTGAAACCAACCGGAATTTCTTTGGGAGTCTTATTGCATTTAAGTGAAAGATTTTGAGCAGGTAGTACATTGGCGGTAAGAATATCTGAATCCCCTAGCCCTAGTCAAATTTCATTTAAAAAATTAATCAAGTTATTAGCTAAAACGTTACCTCCACGAAAGTTCAAATGCAGTCCCCAGTCATCTAAATGTGTTTCGTCAATATTATCGTGCGTGATGAATTCAATTCCAGTGCCACTTAGCCCAATTTCTACTAGTCGATTGACTTGACGTCTTTTCATTTCCAGTTCTTCTGAGTCTCCCCTGTGTAAAATACTTGAGACAGCCACCTGTCTAACCCTTCGCTTCGTAGATACCGCGAGGTCGATCAACTTGTTCGCAGTTACATCAGGAGCTTCCCTCTTTAAATTATTTGTTCCACATAGAATTATCACACCATCCGGGCTCATACTGATTGTTGGTTCAAGGTACGAATGCATATGATCGATTGTGGCTCCAGGAAATGTTTTAATGAATGTTCTGATGTGGGAAGCTTCTCTGTTTATGTCTTGCTTGCGTAGTCTGCGTAACATTGAGTCGCCAACGATAGATACAGTTGGTTTCCGATTTGTTTGATTGTCTGGTCGATTTATTTGGTTGTCTCGAAACCTGCCATCCCGTTGTTGCAATGGGGCCTTGCTTGCACCTGATCCCTCGGCATGCTGCACCTCTCTCTGGCTCACTTGAGCATAAGTGCGCTCTCCCGGGACCAAATTTTTTTGATATTTTGTTGATTTTTTATTTTCAAAATTTTTAGATTTAGTAAAAGATTCAGTGTCTGCAAAAGGTTGAGACATGTTGAAATTTCTTCCAAAGGAATCAATAGGGATCACATTTTCCACCTCAGTTGCCAACACATTAAAACGATTCTGTGTAACAAAGGATGTTGATGTGGGTTGTTGTCTAGGTCTAGCACCCGACCTTTGAACTTTCCAACCATCTGATTCCCTTGCGGTATTGCGATGTAGTGTACTCTCTGGTGCGCGTTGGGGATTCAAAATTTGAGCCTGTGAAGCGGGAACATCAAAACTTGGCTTTTTTTGGTTATTTTCAATGAGGATAGCACGTGCTAAAGAGGATAGCACGTGCTATCCTCCAAAGAGGATAGCACGTGCTAAAGCGTCCACAAGTCATTGCTGTAAGGCAAAAATGTAAGGGAAATTTGTTCATAATTTTGGGCACGTTTTGAAACTTTTTTGAAGAGGCTTTTAGAGAAAATCCCTCATAATTTCAGAATGGAGTGGCCGATTTCAGTCAGGTGAATTTTATAGTAGATTTGAACATCTCTACCATTCAACTATACATTTGCCGATATCATTGTCTTGATATCCAGGGAGCTGTGACCTTTCAAACGGGGATTCTTTTTTCTGACTCACCCGGTATAAACATTTAAATGAAACACATTGGACTCGCAACAAAGTATGATAAATTCACGACATTTCGAGCTAAGCCCGTTATCAAATGAAGTAAGATCAACCAGGGCCGCATTTAAGTCTGTTGGGGCTCTGGGCCCAAAACTGGTTGGGGCCCCTTAGAATATACCTAAAAAAATGTGTATCATAGTACTCGGGATACCCTGTTAGCATGTATGCCATGTATGGGTAAGGCCACCAGATTCAGTCGTAGCCAAACAAGTTAATATTAACTAAACATTTTGAGCCCATGTGGGCCCATGGGTAAATGCGTCACTGAGATCAACGAGAGTAAAAGGAAGAGTAGATTCGAAATTGAATACAAAGGAATAGTGGTGACGCAACAGGGAAAAACACAGGGAATCCACTTCCACTACTAAGATTGCGTTCTGCTACTCGTTTCTTTCTAAAATGATTACTTTCGAAAACTGGCATCGTTTTCCTCTGCGATTTGGCTCCGTTGATTAAAAACAGCAGACAATTTTGCTTCAGGTTTTGTGAACCTCAGACCCAGGGGGGGGGGGGCACTCAGCACATGCACATACGGGGAGGTAAGTCCAATATATTTGGGTCAGAATATTGCCGAAAGTGATATTTTTGGCGCGATTTTTGGGTCCAAACAAACTGAAATTATGTTTTTGATATTCTTTGGCATCAAATATTGTCAAAATGATATTTCTGGGTTCTTTAGAGGCAAACTTGGCCTCAATTTGCATTGTTTCGGGATCTTTTATGTTCGTTTATAGATGTCAAGGTATAAAATGAGCTGATATTTTTGGGTTGTAATGAAGATAAAATGATATTTTTTGGTTTCCTGAAAATTTCTCGGACTGACCCCCCCCATATGCGTATGTGCTGAGTGTCCCCCCTGGGGCCTTAGCTCTTGTACCATCTTTTTGGACGACCGGTAGCAGTACTTCATCACATTCTAAACTGCTCCAGTGAACAATTTCGGAATGGTAACGTCATCAATTTTAACATTCGACAGGTCCATACAATTGATGAATGGCACACATGACATTAATTGCCAAAGTTCCCCATTCAATTTACAGGTGTCCAGTTTGCAAGATGTAAGACAACGGATGTTTTTATTTGCAATCAACGCATTTGACAAAGATGAGACAAAGTCACCTTTCAATGAACAGCTTTCAAAACTCACTGTGCCGAAATGCCTTAATAGCTCGCCAAGTTGAGCAGAACTGCAACCAGTGAACTGAGATCTCTTGACGACTAAATTAACGCCACTGATCGAGCAAGGACCTTGGGTCTTTACAATCGATTCCATACAATGCATGAAATGCACACACGTGATCGCACTCATTTGGTCGAAATGAAAGTCAGTTTCTTCTTGGAAGTTGATTGTTGATGGAGCATTGTCACTGGGATGGACTAGTTCGAAATATATGTCAAGAGACAGGCCTTGAATTGTGGTCTGTGCTCTTGATCTGGAAAATATGAATTCTCCCATACTGTCGACGGTCTGGGACTCGATGGTCTGACGGTCGCCAGTGGATGGGTCCAGCTGTTTCGCACAGTTGATGAACAATTTCACGATGTTCTTTTGCTCTGTGCATTCTTGAGCCCTGCAAAATCCAGCAATGAACACCAAAACTTCTTCCATCCTCATACGCAGCAGATAATACGTATCGATGCCATTCACGTAGCAATGAACTGCAGCCAAGAATTCATGGATTGTCAGATGTCTAAATTGATAAACATCCCCAAAGGAGGTCTCGACTTTGATCAAGAATGATTCCAGCAATTTTCTCACTGGATCATCAGAGATTGTCTCAAACCCAATCTCATCCTCAGTGAAACAAATGTCATTTTTCAGCAGCAAATCGTAAGCAATCTTCGAAATGATTTGCAAAAACTTTGTTACAACTTTATCTTTCAGGATCTGGTATGGTTTCTTCCTGAAATCCGGGAAATGGTGCTTCAAGAAGGATACAAACACCCACGCATAAATTTCTGTTCTTGTGTGCATGTTTGTATTAGTGGGGTCGATGGAAAGAATTGAGCAAACACTCTGCAGAAGCTGTGGCACATGAGCAAGGTTTTGCATGCTATCACTTGCATTTATAATGTTCAGGATATTGATAGCAGTTTCAGAATCCTCACCGGCGAAGTTCTTCACATATGATTCAACAGCTTCTGCATCAAAACCGATGATTTCGATCATAGTTTGCCGGCCAGTGAGCATTTCATTATTCTCCAGAGATGGGAGAATATTAGGCCTTGTTGTTACCAGAGTATAATGCCCAGGGAAGATACCAGAATCCTTTGCAATAATATCATGCAAAATAGCATGTAGATCACTGCCTGGGTTGTCGAGGAAAATTAATTCAACGTTTATCAGTTCCTCCAGGCCATCGAGTAAAAATAAAACTTTCTCGCCCGCAACTTTATGTTGAAGATCTTTTGCTTGGATGTTCAACTCCCTTCTCAGGATCTCTTCGATAGATGTAGATTTTTTCGCATACTTATTAAGATTTCGACATTTGAGGAAAAAGAGAAACTCAAAGCATGGTCCAGTATCTATGTTGTACATCTTTCCATTGGCCCACTCAGTAACTAAGTATTGCACCGTTGTGGTCTTTCCAATTCCGGCTATACCTTGCAAGATGGTAAATCTACCATCCTTGGAAACGAGCTCCGAAACTAGAACTGTCCCCGGTGTGCTCTGGATTCTTTCCAGGTGTTTGGAAAGTTTGATTTTCTCTTGATCAACAGTTCCCTGTGAATCTGCGTCAACCATCCTTAGTTGAGACATAACATGATTTAAGTCGGCTTCCATATATTTAAAATCTTTCTTTGAATCTAGCCTTGGTATTGTTACCCTTGCCAGCTGGCTGTTATAGAGCGAGCGAAGCTTTTCTGCTGTCTCTGTTCATGTGAAAAGAAGGAAGAAAGATTGTTGAGTCAGAGACGCAGGAACCGGGGGGGGGGGGGCACTTGCCCCCAAGGTTTGCAACGAACCAAATAGAACCCTGCTTTGTGTCAGAAGATGCCCGCTCTCGAGATTGGCGAGGACAGACTATTGTTTAGATTTGTTATCATTTACTTTGTGATTTAATTATATGTTTCCTTCTCGGTTTGTTTGGTTGCGAAGGAAATGGCACATCTATCAGGATTCCACTAGTTTCTCCTATACCTTGCATTACCTTAAATCTGATGCATATTAAAGTGTCATTCTTTTGAAAAAGTGTCCTTGAATTGCCCTGCTCATCCAATTTAAGATGCTTCTTACAGCCCTTTGTTGGGTCGAATCAATATTTCGTTTTGAGGTCACGAGCATATGAATAAACATATCTCTACGACTGGAGAGGGGATGATACAGTGTGTTTCCAAATTTTGAGACAAAACGTTATTGGATGGAATTAAAATGGTTAATTTTACTTGCCAAAAGCAACTTGTATCAGAAATACGTTAAGAGGCAATTCAGAAGAATGACAGTAGTCACAAGCCTCGGACTCTCTGATCATTCAACAACATCATTCTGCACTGGCTGTTTCGTCAACAACTCGTTTTGAAATAAATGTAGAGGCAAGAGATTAAACTCACCTGAAGCATTACTTTCACTGGATGTAGCACCTGAAGGAAGGACAAATTTATCAAAATCAAATCGGACCTGGTATTGACGACGATTAGTAGGCCTTAATTAGCTCTAATTTAGCTGTTTTTAATTTAGCTACTAAAAAAATAAAGTAATAATGATGATGATGTTATGGTGAACAAGCGCTGATCTTCTTCGGACATGCAATATGAGCTAGTGGGATGTATTGAAAGAAACATGACTAAAAAAGCAATGAACAGAATAGAATGGCAATTATATGTTCAGAGGATCATGTTACTTAAAGGGAGTACAAAGATCAGCGTGCCTCTTGCGAAGTCAGTGACTTGCTCTGCACAGGTTCCAGAATAACTGACTGTACGAAATTCACAAAAACAAAGACAAACGATGGCAAAGGCTGCTAGTCTTTGTACCCCTTTAAAAGTATTGAGTCCATGTCAGTACGCACAGAGGCTCGACGGGAGGCATTACCCATTTCACGTGATATCTTTCATGTGATCACATTGGTTACGGCGTTCACTACGTGGCAAGGAGTGATCTAAGCAGATTGATCACTTACTTGCGGTTGCACTTTCGAAGCTGAAATTTTAGTTTGCATGTGATCAGTTAAATTCTGCCAATCACTGCGGGCTCTTCGAGGCTCTTCGTCAGTGTCGTGTCAGCATATTTTGACAAGAGTGTATACGCGGTCCGGCTGTACTTACATGGACACATTTACATTTCCTTTAACAATAAGGATGGTGATGAAAAGCTAACTGTAAACAAGTAGCGAGAATCTGTTGGAAAACCTTACCTTGGATGACACCATTATTGCCAAAGATGTTATTTCCACCCAAAATGATAGTATTTTGGTGCACTAGAAAAGAGAAACAACTATTTCATACCGTAGTGGCTCCTCACCTAAACTACACACCTTTTCATCAGCTGAGTTAGCTCGTTCTCTCCACATTGATACAATGGTACTTTTAATGTGTGCAAGGCCCGTACCGTACTGAAAGTTTGCGAGACAAGGCACAAATTGTCCTTTTACTACACACAGATGAGCTTTGGTGCATGGAGAAAAGTTTTCAGAATTGATTGAAACTATTTCCACACAGAGACTGTTTGGTATAATGTGCAACAAGGGCAGATTTTGTAATACAATAGCAACAGTTGCGTTTGATTGACACCTCAATTGAAAGTGATTAGCGACTGCAAACAAAGGCAATTCTTTCAACTAGCAATTCAAAAACAAACAAGGGCGCAACCCGAAACTAGTAGGGCAAAATCTTGCCTTATGCAAGCGAAAGGTGGTTTTAAGAGAAGTTATGTGCTTATAACGAAAGAAGAAGGGTAAATCTAGCCTGCGTGCATCCCCTACTGTTTCCGCTGAGAAGGCCTTCTCAGCGGAAACAGTAGGGGATGCACGCAGGCTAGGTAAATCTAAAGCTCTGTCTGACGGATTTTGTTTATTGGATTCAGAAGCTGTTTTGCAATCATTTCATTTAAGCCCTAAATACACGAGCATTACAATGCCTTCTGCTCGGCTTCTGCAAGTTGTTGTTTCTAACTTTTGTGACTTGATTTTCAGTGAGTGGACACTGACCCTTCAATTCTCTCACAGCTCTATGACTCGGTTCGCTATTCTCTCACAGGTCTATGTCACGCCTCTGCTAGTTCCAGGCTCTTTTGCTTGAGCGGTTTTTGTGGAAAATTTGAGTGAAAAACGAAATTCAATAGGCGATTTCGACAGGTTCCATAACTCATTTTGAAATTCCGTTTTAAATTTTGAAATCTCCGGGCCACAAATAGTGAAAATCAATAAAAACTTCTTTTAACTTGATCTGACCTTTAAAGATAACCATATGATAGCAGAAATGAAAAGTATTCTTGTAAAGTATTGGTAAAGTTCCCTTTTCAAGTAGGCCATACTTTTTTGTTTTTGGGGCAACACATATAAGCAAGAGGCAGCAGCTGTCCATCTGCAAATTAGAAATCCTATCTGCTTGTTATCTTGCATTTTTGTTTATTGCCTTAAAGTAAAGTTTACTGTTTCGCACAAGTCAGTTTGTAGCATAACTCTCCAATCCTAAACACCCATTTGCGTTAAAGAAGATCAATAAGTTTATGAAAGACAAAAAGATAATTTTATGGTCCTATGACATACCATTACTGTTTTCATTTCCAGGCTGCCTATGCATTGTCAAAATTTGTTTATGAACATTACCTAGAACGAATAAAACAATATTGTTTACATAGACACAGGATAATATCATTCTGACTATGGTGGCATCCATGATTTCATTAATTGGTTGCTTGATGTTTGACTATTCAAGGTAATTTTTCTTGTTGTGTAATGCACAAAAACTTTTCACAATTGAAGGTTAAAGGGTTTGTGTAATGCTAATAACTTGCATTTGCAAAGAGCAGAAAATCAAAAGTAGCCTATTCAAATTGATGTCTCACACATGCTGTGAACAATGGGTAGCCAAAAACTGCGCTGTGTCTGACTGTTTTCTTTGTTCTATTTATAGAGAAGTCTGACCATTGCACACTGCCTTTAAAGAGCCACTGCTAACCATGATCCTTTGTGGCGCCAAAGTTGACTTTCGTATTATCTAAAAGTCACTTCTGGCTGCTTTTCATTCGGCACACAAAGGATTTTGTTTGACAATACAATGGGTCTTTAGTGTAGACAAAAGCACAGAATCTGAAAATTGATATTTCCCTTTCTCCAATTTCAAAGGGGCCTTTGCAACGAACATACCTCCCACACCTTGCATGTGCCATATCTAGTTGCACAGCAAAGAATGCTCGCAAAGTCTCTGTGTTAGCAGAGGGTCTTTAAAAGGTGTTTTCATGAACAAGGGGATGGACACAAGTAAACAATCCATTGAAATGGGTGGAACTGGCATTTGCAAGAGATTAGGAGACAAAGAGTGCCTGGGTTTTTTCTTTTTCTATTCATGGGTGGACACATATTCCTCTAATACCTTGAAATGTGCAGTGTGCAATGGTATAAACTGTACAGCATAGCCAGTCTGCAGAGTGTGGCAGCTGCACGCACGAGACTTTTTTCAAAATTTTGTGTGCACGCCGATTTTGAACGAGATCTTTTGTTCACTTACTTTGAAAACAAAGGAATCAAAGTTCTTGCACGCGAGCATGCCCTGCTTCGTTGGTCTGCATGCGCGAGATCTCGTCGAGAACTGCCATACTCTGCAGACATGGCAGCATAGGAATCATTTGTCTTTACATAGCCGAATGCTCGTGGCCCATGGCCGAAACCGCCAAAGCCTCATTTTCGTGATCATGTTGTATAATTTGTCATTTTTACTTTGTTCCTGTCTTCATTGTTATTTTAGTAAGTTGCATGTTATTATTAGAGAGATTTCTGTGTGTATTGGAATTTTAAGATTAGACTGAACTGAGCTCTGATGACATATCTCACAAAGATGACTTTTTGACCATCATGAAAATCAAACCACTTTGGTTTGCTCAACTCCATACCTACATTGTAAAAAAGCATCAACAAAGTGATCAATAATTCAAATCATGTCATCTTATGAAAATGTTCAATCATGTGGGTTGCGACACCCTGTACACTGTTTGAAAACCCTTGTTGGAGAAAGGGCCTGTTCTATTCGAAAGCTATTTTTAGGCCCCCGTCTGTGCGTGTGGGCTAAACTGTGCCTAAAACAATGTGCAAAGCAAAAGCATGCATGAAAAGCTATCGCTGCATTGCAGAGTGAATTATTTGACAATTGATTCATCTCACCTCACCATTAAACCAAATTTATTTGCTCTTTTATGTCATCTTTGGTCTTTCTTATACGCTTTCACTATTGATAGTTACTAGGCCTATGCACATGCTATGCATAATGCATTAGAATTTTTGAATCGAATGCTCTTCTCCTCCTCCGTTACCCTGCACCCTCCGTCGCAGAGGCTATTTGTTGGAAACCGAGCTTGTTCCCTGGGTCAGGCCCGTAGGAAGCGGGGGGGGGGGGGGCTGGGGGGCTTAAGCCCCCCAATAATTTTGAAAGCAATGGTGCAAAGTTACAAGAATTAAATCTAGATGTATTGTTCTCTATTGTTTTAAGAACAATTGCCCCCCCCCCAATCCGAAGTTGCTACCCTGGGTAAGCCTGTGTTCTCAAGTGGTCTAGAACACAGGCTAGGGTACCAGAGATTTCGCTCCTTTTTCTTGTTTTCCTTTTTATAATTTTTATTTTTGTTGGCTCTGGTACCCAGGGTACTCCTCCGTAGGAACAAACATGCTGCTCCTCTGTAGACAATCCAATTGTATATAGTAAGCTAGATGTATATAATCGATGTAAAATAAGTGGACAAACAAACAAACTTTTGAAGAAAATAGCGCCCCAGGGGGGACACTCGGCACATGCGCATAAGAAATTTTCAGGTAACCCAAAAATATCAACTTGGCTTCATTGCAGCCAAAAAATTCTATGCAAAAACTTTTATTTGTTTTCTCCATGGATATTTCAATTTTCCTCTGACATCTAATGAATGAGATTCTCCGTTATGAACATCGCAAAACAGGTAACTGCTGAAAAATGAGACACAAATATGCAAGCTGAGGCTGAGCAATATTCTTACAATATTCTTAAAAATTGGATGATTCTATAAGCCTGAATATTCTTATACAAATTATTCCTTTAAAAAAAGAGTGAACTCTATTGAAAATCTGATAATTTTAAGAAACTTTCAGCATTGGCTCAAATTCTTAGCTTCTTATAAAGATTACGTATACTGGATCGTATAAAACTGATTGCACGTATTTTTCATAAGAAACTGCTCAGATCAACTTTCAGATCGTCAAAAAATTAAGAAACTCCATTACTGGGAAAATATAACTTTAGAAATTATATATTTTGATAAAGGAAATCGTTAACACATTCTTACTCTATTTTCAACTTGCAAAAAACATCGTTTTGAAATGTTCACGAGGGCACATGTGGTAAGCATGAAGATTGTTACAGAAAACTTTAAGAAACTCATAAGACAAACTCTGAGTACTGAAAATCTGCAAATTTTAAGAAACTTTTAGTACTGGCTCGAGTCCTTCGTTTCTTAGAAAACATACGTTTACTGGATCGCATAAAATGATTGATAGACTGTACAGAATGCATACTGACAAGTAAATGAATCTAATTCCAACTCTAACAAAACATCAGCAATTTTCTCAAACCATTTAAGAAGAAATAGGAAAAAAATTTTGGCTAGGCAGAGTGAATATCGCACATCTAACTAACTACTTTTACTTTTTTATTCCATATAAATCGTGAGTGTTTATAAAAGTATGGCGTCTTATCTCTTTCTTTGCAGAAGGCAGTTTGAAAAACAATTTATGTATCTAATTGATAACTTTACCATGTTTAAAAATATGGAAATAAAACGAATGAAAATGAAACCTTCACATGAATTACTTTTTCTTGACTGATTCTTTCAGTTTTAGACTTTCCTGTCCAGTCATGCAATAGTCACCCTGCCGTAAACGATAACAGGTGCATTTATATATTAAGTGCTTGATACAGCAATTTTTATACAAAATTCTTCCAATTCAAATAGCGACTAAAACTTTAAAATAATTCTTATTTACAATAAAAGTTGAAAAATAATTAGCCCCTTCAGCAAAACGAGTGAATTTTACATAGTTACCAGTCCCTTTCGTGAGGATGTAAATAATCAAGTCCAAGATGGCGGAAAATGTCCTCCTCACTGAAAACAGGAACAACTGAGCCCTTGTGAATCTTTTCGTGACCCTAAGAAAAAGAAAGGAGAAAATAGTTCATAGAGTAAAATTCTCTAGTGTTTGAGGTTGTTCGCGAAAAGGTTTATTATTTGTCTAACCGAGACGAATTGATTTATTAAAATATTGGGAAGAGTTTTCTTTGTATTCCATTAAACATTGTACAAGATATATTTGGATCACTTTACTTACAATCTACATGTCAACACTACAAAGATGATACCATAGGCAACAGAAGACTATGAATACCCCGTGGCACAGAACATGACAAAAGAAACAATACTAAATACAGTGCATGTAATTGCTTCAATAGTGCTTTTACCCTGGGTACCAGACTCCCCTCCTTATAGCTTTTACATATACACATATACACATAATATACAACAGACTTTATAAATGAAAAAGATAATTTTAAGCGGGAACTTGTTATGTGGTGCATATCTAGAGTTTAAACCAAGGGCGCCTACCTTGTAGGAAGTGTGTTTATTCCCAGTACTGTAGAGTAATTGGTGTCCTGTGACCCAGTACAGAGAGTGTCCTAGAACCGTACCGTGACCCAGCAGTACACAGAGTCAGTCCTCTCAAGGTCAAGATGACGTATGAATAACTTTGTGGTTTCAAATTCCGGTGTTTATGTAACATGAGATCAACTGTTATACGATCTGGCCACAGGGAATCAGACAGCGTGATTTTTGATTGGTCAACACTAACAGGCGTTAGAATTTAAAAATCCCATACAAAGATTAACAGGACCGGGTCATAGGACACCAATTACTACGCGTACAGTACCGGGAATAAGCACACTTCCTACAAGGTAGGCGCCCATACACGTGTCTTTTTCATAAGAAACTACCTATAAAAAACTCTCACATCACCAAAAAATTGAAATACTCCAGCACTGGGAAAATATAGCTTTAGAAACTATTTACTTTAATAAAGGAAATCCCTGGCATATTGTTACTTTATTTTCACTTAATTCCTGTATCATATTGCTCACAAAGTACTTGGGTACAGTATTGTCTAAACATTGGAAAGGCTTAAAAAACATTGTTCTGAAATCTGAAATGTTCATGAGGGCACAGGTAGTGAACATGAAGATTGCTATGGAACCTTTCAGAAACTCGTAAGAAACTCTTGAGTACTCCAAATCTGATAATTTCAAGAAACTTTCAGTACTGGCCTAAATTCTTAGTTTCTTATAAAAATACGTGTATCCCTTGCAGATTTCACACTGGTCCAATGGGCATTTGGGAAATCAACAGATATCCGCGACGAGTAGTTTTCCTTAAAGAGATTTGCAGAACGGGAAACTAATTGATTCAGAAAAATTACAAAGCAAGACAAAATACTCAGGCGCAAGAAGACATGCCTTACCTTTCTTACAACACCTTCCCGCAAAGCGTGTTCCGACAATGACATATCCTTGAAAGAAAGAAGAAATTCCTAGCGAGTACTGATGGACCAGCTGCATTAAGGGTTAATTTTTCTATGGTGGAAATTTTAGGTGGAAGAAGATACCAAAACTTACTTGCAAACCAAAAGAGTGAAAGAATTTTGCTTGATACCATATACTGTCGACATTCATAAACTACAGTAAGAACCCGCAAAATAGAAACCACTTTATAAGAAACCTCAGGCTGATTTTTTTGAGAAATGGTGCCTTCATATAAGAAACTTCTCAGCCTGATTTTAATAAGGTTTCTTATAAGAGGAACCCAAATGAATTCGTATCTAATGGTCTTTGTTAAAATCAGGTGCCAAACACTGCTTAGAGATTTTGTCCAAAAGCATCTCTATCTTTGTACTTGGTATGTATGATATTGCCGAGTAATTTTAGAGGTAACAAGAACATACCTTTTTGATAGTGTTTGCTCTGGGTTTGTTTAAATATTGACGTTGAAATCACTGGAGGTTTCTTAACCATGTGAAAAGAAACCTTTCAGCCTGTTTCCAGTTTTCAAAATTTGTCTTAATCCTCGAAAAACAAAAAAACACTCTAATTCTGAAAATATTAAAGATTTCAGAAAAATCCTACGGTAGAATTATAGAAAAATAGCTACAGTTTTTTTGAAGCCATTCAGTTCTAGAAATAGGTCACAGATTTTTACAGCAATCTTTTTAAAGATTTGAAACTTCTATCGTCATCCGGTACTTACCTTCGTTTTTGCTAATTGTCGCATTGAACGATTTAGTCGACCCGATCCCGTGAAGTGCACCAATGCGCAAGCCCATTCTGCATACGGTGCAACAATGATATCAAGTCGGCGATGCTAAAGAAAAAGATAAACTGTTGTTAGGATTTGCTAATTGTAAGCGCCCTAGACTCGATGCTTCTCCAAAAAATGTTGGTAGTTAGTTTTAACATCAATTTGCTTTCATAAATCATTATCAAAGCCCGTCTCAAATCAGATGTCACGTGAGATTTCCAACCACAGAAGGCCCAATTCTGCTGCTGTTCCCTAACTGCAACTTAAAGATAGCAGTATTTGTTCTTTGAATCGAAGAAAGATTTCCTTTCTCTTTTTTTCTTTATTTTTCTCCTCTCGTGTTTTCCGTCTCCCTTTCACGAACCAAAATAGAGACTTGTAGCAAGTCCAAAGAAAAATGAAAGTCATACCGTAAATGGTTGATTGTTATCTCGGTTATCTCTGTTTCTTTCCTCTTGTGCTCTTGTGTTTCGAAATCATTGAAGCATTCTGCCGCCATGGTAACATGCTACTATTCTGTTGCTGTTGTTGTATTGCAATAACGCAACAATTTAGTTGCGGTATGTATATTATGAAATAACATAATATGGTACATAATGTATGTTATGTATGTTATTTCGTAATATACATACTACAACTATATTGTTGCGTTATTGCAGTACAACAACAGCAACAGAATAGTAGCATGTTACCATGGCGACAGAATGCTTCAATGATTTCAGAGCGCAGAACACAAGAGGAAAGACACAGAGATAACCAAGATAACAATCAACCATTAACTGTATGATTTTCATTTTTCTTCAATTCAAAGAACAAATACTGCTATCTTTATGTTGCAGTTAGGAAACAGCAGCAGCGTAAATTACCTTCTGCCATAATACGCGATTGGGCCTACTGTGTTCCAACAACGCGAAATCACTTATCAACGTTTTGATAAGCGGATATTTTCATGTGACATTGAATTTCGAACATACTATAATGACATTGTGAACATCCATACCTACAGATATATGCAACTGAGAAATAAGAAACATTTTATTCTCGTCATTATGCACTGTCTTGTTGATGATAAAAGAAACTTCGTACAAGATGAGTCCAAATCGATCTGCAACAAACCATACAACTATTGCTTTTTTCTTTGTTTGTTTTTGGTATCCCGATTTTGCAAAAGTATAAATTTGTGAAATTCAACAAATCAAGGATAGACAAGCATCGAAAGTCATGGAAAGCAGAGTCTGTATTTAGATACGTTATGAGATAATAACAATTTATCGACTAAGCTTAAGAACAATGGCTGTTTTTGCCTGTACAGAATAGTGGAATCTGATTTGCCCCGTTTCCAAGCTGAATGAAAACTTGGCTAGTTCTGCAGTTGATTTAAATTTATGTCCTTTTCGACCAACAGGTCTTATCAATATATCTCAATAGTGAGCTTACTATAATTTCAAACAAGCAGAATCATTGCTCCACTAGACTCACTACCTAATCCCAGTTATTGCAGCAACAATATCATCATCAACAACAACAACACCTTTTCAATCTTCCGTACATCAAAAGCAATCACTACAACTATGCAATCGGTCAATTGCGTCAACCTCTTTTTTATCTTGAATGAGTCTCGGATTCAAATCTAGTTGGAGCGAGCTCCCTAGAAATGAAAGTCAGCGGCTAAGAGACTAATGGATGCTCTAGATAAATTACCTTTCGTCCTTCACCAGGCAACTTGAGGACACCCATATATTTTCTTTGCTCTTCATTGTCAACTGTTATTAGATCATCTGTTATCAGACCTATACAGCAATTTAGAAGACAAAATATATAATAAGCCATTACACTAGAGTCCCTTGTTTCTTGTATTCTTTGATTTGAGAATGTCACTCCGGTCAACTAGATGTCATATTGAGCAAGGTTTACTGCAGGGAAACAAGGGCCTCAGGTAATCAGTTTTAGTAAGTAATCACACTGTGCAGAATTCAAGAAACGAGTGCAATTGCTATAACAAATGGTATCAGCTTTCGCACAAACATGAACTTCAAAAGCTTGTAACTCCATGAACTTTTGGCCGATTTGCAAGCTTCTGGTGTCTAAAAACTAATTCAAAATCTCAGCAAAAGGATTATCTTACCAGAGAGCACGTTCGTTATTTCACCACAGCAAAAACCCACATATAAGAACCACCCACTCATAAGAACCTAAGGCCTAAAACGTTCTAATTTCACCCCATTACAGAAGAACCTATTCATCCTGAAATTCAAGGAAGGTTCTTATCTTTAAAACAGTTAAATGTAAACTACTGGTTGGTAATATGTGATAAACTATTTTAAGAAATTTAGCCAAATACTTAAGAAGATACAAAGCATATGTAAAAAATTCCTTGTATGAATGTAATTGATACAGATAAGGCTAGGTAGATAAGGTTGCTCTTTATAAAATTGTGTCATGATAGTGAGTACGTGAAAACCTTGTTTTCTCATATTTGGCCTAAATTCCTGAAGATCTGTAATTAATTCTTTTGATAAGAACCTATTTAAGAACCTTGCATCCTGTTTTCAAGAATAGTATCATATGCATAAGAACCTAAACAGGGTTATTTCAAAATATAAGGTTCTTATATGCGGGTTTTTACTGTATCTTTTGATATTCAATCAAATGTCCAACAATTTTTTGGGACAGCCTGTATAATCTTGTTACCTTTCTTTTGTAAAGCATCTAAAATTGCCATGAGGAATCCTTTGTGCGAACGACCATCAGGATGGGATATCAGTATATCAACATCGCCACATTTCGGGCGGCCTCGTCTGTATGATCCACAAGTTACAACCTCCATTCCAGGAATTAGCTCGCAAGCTGTTTCTTTCACCTGGTTGAATGAGATATGTAGATTCAAAGGCTGCACATAAAACCATACGCAAAGTAGCATTGTCAAAAAATTTTTCTGCTTTGCCAGCAGAATTTTTTGTTAGATATTTCTGAAGGCAATTGTGCTAAAAAACGTGAACATTTTCTTCATGTGTGGAACTATAGTAGAACATATTGAAACGTCTTTCGCCATGTTAAGAATACAGTAAGAACCCGAAAAATAGAAACCACTTTATAAGAAACCTCAGGCTGACTTTTTTGAGAAATGGTACCCTCATATAGGAAACTTCTCAGCCTGATTTTAGAAAGGTTTCTTATAGAAGGACCCCAAATAAATTCATATTTAATGTCTTGTTCAATTCCTACCCTGACCATCCCCCCCCCCGGGACACCCCCGGGCATTTGCACACAAAAATTTCCCGGCCCCCGGGCATTTGACCATGCATTTTTCCCCGGCCCCCGGGCATTTGAGTAGCATTTGGCAAAAACAGGAGCTTTTGCTTATACAGTAACTGGGAATATGGCATTTTTTCAGTGCCCGGCCCCCGGGCATTTGATCATCAATTTTTCCCTGACCCCCGGGCATTTGAGCAAGGAATTTTGGTTGACCCCCGGGCTGCCCGGGGGGGGGGATGGTCAGGGTAGGAATTGAACGAGACATAATATCTTAGCCATGTGATAAGAAACCGTTCAGCCTGTTTCAAGGTTAATGACCTTTTAATAAGAAACTAAACAGGCTGTTTTGAAAAAACTGGTTTCTATTTTGCGGGTTCTCACTGTATGAAATTTTAGAGAGAAAGAACTAAAACTTTAAAGAGAAAAAGAATTAAAACAATGTCATACTTACACAATTTCCAATTTTTTCGACCTCATTCCTATCAATCTTCTCCAGAAACTCTTCATAGAATTTTAGGCCAATTTTCTGCTGGTAGGTCAGGTCAGCTTTCTCTCTGAGATCGTCAAGGGTTTTAAAGCCCTGAAAAGGAGACAGAAAGGGCTAAATGCTGAACCTTTGTCGTCAACGAAACGATTGAATGTATTCATACCGGGTGAGTAAAAAAAGGTAACGCGTTTGGTGGGCTGTGGAATAAAAAGTCACAAAGTCATTAAGGTTACTGTAACGGTTCAGGCGGTGATTAAGAAACTCCGTTTACCACGGCCGTTCGTCAAAATATACCAAACAAACTTATGCATCATTCGACGCAGAATTAAACGTAGAATATCATAAAAATATATTCAGTTGATTCAATAAAATCACGAATGATTTATTCTAAATTTTAGGCAAAATCGACCACCCTTGCGAAAAAATCTTTGTGTACCCCAATGATAATCGTTGGACCACGACTATCTATTTACTAGAGACTTAAGGCCCTGAACTGCAAAACAGTGTCACGAATTTGTGATACAAGGTATTGTCATGAAATGATATCATTTTAAATAAGTGTAAATGTCTTAAATGTATTCTTTAACTTTCCAACCCTTGTAAAAATCGGACCAATGGATCTATCACAAATCGCTGACACGGTTTCGTAGTTATATGCATTGTGACTCTGTGTGCCAAGTGTCAAGCAATTCGATTGGCCTTTTGGGTACACAAAGATTTTTTATTACCCACCAGTACTCCGGAATACTGTTTCGAGAAATCAGGCTTTTATCAAAATGAAGCGAAAATTGCGGGAAATACGAATATGCATGAAAGGTCAAGCAATAAGGCTAGCGCGGTATTGGTAAAGCATTATGTCAATAACAAAGCAGCATGGGATGTCATGAACATAGCTGCAAGGTCAAGTGAGTTTACTTTAATCCCCTAATGTATATTCCCGCAATTTTTGAGAAACAGGATTGCTCCTTTTAAAATGCTCAAATTTCCAAGTAATTGTGGCTATTTCTGGAAGTGAGTTGGTTTAAACAGTACTCAAATACTTATACCATCAGATTATGACAAAAACGAAAAATCGAAAATTTGTCGTCTGAACAGTTACAGTAACCTTAAGTCCTTTTGTCTTTTTCTTTCTCGTTTGTTAACACGTCTGTTTCATGTTTGATGCAAGGCATACATGATTGTAATATGGCAATTCATCCACACTATATCTTCTTTTTATATTCGAATCTATATATTGTGATGGAGGCACCTCTGATACCACAGCGTGGACGCAGGGCGCTGTCGCAAAGGGGCTCCTGGATGGGAAGCAGTGGTGGCAGTAACTGTTGTCGTTATTGTTCTCCCGGCCGGGGTCACCGTTGCTCGGCGTCATGCGCTTAATTTAGCCTGGCATCCGACATGAAACACACCTCAGTATTTACTAGCAGTAATCATTCATGTGTAGCTTCTTGCAATTATATATTTAGTTATAATTAGGTTGGATGTTTCTTTATGTTACGACCTTGGGGTAGGCATTGTCTGTTGCTCCCTGTGGTTACCGTCCTTGTACTGTTGTATAGTTGTATAGAAATTAGAAAGCATAGAAGGTTTTAGATGAATATAAAAAAGATTAAAAAAATAAAAAAATAAATAAAAAGTACGCAGTCGATATTCAAAGCGTTAATCTATCAGTCAAAGGTTAACTTAAATGCGAACATTTTGTTTGCTAAAATCACTCTCCTCGTGAACGCCTCCCCAAAGAACCTACCATAAAATGATATATTTGCAAATATCACTGCGTTGATATCCAGCACCTCAGTAATATCTCAAACAAAAAATTCTTACCTGTGCTACCCATGTTTCAGCAGTTTTTGGTCCAGCACCCCAAACATCGTTGAACAAATTAATAACATCAATGTTCGGATCCATATGATCTAATCGACGTAAGTGTCCAGTTTCTAATATCTCAATGATTTTCTTTGCTAATCGTTCACCAACGAAAGGCAGACTTTTCACTTCCTATAAAATATCGAGATCCATCAGGTTACAATTTGTTCCAAAGCAATACCACGTCTGTTTCAAGATGGCAAAAATATCCAAAACAATATTTCAACAGTTTTTTATTAATTTTCTTTCAGATGGAATCTTACAGGATTCGTATCAAATTTCAATTTAATAGAAATTGAAGTGTTGGCAGGGAACCGAACAAGGACAGATTTGGTAAGACAATAATAGCATGAGTTGGCTTTGATTGACACTGCAAATCAAAGCGATTAGCGATCGCAGACAAAGGAAATTCTCTCAACCAGTAATTCAAAACAAGCAAAGCCGCAAATGTTTCTCTGAAACCAAGGTAGCTAACTCGCTCGTTTCGTATTCCAGAAATTGCTTCTTAGAGCAAACATGAGCATAGATCGAAGGAAGAAGGATATATCTACACACCTGACGTGGGCATTAAATTTATTGGATTCAAAAGCCGGCCGGGAGGCGATTCAATTCTCTTATATTTTTGGTTGTGATTAAAACATTTACTGCTCAGCTTCTGAACCAAAGAAATGAAATGTCCGTGGTAGATGTGTAGATGTACCCTTCTTCTTTCGATATATGATCATTTTTGCTCTTGAAAGCAATATCTGGAATGCACAACGAGCGCGCTAGCTACTCGGGTTTCAGAGAAACTTCTGTGGCTTTGTTTGTTTGTTTTGAATTTATGGTTGAGAGAATTTCCTTTGTCTGCGATCGCTAATCCCTTTGAATTCAGGTGTCAACAAAAGCACCTCATGCTATTGTGTTACAAAATCTGTCCTTGATGGGCAGTATAATCTGTAGAGTAACGATAATGGTTTCAGATAAGATTCCAGGGACTGCGGCGCGTTTTGAAAGAGGTGTTGTTTAAAAATTAAATACATTAATGAATTTTACAAACCTCAGAAGTTTCAATACGCTTTGGATGATTTTTGATCGCAGATATTGCTTTTCGATATCCTAGTGCTCTCCAACGATCTTGTGTATTCGTGTATGCTTTAGCAAGGACCTACAGAAGATGACAAACTCAAACGTTAATTTTGGGATTGGGCCCTCGAAGAAAGAACAAGAGGGATAACTGGAGAAACCTAGCCTGCTGGACTTTGAGAAAAGGACACATTTCTATGACAGAATCTTCAAGAATTCCGAATCCATTTGCATGAATATCAGGAAATTTCTGACCCATGTGTATGAATTTTTCGATTCGAAACAAAGAATTTCAGTTGTTTTGTGCGGATTATCATTATGGGACTCATTGATAAGAAAATTCTAAAAGAAACTACCATCCACCAGAATTATGGTTAAAAACAGACCCATATATAGGGAATTTCAGATGAAAAAATTCACCCATATGAGCGACACTTCCAGTATCATTCAACAATGAAGTACCCGTCCCCCAGTCTTTTGAAACTGTTGGACAAATGGTTGTTAAATCTTTCAGTGTGTTTGATGGCTCACAGGGAGCTTCAGATATTTTGCTATAATGCTGCTTTCGGGATTTTTGATATCTCGATTGTTTTCAGAAACATTTGACATCCTCCTTGTTTCAATCAGTTTCAAGGTTTTGACATCATAATATGGTTAAATCGTAAACCAGAAAAGTTAGGTACAACTTTAGTACGAAAGGTTAGGATGCGCATAGAGAAACAGACCTGCACACCCTTGACAAAGCTCAAATAGGACCAAATACCCATCTCCTTGCAATAAAACAATTTGAAAAAAGCACTGCAAAACGGAAATTACCTCGAGTTTCTCTGTTATATGTTCATTCATGTTCTGTCCAGCAGAATTTGATGGTTTTGTGCAAGCCCATACACCTTTCTGAAACAAAACAACAATGTTAAGCATAGCAATATACGTATACCGGGTGCGCCAAAATAAACTATGCACGTTTGGCAGGCCACAATAAATTGTACACAAGTTCGATTTTGAAGATTTATGACTTAATCGATAGCTGAGAGCCTGAATTAGAAACTGGGATTTTTGCAAATTTTTTCATTTTCAGTTTTTAGAGCTAGAAGCGAGTTTCCTAAAATGTTAGTTTTCGAAAAACACCGAAAACGATAAAAAAACATCGATCAAGTTTTCCAAAGAATCGACCGGAATGGGCAAAGAGAGAACTTATTTGTGGTGATTTGCGATGTAGAAATGGACCAATTGTAATTTGCTTATTAAAAGTACGAGAGTTCGTATTAAACCCCCAAATCCCCCCGAGAACGTTTTCTCTTTGTTCATTCATGTTGAATCTTTTAAAATTTGATCGACGTTTTTTGATCGTTTAATTCTTGCTCTAAAAACTGATGACGGGAAAATTTGCAAAAAGTCCTAGAATCTAATTCAGGCTTTCTGCTAAAGATTAAGTCCTAAACCTTCAAAATCGGTCCAGTGTACGATTTATTGTGGCCTGCCAAACATGCATAGTTTATGTTGGCGCACCCGGCATGATTGACGTCTGTCCCTCATTCAAATGTCATGCTCCAAAGCAAATTTGGAATTCAGCTTGTTTCACATCTTCCAAAACATAGACTGAAAAAAAGGAATAGTGTGAAAAATGAACTATTTACCATATATTTGAAACTGTTTTTTCCGACGATAGGCATAACTTAAACTGACCAAGCAACATCTCAAAAGTTAGCTCAGCCTTCAGCCTCATGCTCATACCTTGATTTGTGTTCATAACATTTGATTTCAGGAAACTATGTGCGATCTAGCTCGTGAAGTTTTTTTTCGGGTCACCCGGTACAGTTTGCAGAAATCTGACACATTCTCGAATTTGTACAATAGTGATAGAAGCTCTAATGCTACTCAGTCGAATCTTTCATATAAAAAAGCCCAAAAGACTTTCCAGATCCATAAAATAGCTAAAAAGGCCTGTTGGTTAAACCATCCAAAGATACGGGAGCTTTTGCTGGGAGACTGTTCTTAAAGAACCTCACACAGGACTAAGAAAGAGACTAAAGATTCCACTGCATCATTTTCTCCCCAACTTTGCCAAGGAAGGGATACACATTCGGTTTTTCATCAAGAATCTCATTTCTTTCATTGGGTTTTGTAAATTGAGAATGATTTCATGAAACTTTTTTGGATCATTTTCAAGCACGCTTAGGGCCTGTTCATATGGAGAAAGTTTCCCCGGCATTTCCCCGGTGAAGCGGGATTCCCGTTCAACCGAGATCTCGCCTCATATAGCTTTACCACATAAAATAGAACGAGCGTTCACATTAGAAAACATTTTCCCGGCTAGCCGAGATCTCGCTTGAGCTCTACCGGGATCCCGCCTAGCCGAGGAAATATTTTCCCATATGAACACATTTTCCCGGCTAGGCGGGGAAACTTCTTTTGTTTATCGTTAATCCTTTCGAATTCTTTGGCGTCAGAGACAAAGCGCTATTGTTTTATTTCCCCGGCTTGCCGGGGAAATTTCTCTCATATGAAAGGTCGATGAATATTTCCCCGGCTAGCCGGGAATCCCGCTTCACCGGGGAAATGCCGGGGAAACTTTCTCCATATGAACAGGCCCTTAGAAATACTTACAAATCTACCTACATCTTTATTGATTTCACAAAGATATTTTGGTCAAAAATAGTTCTTATAACAGCTAGCATTTCCTCTAAAAACATTAGGAAACCTTTGCTAAAATTGGTGGATGATTTGGAGTTCTGCAAACATCAAAAGTTTGCTCAAACTTTTAGACATATTTCTGGAACAAAAGTTACCAAAAGAATTACCGGTTTCTCTGGAGATGAAACTGCAGCTTGCTTCATGGGGGATGCATGACTACTCTCATCGTCAGATCCTTCATAAGAGGAATCTGTACCACTCGATTCTTTATTACAACTGTGTCTTCGTTTTCTTTGAAATAACTTTTCAGGTTTTTTAGGAGATATTTCATGAGTGAACATATGTCCAGTAGAATCTGCAGCCACTTGACCAGTTACTTGTAGGCTCGTGTTGGCAACTGCAATATTCTTCTGTTGAGAGGAAGCAATTTTTGTGAAGCAAAAAGTGAAATTTAAGGCAGTATTTCTGGTTGCATTTCCTTACTCAAGTTTCTAAAAGGCTGAAGGTTTATTGAACTTGTTGTTGCTATTTTATTATCAATAATCCAACAAAAAATGTCTTACAGTCAACAAGGGCAGATTTTGTAATACAATAGCAACAGCTGCGTTTGATTGACACCCCAATTCAAAGCGATTAGCTACTGCAGACAAAGGAAGTTCTCTCAACCAGTAATTCAAAACAAACCAAGCCGCAAAGGTTTCCCCAAAACTAGTAGGGCAAACTCTCGCCTTGTGCAAGCGAAAGGTGGTTTTTAAGAGAAGTTTCGTGCTTATAACGAAAGAAGAATGATAAATCTAAAGTTTTTTCTGGCGGATTTTGGTTTTATTTGATTCAGGAGCTGTTTTGTAATCGTTTCATTTAAGCCCTAAATACGCCAGAATTAACAATGCCCTCTACTGGGCTCCTGAATCAAATAAAAAAAATCCGCCAGACACAACTTTAAATTTACCCTTTCTACTTTTGTTATAAGCACGTAACTTCTCTTAAAAACCACCGTTCGCTTGCACAAGATGAGACTTTGCCGTACTAGTTTCGGGGAAACCTTTGCGGCTTGGTTTGTTTTGAATTACTGGTTGAGAGAATTTCCTTTGTCTGCAGTCGCTAATCGCTTTGAATTGAGGTGTCATTCAAACGCAACTGTTGCTATTGTATAACAAAATATGCCCTTGTTTGCCAATGATCATACATTTGTTTGCATTTTCATATACCATGATTAACCATCAGTACTCAAGTTAGAATAGAAAAATCAAAGAGTTGGAGAAAAAAAGTGAAAAGGCAAATGTAACTAAACTGAGTGTTTCTCAACAGAAAGCTATAGTGGGTGAAACAGTGAGGCCCACCCATAAGTGTATGGGAAGAAAAATCTAAGGGGCTGCCCAACATAAAGTCCATTGTTTACCAAAACATTTTGCGTGACTGAGGACAGATTTTTGCCTGATTGCGGCTGATTTTTTATAATTTGTCCAATGTTTGGGGCTACCACGCCCTGCCTTGTACGCTTATGGGTCCACCTTTGATTAAGATGCTGTGTGATTAAGTGAATAGATCATTAAAAACTGTTTACGTCAAGCTGCAGGACTATAACCAATTGTTGTTGCAAATTCTGTAAACATAAAATTTGATAATATAATCACTTGAATTAATTGTTTTGAGAAGCTTGTGGAATATTGCTTAAATTAATATGATGATATGCAGGGGTAAATGGGTTTAAGACTGGAGGTAAAATGGGAAGTGTTGATAGCTGACAAACAGTATATTGTGAACTGTTCAATAAACATCCACAACTTCAAGGAATGATGGTAGTATCCCTGGAGAAAAACTGTGTATGAGGATTTCAACATGGTTTTTTTGGCTTTCCCATTCTAATCCAAGCTAATTCAGTTCACCTCGTTTGACCCTATAAAATCTTAATAGAGACAAACCTGGGCAGTAGCATTGGTTTTATCATTCTCCGGTGTTCTTGCAACTTTTTCATTTGAAGTTCCAGTCTTTATCAAATATGGACTGATATCACACTGTTTGCATTCCATAAAACATGCACTTAACCAATCAGCGTCAAGTATTTCAATAGACTCATCAATTTTCGATACTTTTATTGTTTTCAGCAATCTGTCAATTCTGGAATTTTTACTCATGATGATATGTGTAACACTTGAATCAAAATTTGTTGCTACCGTTCCACAATATTTCTTCAACTGTCTGCAAAGTATAGAGATTCTTGCTTTACCAATTCCAGGCTCATAAAAATATGCTTTGATTCCATCCATGAATTTGAGGTTCCCATTCGGAGAGGCCATGGTTGTATTTGACACTTTGACCAAGTGAGCTGAGTCAAAGACAGACGGAAAGAATAATTAAACTATAGTTTTGAACACAGGTTTGAGTGACAATGAAATACACACATTTTTATAAACAAAACTGCTTAAGAAATTCAACTCTCAGGTTGCAAAAAATTAAGAAAATTCAGTACTGGGAAAATAACTGGACAAGATAGCTCAAGAAACTATTTATAAAGATACAGGAAATCCTACTTAAGTAATGTCTAAACATTGGAAAGGCTTCAAAGCTTTGGCAACCATCCAGGGTGGAAAGTTCGTTTTTGCTACACCAAAGGTTTACGCCACGCCAATTGTATGAAGACAATAGGCCTACTGTTTTGCCCTTGTTCTTGATGTCACTCTACGCCAAAGATATTTGGCGTAACATACATCTTTTCCAGCGTGAACGACCATCTCAAAAATGTTTGGTTTGTCATTTTGATTGCAAAATGTGGGTCAGTTGGTCGGTTGGTCGGAAATATGATCAAATTTCTATTTTTTTTTTTAATTTTCAAACAAGAATCACTACGTTTACACTAAAACTGAAAATCTTTGTTGCAGCTTTCCTATATAACTTCTGGACGCCTGACCCAAAAATCTGATTTTATTTATTTCAGAAGACGGTTGGTCGGTTGGACGACACTAACCAAACATTTTTTGAGATGGTTGCCTTTCTTGAAATGTTCTTGATGATGATGGCACACAGACAGGAAGTGAATATGAAGATTGTTATGGAAGAAGCTTTAAGAATTGAAACTTGGAAGAAACTCTGAGCATTCAAAATCTGATAATGCTAAGAAACTTTCAGTACAGACTCAAATTCTTTTTTTACCAAGCATAATTTTCCAAAAAAATTCAGTTCGACCTATTGGACTTCAGATTCCAACAAACAGTTGCCTCTTTTTGTAATTTGACATTTAGCTACTTTAGTTACTTTACTTAGAATGGCTTTTTTATCAGGAATTTCAGATCAATTTTCTGTACGACAAAAGCATTGACAACAATACAAACACCTCAAGTGCACCCTTCATTATTCAACTCACAAAGCTTGCACTCTAAACATGAAAAGCCTAACAGAAATTCCGTTTTGCCGCCAAGAAAGAAGAAAATTAGGCCCCCTCTGGCTCTTCTGTGTCTGTCCAAATCCAATTTTCTTTAATGCATATCGTATGTTGTTCACTTAAAATCTTCAAATTCACAGCATACGCTTCGCTTCTTCGATTAAATAAATGACAGTAAAAGTTTCTTACGCGTACCATCATCCTGAAAAGGGAACAATGTTCAACAAATGATGAGTTGGTTCAGATTTTGATGCACCCTTATGGCCATGCAACTTGGTCGCCATCTTTGTTGTTGTTCTGTATCGCACAATTTTGCACACCAGCACACCAGAAATTCTTGGTGGTGCACACCGGCACACCGGAAATTTTGCTCTTGCACACCGGAGATCTCGTCGAAAAGTGCCATACTCTGCAGACTGGCCTCTGGCTCTTCTGTTGTCTGTCCAAATCCAATTTTCTTTAATGCATATCGTATGTTGTTCACTTAAAATCTTCAAATTCACAGCATACGCTTTGCTTCTTCGATTAAATAAATGACAGTAAAAGTTTCTTACGCGTACCATCATCCGAAAAGAACAATGTTCAACCTTTTATGCACCATGGCCATGCAACTTGGTCGCCATCTTTGTTGTTGTTCTGTATCGCAATGTATCGCACAATTTTTGCATTGCCTCGTAATCGAATTAATTCAATTCAATGTTAAAATTAGCTGCAAAAAAAGAAAGAACCCAAAAGAAGATTCGTGGAAAGAAAGTGAAAGAAAGGACTCAAAAGAAAGCACTTTTGCAGATGTTTTTCAACAAATATCAGTTCCTTCACCTTTCAAGATGACTTCTCAAAGACAGAGTCGCGCAGATTTTCAGACAGCATCAAGCATGCTCGAAAAACTTGACAAAATAATAACTGGTATGTACAGTGGTGTAAATCATACACTGTCCAGAAATTTGCATGTGGAGTTAAAGAATGCCCATATACAAGCAGAAGAGACACTTGAAAAACTGAGAGAGCATATCAAGAATCAGAAAATGGAGGATGTCCCAGTAGGACCAAATTCATTTGGGGATGTAGCAGAGATGCATAATCAGCAAAGAAAGGACCTTGAAGAGGCAAGAAAGGCTCATAGACAATCACAATCTAATGCACTACTCATGTCTAAAATTATGGCAAGCAAACCAAAATGAATGCCTTGCAAGTGGAGAGTATTAGCCTGGTTTCCATTAAATCGCAGTGTCGCAAGTGTTGCAGAATTTTGGTTCTGCAACACATTGTGACAAATGGAAACTGCTGTACTAAAACGCTGCAACACTCTGCGATTGGTGTCGCAGAGCTAGAAAATTTTCTATCTCTGCGACACTTTGCGACACTCTGCAATCAATGGAAACACCCGTCCTAAAGTTCTGTGACCAATTGCGATCCCAGAACAAAAGAGTCACATGATGTTGATTGTTTCCAAAATTCTTGCCTTATTGTCTTTGAAACACGACACTGAAATTCTTCAACACTCTGGGACCAAAGGAAACGTCCTTCAGAGAGTTCAGCAAACCAAAATTTTGCGACACTCTGCGATTTAATGGAAACTAGGCTCAATGCTGTGACAGGTGCTTTCAGCAGAAGTCCAACTTTTTAAAATGGTTTGTGGCTGCCTGTGTGTGCGACCTTTTCCCCCTTGTCTGCCACTTAGGCCCCAATTAGTTGCAAGGCATTATTCAGATAAAATACACCAGGTTGTTCAATTTGTGAAATCGTGATTAAAGACTCATTTGTGCTGCCCAATTTTGTTAAGAATTTGTGCATTATTTCTTCCTGTGGACGTTTACAGCATGCGTTTACAGCACAATACTTTTTGATTGTTAATATGAAATTGTCTTACTTCTGTAATTTGTCAAACATGGATTCTTTTACAAGTTGAAATGCCAATGGATTCCTCTCAATTGTTCAACCTTCAAAATGGTGCTTGTTGTGATCCCTTTACTGATGAATATTAAGAGATCTTGAAATTTCTTGAAATAAAGAATAAACTTCAAAACAGCTACTGTATAGTAGTCTACATGGGCTCGAAATGGACTAGCTCCAAAATATATGACCGATTGTCCACTCACCAAAATCAGATTAAACAACGATTGATGAGAAGTTCATCACACAACAACTTGTATGTGCCCAGATCAAAACTGAAAAAGGCTGATCAGTCAGTATTGATGAGAGGTAAAATATGGAATGAACTTCCACTTAACATTAGACAGTCAACATCATTGGAAACTTTCAAGAGAAAAGTATATCAGTACTATCTTGGCTGTCAGATTTAAATACTTAACTTCACTTTAAATGAAAAATGTTACTAGGCTTCTTAAAACTTAAAGGACACTTTTTGTGTGTATTATATTCTTATTTCGTAGTTAGTAGAGAGGACCCAGGGGAAGATTAGTTGTTAGGCTAACCTGGTTTATCCTCTTTAAATAAAGTTTATCTATCTATCTATCTTCTTGAAAGAATTCCTGTCGATCTTAAAATGTGCAAGGCCTTCCCTGTGTTTGTATCATCATCCCTAATCCCCAAACAGCAGAGAACACTCAACAAAGAAACTAAATTTATTGCAAATGTCAGCATGTGTACCGATTAGTACTACAGCAAACAAGTGAAAAATTACGGCAGTATGGGAGGCCTACACATCGTACATAATGTTCTGGGTTTAGAGCAGCCTGGTATTCAGTCGCACAAATTAGACTTGCTCAAAGCCTATTTCATGATTAATGTGCTGTGTTTGTTCCACGAGCTTTTCAGTGCTCTATGAATGAGAAATAAGGATGAAAGGGGACGCAAATTCTTTAAAACTGAAATGGACATGGAGCAAATGATGTAATGATAGACTTTAATTAAGATTTTGGAAAAAACAATCATTACAAACGATTTTCAAATCATTAGATCGTTCTTCTGTTGTGCCCACTCTGAAGAATTTCGAGGGGATTTCGAGGCTCAGTTTTTCATGCTAACTTTTATGCAGGAATTGATGCCAGACCCCCAAAACTGCTAGAAAATAACCTAGTATTCATAAACTATACTTCTTCAGTTCAAATATTTCAGCGAGATGACGTTCGAGTTTCTTTATCTTTTTTCAATGCGTCTGCAGCCATCATTTTAACCACGTCTGCGGCGGCGGCGACCCCATTTACCGAATCTTCTGCGGCGACTGAATCTGCGGCGACTGAATCTGCGGCGACGGCCCCATCTACCGAATCTGCGGCGGCGACCGAATCTGCGGCGGCGACCGAATCTGCGGCGGCGACCGATTCGGCGGCGGCGACTGACTCTGCGGCGGCGACCCCATCGTCTATGGAACGCCGTTTGCTGACATAAACATAGTTTATGTTACATAAACTATGTTTATGTGCACATAAACTATGTTTATGTACATAAACTGTGTTTATGTGCACATAAACATAGTTTATGTACATAAACATAGTTTATGTCAAATATTTTGCACATAAACCTAGTTTATGTACATAAACTATGTTTATGTGCACATAAACATAGTTTATGTACATAAACATAGTTTATGTACATAAACATAGTTTATGTCCATTTTTGTGCAAACGGCGTCATAGTCATTGTTCTAGAAGGCGTCATAATCATAGTCATAATGAGTCCCTAAAGCGTCACGTCGGTAACAATAGCGGACTTATCGCATTCAGAAATCGGTGCAGTGTGATCCATCGTCCTGAGGCATTATTTCAAGTTAGGCACACAACGTGTACTTTAGGCCTCTTTCTTAGCACAGTAAGGGCACAAAATTGCATTAAATTTCAAATTCAAATTTCTTAGCTTGCACTCACTCGATTTTCATGATCTTCCTTTTGTTTTAAAGATTAAACCTTGCAGAATACACGTTTTTTATAAGAAACTGGTTTATAAGAAACTAGTACTACGATGCCCACAAATTTAAGAAACTCTAGTACTACGCTCAAGAACAGTTAAGAAACTATGAAACTTTATTTCTGTATATCTCTCTTATTCTATGTCTCTCTAGCAAAGGTACACTCGTTTTTTCTTGACTTTTAACTGCAAAATTGGTACATTTTTGCCTTGATGTGCACGGCTTCTTCTTGATGACAATGTCAATGCGAAATGGAAGCCCTTTCTCAAGAAGAAGGCTCAGCTTCGAACAATACCGCAATTTTAGGCCCAAAAAATAAGAAACTAATTAAAAAACTTTTACTACTAAAACACTGAAATTTTCATGCGAAATTAAGAAACTTTTAGTACTAAGTGCTGATCCAAGTTTCTTATAAAAAAAACGTGTATGTAGTGAACAAGCCGATTGAAAATTTTATCTTGAGATGTGCAAATTTTGTGAATTCTAAATGGTTACCAAACGTTAAAAAACTAAAAAACTGAATCATTAAACTACCGAGTGGCTCCCCTGGGCTCTGAACTTTGTATTTCGAGTTCCTAAAATTGGGCCTAATTCTTCGCGAACAAGACTCCTTGTTTAGTTTCTTAGTATTCATAAAATTAATTTTACCGTTAATCATAATTTATTTAGGACTGAAAACGCAAAAACGTAATTTCCATACTTTCCAACAATATTCTAAACAAATTTGTGCAAGATTGACGCGGCACTTGCTGTCTTCCCCTCTTTTGTGAGGAACGTGTTAACCGACTTCACTCTAAATTCTCCCAAGCATTCACAAGAAAGAGTGCCGTAATTTGCAAACTGATCCTCGGGGAGTGATTTAGACGCGTCTCAGAACAATGGGCACCACGCCGTTTGCACAAAAATGGACATAAACTATGTTTATGTACATAAACTATGTTTATGTGCACATAAACATAGTTTATGTACATAAACATAGTTTATGTCCATTTTTGTGCACATAAACATAGTTTATGTACATAAACTATGTTTATGTGCACATAAACTATGTTTATGTTACATAAACTGAGTTTATGTGCACATAAACATAGTTTATGTAACATAAACTATGTTTATGTCATTTTTGTGCAAACGGCGTTTTTTTTTACAGAAACCGTTTATAAGAAACTCAACAGTAGGACAAAATTATTTCAGACACTTTTCTTTCTTAGTCGAACCATCCATGGCACATTTTCATTGTTTCACATCATTCTCATATCGTCGCTCTCAGAGGGGTCTCAGAGGCAGTTGGATGGCTTAGATTTCGTTGTGAAATGTTCCGTCGAGCGTCAAGAATTTGAAAGAGAAACTCTAAAGGAGAAACTTAAAGGGAGCACAAAGACCAGCAGCCTTTGCCGTCGTTTGTCTTTGTTTTTCTCAATTTCGTACAGTCAGTTATTCTAGAAGCTGCGCACAGATAGTCGCTGGCTTCGTGCAAAGCATGCTGGTCTTTGTGCTCCCTTTAAGTTCTCAAATAAGGAGAATTTTAAGAAACTTGCTGTGCATGACTGGGTTTTATTCTTCAATTTCTTTTGACGAAGAAAGTATGAGCAAGCTGCCCCCGAAGTTGCCTGCAAAAATGTTCCCGTGCAGAAACCCAATAGAAACCGATAACCCCCACCCCAGGATGTCAACAACTTTTCGAGGCTACTAACCCTCATCTTCATCGACATCAACGTCTCCTTTATTTGGATCCTCCAGTTCAGTAGCATCGTTTTCAAACTCTTCCGATTCCGGTTCCTCGTCAGAGACTTCTCCTCCATCTTCGGCATCGACTTCCTCAATCACGTCGGACGGACGGCCTTCATCTTTTGTTGCCGGAAGATCCGAGATGCTTTGCTGAACAACTGAGCAGAGAAAAAGAGAAAATAATTTGTCAACGGCATTCGCAAAACGTTTTTAAAAAGCTCTAAAAAGCCCCGAGGGGCGAGGGCTCGATCAGTTTTCAGGTTTCGGGGTTTCGGAGACCCCAGAAAGGGGCTTAAAGGCGAGCGGGGCTTTTTAAAGATAGTGCTTACTCACAAATGACAAGGCTATATATAAACTAGGTATAACAACAGTTGCAACAGTCAGCGAGTGCTGCCGATTAGTATTTGTACCAAATGTGACAGTAGCCAGGTCAATTTTATAGAAATTAATTCACCGATTATCTCTAAGGAAACGTGTATGATGTTTGAATTTTATACATCCAAGACAAATTTTGAGCTCTGAATACCCCCCCCCCCCCGTCGAAGTACCCCCAGGGAAGGATGGAGAGGAAAAGTCAGGAGATTTACTTCATAGCTACTTTTTTGGACAGTACAGATCGAGTATGAAAATAAAATTCACCGATAATATGATAGAAAATAGACAAAATCTAAAGTATAAAAATTATAGTAAGAGTAGTACCTTCCTCATGAATGCAGACCAGTCCCAATACACTCAGCTGCGCTCGCCAAAAGACAAGGTAGGAGATGAAACGGCACATTTGCAAAGCCATGTAATCGAGGTAAACAAAATCCTAGTTTTAATTTAGATTTCTTACTGCCTTTGAAAAGTTACACTAACGGAAAAAATGCTTATCGTTCAGGGGTGCAAAAAGCTGGAACAGCCTTTCAATTGAGGAGGTTAAACAGGCATCTTCGGTTAATGCATTCAAGAGCCATATTTAACGTAGACTGCTGTGTAGATAACATATTTTAGATACCTTGTAAATTGATTTTATTAACATTTGATCATTTTTTTAACATTTAATTTTAATTGTAAATAGGTTTTTCTTTCCTTTGTATTATATTACTATTATTTTATTGTATCGTAGATGGGGGGCCCCTTGAAAATCAGCACTTGCTGTAGGGCTACCCTCCCTAAATATATGAAATGAAATCAATCGTTTATGCCAGAGTGCGAGCAACAACCAATGAATGAACGATGCAAAAGATTTCTCACCATCTTTTTCAGCAATGACCATGAAGATCAAACATGATGCCAATAATGCAGCAAAGAATACTCGTGACATCTCTGCAAGATATTATCAAAAAATAGTTGAAAATAAGACCAGGAGAGCAATGAATACGAATTGCCGACCAACATAAAAAGGCATGTCGAAAAATGTAAAAATTTGCCTATTTCTTCTTATTGCTATTTTGTTTTACAAAACGGAGCAGCTAAAATGAAACACCTGACTCAAAATGCTGCTCAGTGCTCAGAAAAAAGAACAGTCCTGATAATGATAATAGTAGTTACCGCAAAATATGATTTCTCATATCTACCGCTACACTCTTTTTTATAAGAATACTATAAATTTTGTCCAGCCTCAATATTCTTAAGAAATTTTCGTTTTGAGCCTGAACATATTCTTAAAGTATTCTAATTTTTTTTCGAAGCTGATATATGGTTTCAGGGGAACATAGGTAGTTAAAAGAAATGTCATGTCATTACGAGGAAATGGTCAAACGTTCTTAGCTATCATAAAGTTTTAAACATGCTTTTTTAAAAAACGAGATACGTCAGTCATGCGATTCTCTGTTATGAACATTGCTAAACAGGCAACCGCCGAAAAATGAAACACAAATATGGCGAGCTGAGCCTGAGCAATATTCTTGTGATATTCTTAGAAGTTGCATGGTTCTGGGCCTGAGTATTCTTATAAACAATATTCTTATAGAAAAAGAGTGTACCAACTTGCCAATGCTAATAGATATGCAGGTATATGAAAAGCCTATCAGCGTTTTTATGAATGTACACCGCAGCATCTTCCGATCAAAGTTATTCATTAGTTGATCCTGTATTTTTACCTTTTATCATTGACGAAATATAATTTTAAGAGGCTTACCGAACTTTTCCTCTGAAAACTTCAACCTTTCCACCAGTTGCAGCTCTGCAGTCTAGCGACCAAAATTTTGCGACTGCACTTTTATGCTTGCTTGTGACACTATTTTTGACATTTAGTCACTTTTTTGGAATCTGAATTCCGTCATTTGCAAAATTAACGATGTGAAGGAAGTTCTCATTTGCGCTAATTTGGACGCTACTGAGCCTCCCAGTGCCAATCTTTGGAAATTGTGGTTTCAAAACAACCTTGTTTGTCGATTCGATGAACGAGGAACAGGAACAACAAGATGTTACGTCTTGGATTCATTGCTGCAGTCGCTTATTATTGCAAATACCCAGCCCCTTTGATTTGAGCCACAAATCCCTGCTTGAACGCTGTCGCTTCGAACATATCACAGCTCACAGGAGCAAATTTACCATTGGAAAATAAGGGGCTCCGGCCAGTGGGGGAGGGGGATCTGCCGCCTGGTTTTCAGAAGCTTGCCTTGGTACCCACTGTTTTGATGAATTTTGGCGTTAAAGTAAATGAACGGAGATATAGCGACATAATCTAAACATAGCACAAAAGAACAGCAGGCGCCATTAATCTTCCTTTTGTTTTCATCGATCAAGAACATAAAATACAATAGGTTATATTTAGATGGACCCAGTCCCCCTAGCTAAGTTGCTTTTAACCCCGTTGATTTACTTTAAACCAAGGGCGCCTACCTTGTAGGAAGTGTGATTATTCCCAGTACTGTAGAGTAATTGGTGTCCTGTGACCCAGTACAGAGGGTGTCCTAGAACCTTACCGTAACCAAGCAGTACACAGAGTGAGTCCTCTCAAGGTCAAGATGACGTATGAATAAGTTTGTGGTTTCAAATTCCGTTGTTTATGTAACACGATATCAACTGTTATACGATCTGGCCACAGGGAATCAGACAGCGTGATTTTTGATTGGTCAACTCTAACAGACGTTAGAATTTGAAAATCCCAGTTTATTATGATATACCAAGATTAACAGGACTGGGTCATAGGACACCGCGTAAAGTACCGTGGATAAACACACTTCCTGCAAGGTAGGCGCCCTTGGTTAAACTGCCCATTTTAAACTAATGGAAAATCTGCCGGAAAAGGACCCTTGTTTAGAGAATTTTGGTCCAAAAAGCCCACCCATATGCCCGTACCCTAAACATGTTATCCATCCCCCTCCCTTAGGGGGCTCCGGTACTCCGGTAGCAATCCTAGTAACCTTCCCTTCTCTCTGTCACTAACAAATCGACTGTGATTGGTACAAGAAATAGTTTTTGTGGTTAGAGGGGTACGCTCGTATATCTAGGATAGGGGTGCTCAGGCTACTTTTTTGGGTCTAAAGTTTGGGCAAAACTTATTTTTTGGGTCAATGATTTGTACAGTTATTTTTTTGGCTTCCCAAAATTCTGGATTACTTTTTTGGGTCTCAAATATGGGAAAAAGTAAAAAAAATCGGGAAAAACAATTTACAAACAAAATTATACCCTGGGTATCAGCCTCTCTAACGTTAAAAACAGCCTCTCTGTTTTTAACGTTAGAAAGGCTGGTACCCAGGGTAACAAAATTAAAATCAAGTAACATTACTGAAACCAAAATACTTAAATATCCACATGATGGATTTAGTGAGAAATCTAATCAGTCAAGGCAGTTTTCCACAGATTTAAGATACTGACTTCACGACCTTGTTTGTGGATTCGATGATTAGTACCCATCCCCTTTGATTTGAGCCACAGCCAAATCAAACTCATTTTCTCGAGAAAGGCATGATAATGATCGGAAGAAACTCTTGGTTCTTGTAGATTCGCCAAATCTGAGCAAATTATAGCCTGATGACCAAACCCGATTTCAAAATTGGGTCTGGTTATCAGGCTAAGGCTAAGGAAATTATTGATCTCGTGATCTCGTCTAAAGTTGCAAAGGAGAAGAAAGGAAATTACAGAGTAATGATGGTAATGATAGGAAGAACCAAGAAAAGCCTACCTGCCAAGCCCGTAGGATGAAGCGGTGGGCCGGGGGCCTTTGCCCCCCAATAATTTCCAGAGGTTAATGCGTAAATATCCCAGGAGGGGGGGGGGGGACTTGACTTAAATTTGTACGGCGAAAAAGTTTTTTTTACCCTGCTCCAGAATTTTTCGCTCATAATGATAACCTGTTCTAGAAAAAATTGGGGAAAAGTACACTCAAAAACATGAAATTTGACCGAAAAACCACCCGACCCCCCTTTGATCTAGCAGAATATTCCCCTTTGACATGTTTTATTATTATTTTCGTGACAACCTGCTCTAGAAAAATTGCCATCATTTTGATACCCTGTGCTAGAAAAAATTGGTGAAAACGATACCCTTAAAAACGGCATCATGTCCCCGTCGGACAAATTTCAATTGTTGCTATTCGCGGGCATCTAATTTGAGACAAGCAGTCACGAAGATAACCTCTGTACAGAATGATATGCCCAGTGTGATCTCGTGCCTTCCCCCAGTCAATGGCGCCATAGACCTTTTTACTATTCAGGAAAGAATCAGAATCGAACAAACTTTTGCTACACTTTGTCGAATGTGCACAATAGTGATAGAAGCTCTAACGCCACTCGATCGAACGTAACGTAAAAAAGGTTCGATCCAGGCTCCTTTTAGAATAGCTAAAAGGTCTATTGTTTGCTGGGATTCTGCACCTTTCTGTAACTGTGTAGGAAGGGGATCCTTCTATCTTCGGTGATGCTGCGAATGCTAGCCTCTGTGCAGGCTTACATCATCCCCTGAAGTTGACGATAATGAGTGTGGCTAATGATTCGTTCGTTCTAGGATTGTTTTGACATAATTAAGCTGCTACAAGTCAAGAACGTGCCAATTCTGGGTAAATTTGTTGTTGTGCCAGGGTAAACATCATGGTAATTTATCCATCTTATGGTGTCAAATCTGTCTAACATCAAATAAGCCGACGTCAAATGTTGCTATAGGATCGCGGGAAACTTCTGTCTTGTATGCGCTTTATGTGCGCTTTCTTTATTTCAGTGCCAATTAGCAGAGATAAAACGTTAATCAATCGCTTTAACGAGCGTGACACGGAAGTGGGTTACTTACTTTCTGACAGCCTGACATCGAAGCCCCTTCTTAGATTACAAAGTTGGACTTTGTAATCAAAAAAGGATTGTTAGTTTGGGTCATTTCATCATCACTTTAACTTTTAACGATGATGTTATGTTTTTGGAAATGACAATTATGTGGTTCACATAGCCTGCGTGCAGACTCAACAATCCTAAAGTGTAGACTACTTTATAATTAGGATTGTTGAGTATGCACGCAGGGTATGGTTCACATCGTCGAAAAACATGTCGTCGCCAGCAGTTTCTCGTTGTCAATAATCGTTTTCAATAATGTTTTCACGCACAGCAAAGTTTTTAGACTAGGGTGAGAAAGGAAAGATGAAGGTATTCAGAAGTTTTTGCAAGTTCTCTCGCACTTTCACCAATTCATATTTGTAAACCTCGGCATTTCTGCATCTACACAGTCCCTGATCCTGCATTCCCTACGTTCTGTGTTCCTGCATTTGATCAAAAAAGAGCCTGGGACTTGGCCTGGGCCTGAAGTTGTTCTGGTCTTCACTGTAATGGCGCCGAGAACGGCCCATAATTTAATGGTTATAACTGACAAAAATCACTTGCATCTTATGGATAAATGTATTTACCTTTAATTCTGAAGGACATATGATATCACTGCAGAATTCTTATGGTATTCTTTGTGAATATGACATCAGGTAAGCAGTATTTATCTTCGCGAAAGATTACTGCATAATCATCATTCGCAAAGTTGTCGTTTCCTGGTATTAGGCCCAGTTTGACTGACTCTCCTTCATTTTTGCAGCCACTGACGAGGCACCAGTCAAATGGTGCTTCTCCCAAGTGAAGGGCACCGTTGAAGAAGACATCACCGAAGGTGAGTAGCATAATTGATGTTGCTCTGCCCCACTGGACTTACTTTATTTGCTTGCTTAAATTAACGATGTTGGTCCCTCCCCGCTGGGAAACATTTTTGCAGAAAATGGGGGTGGCACGGACTGGTCTGGTTTGCAATGGATGTTGAATTTGAAAGATGCCCAATGTCAACTATTGAAAACACTTTGCTCTAGTATTAGTGCCTCGTTCGTAATATGAGATTTACGTTTGGCAAATTGCAGCTTTTCGACTGCTTTTCGATGTTGCATTTTATTTGCCTGTCCAAATTTGCACCAGCCAGTAAAGTTTGGCAAGTTTGCAAGTAAATACAGTTGGTAAGGTGGAGGGAGTTCAGTAGCTAGCAGATGGTATAGATATTTGTACTGTATCCAGGCATTATCCTTTAATGATGGCACTTGTACACTCTAAGAAGACTAAGTAAGACTTTATTTATTAGAAAACAATAAATCTTTTGTTTATTACCTAGTGTGCAGCTGCTCGGATTGAAAACTGTGCAAGTCTGCAAGTTCCTGCATGTGGAAAATATTGTGCATGTTATGCAGACACTTCAGTTTGGTCCTGGTGAACATAGGATGATTTTCAGAAACTGATGTTTATTCTAAAAGTAGTAATTATATTCTGGAAAAATTCCAGTTTAGTGGTGGTGGGAGGGGGGGGGGAGGGCACTAAATGTGATATTCTGCTTGACAAAATTACCCTAACCAACCACGACTACTTACCCTACACCAAGAATTACATTAAGCCATATAAAATTAATTAGTTGATTCTCATCAGTGCCTGTATCATATTTTGATGCCGCCTCAATATATTTTATATTTTAAGGTAAAAGTACCGCCCTGCCCTGTTAGATTTATAGAAAGTTAAAGCAATTTGTATTTTGTATTGCCTAATTTTGATAGAAATAAATAACCCACCCTTCCCTGGTTTGTTATTTACAACATACAACAACACTGACGTAAGGCCGGGCAATATTCAATATTCACCTTGCAAGGAGGTGAAGAAAGTTTCTTGTTCTCTGATCTTGCGCTAAGGGTGAAAACAGCATAGATGACAGCATCAACAAAGTTTAGATATGGCATTCTCTTTTGGTTTTTTAAAGCTACGGCAGAAAACTGGAGGATTGAGCAGCTCAAAAAGATTTAGGCTCATTTATAAAATATAAAACCACCACCGCATGTTTTTTTGCCCAGTTCTCATGGGAATCAGTGCCCCTTACCATATGACATTATACGACATAGCATTTGAATGCATAATATTTAAATGATCCAATGAAAAGTTAGGATGACACATAACTAGTTGTTACTTACAAAATTTACCCTACTTTACGACTAAAACGATACTAGAGGAATAAAAGGCTGTGTCTACCCTGCATTCAAGCCATAAGTCTTAGTTTGGACAATAATTGCCAATCTTTTAGATTCTGGAAGTATTGTGAGTTCCGTTGGTACTCTAAGAGCCTGTTCATATGGAGGAAGTTTTCCTGGCATTTTCCCAGTGAAACGGGAATCCCCTTTGCATGCTGCAGTCTCAGATTTGCGACCAGACTAATTCTCCTTCACATGCTGCGGTTGTAGAATTGCCACTTACGATCGTAATTTCTTTTTCTCCTGTTTTGATCTCTTCTTCGAGTGAAGATGGGCAAAAACTGGATTAAGTTGTTCCTCAAGCAAGGATAAATTGTTTGCAACGAAAGATGAAGATGGTTTACAGTGAAATTTACTAATTGATGAGTGATGGAAGCTTCTGCAACCAAATTGCGGGTTTTTCGTTGATATTTGTCAAACTTGCCAATATTTTCAGTCTGTTTCCTTCTTGAGATAAAATCCCTTCCTCTCATCCTATATTCACAGGCCAAGCTCATTTTTAGGGTTCTGTATGCATTGAGCTTGTTTCCAGACCATAAGACCATTTTTAGACCAGGGTCCTTTTACGTTACAGAGCATATATACACAATTAACTTTTTAAATTTTAGCTGATCTGATTTCAACTGTTGAATTCAATCACAATGGAGAACTATTAGCCACAGGAGACAAAGGAGGAAGAATTGTGATATTTCAAAAAGATAATGCTGTGAGTCAATCTTGTTGTGAATATTCTGTACAAAAATACAAGGTTAAAGTTGTGTAGTGGGGATTACGACCTTTCTATGACCTTTTACTGACCTTTGAAGGAAATTACAAGGCTATCAATAAGATTCAAAGTTACAACCAGTCTAACACAAGGTCTCCACAAGGCTTCCACAAGGTTTCCACACAGCTTGTTAGCATTGTTCAAGCCATTTATAAGGTTACAGCAAGGCTTTTCTAGGCTAGAACAAGGTTACAAGGCCATAACTTCAAGGCTTGTACTTGGCTATTGCAAGACCTTGTATTTTTGTACAGGATACTTTAAGACAAGCATTTTTTTCGAGCATTGCTTGAAGTATTTGGATACGAGTATCCTGCTAAAAAGAACCAATTTTTCTGGAATCTATGTAGTTGAAACATTTAGCACCTCACATCTTTGGTGCCTTGTCAGTTCGTTAGATCACAGTTTGTGTAAATGATGTAAATGGATTGGATTTTATGTATGCACATGCACTTTTAAAAGATAAAGGAGATTTACCAATCATTGCCAGCTGTTTTCCCCAAAATGCATGCTCAGCGAACTTTTTTGATAATTCTGAATTTGCTGCACGTGCCTTTCCAAGAAATGTGAACTGCTGCATTTTTTCAATATGAAAAAGATTGAAGAATGTTTTCCATTTTGCAGCCAAAAACATCACCACACTTTGGAGAATACAATGTGTACAGTACATTTCAAAGTCATGAACCTGACTTTGACTATTTGAAGAGTTTGGATATTGATGAAAAGATTAATCAGATTAAATGGTTGCAGAGGTGCAATGCTGCTCATTTCTTGCTTTCAACCAATGGTATGTGTTTCTTTGTGTGAACATATTTTTATAAGAAGACAAGAATTTGAGCCAGTACTGGAAGTTTCATAAAATTACCAGGTTTTGATTATCCAGAGTTTCTTAGGAGTTTCTTCCATGTTCTAATAATTTTCTTTTTTAAATCCTGTGCCATTCTAAAAATTAAAAAAGAACGTTTTTGATGCCTTTCCAGTGTTTAGACATTATGCAGCTTTCATTTTATTACCCAACCCCCCTACCCTGGGATAGGCAGGGTTGAGTTGATGCAAGGCTATTTGCCTCCTGTTCACTGAAAAATTTTGCTCCGGGGAGCGGGAACACCTGGGGTGACTCGCTTCTTCTCAAAAGCTTGCAGTTTTAAACTGCACATGCACAGTAGTGTTATTTTCTTTCTCCCGTATAACAAGGCAGGGCTTTAACCAGGGACAAATGCTAGCTATCACCTCCCATTCACAAAAGATTGTTGGAACAATAGGCAGGAACATCACTCACTTTCAGAAGGGAAAAACGTGAATGACCCCGCATCGGCCCTGCCTATCCCGAGGAAGGGCGGAGGGGGTCCGGGCAATAAAATGATAGCTGCATTACTCTCGAGTACCTTACGAGTGTATGATATAGGGAACAAGTGAAAATGAATTACAATTTAATTATTTTCCCAGTACTGGAGTTTCTTAATTTTTTGATGATCTGAGAGTTGAATTTCTTAAGAGCAGTTTCTTATAAAAAGATATGTGTAATGCAGAATCATTCTCTTATAAAGTTCTGGCCATGTAAGCAATGTTTGCCAAACATTTGATATTTTTGATATTTAGTCTGAAAAATATTTTAAACACCATAGAAAATAAACACTAGATGTATCAGGTTGTGCCCTTTATCAGTAGTAAAGAGAGTAAGCAGAAATGAAGAACATAGAAAAGAAAGAACGTTTAATGTGTGCACACCCTACTATATAGATGGGACATGAAGCTCAACTTTGTGGTTCATTGGACTTATTTTTGCCTGGATCACACACCGGGTGTCCCAAAAAAATGTATACGGATTTAGTTGACTCCAGCAATGTGAATTTAGCTTCAATCAAGGTCTAATCACTCTACAAATGTTCCTCGATAGTTAACTTGAACATAGATACCTTGTTTGTTGACATTGGTACTTTGAGAGCAGACATGTTAATCTTGAAAGCTCAAATTTGCCTCTTCCTGCAAACCAGAGCTTTACCCTTTTGGCCTAAGCAATTTCTTAAGGCACAGCATATAAATCAACGATAGCCTTGATAAAGTTTGAACAATATTAGATCTTGTGTTATTCTGTCTTCCAGAAGTCACTCCCCAGTCACCCATCATGAAGTTTCTTAATTTTCATTAATTTTAGCTCTTAGTTTCAATGTTCTTCAGGGATTTGCTTAGGCCAAAAGGCCAAAGTTTTGGTTTGCAAGTGCATGCAAATTTGAGCTTTCAAGATTGATATTTCCACTCTCAAATCACCAATACCAACAAACGAGGTATCTACTGTATGTTCAAGTTAACTATCGAGGAACATTTTGAGAGTGCTTTAGCCATTGATTAAAGCAAAATTCACACAGCTGGAGTCAACCAAATCTGTATACATTTTTTTGGAATACCAGGTATGTTCATAGGAACCAAAGGGTTGGTACTCTGGCTAAGTGAAGATGATCCTCTATGACCAACAAGAGCAGATTTTGTAATACAATAGCAAAAGTTGCGTTTGATTGACACCTCAATTCAAAGCGATTAGCGGCTGCAGACAAAGGAAATTCTCTCAACCAGTAATTCAAAACAAACAAAGCCGCAAAAGTTTCCCCAAAACTGGTAGGGCAAACTCTCGCCTTGTGCAAGCGAAAGATGGTTTTTAAGAGAAGTTATGTGCTTATAGCGAAAGAAGAAGAGTAAATCTAAAGTTCTGTGGCTTAGATTATGTTTATTTGATTTAGGAGCTGTTTTGTAATCGTTTCATTTTAAGCCCTAAAGACGCGAGAATTACAATGCCTTCTGCTCCGCTCCTGAATCAAATAAATATAATCTAAGCGACAGAACTTTAGATTTACCCTTCTTCTTTCGCTATAAGCACATAACTTCCCTTTAAAACCATCTTTCGCTTGCACAAGGCGAGAGTTTGCCCTACCAGTTTTGGGGAAACTTTTGCGGCTTTGTTTGTTTTGAATTACTGGTTGAGAGAATTTCCTTTGTCTGCAGCCGCTAATCGCTTTGAATTGAGGTGTCAATCAAACGCAACTGTTGCTATTGTATTACAAAATCTGCTCTTGTTTCTATGACCAAGATTATGATATGTATGTACAGAATGTATGTAATATTTTGCCAATTAAAATTTGATATCTTCCTATGACATTGTTTACTTGCTATTCTAGATAAAACAGTAAAGTTATGGAAAATCTCAGAAAGGAATGTCAGAATAGATGGACCATTAAATACCAAGACGCCAGATGGCACCTTAGACCTTGATCCTAAAGAAATTAATGGGTTGAAAATACCAAAGCTGCAACCAACATCCTTGATGATAGAAGCTAGTCCAAGAAAGATTTTTTCCAACGCACATACATATCATATCAATTCTATTGCTATAAATAGTGATGATGAGACATACCTTTCAGCTGATGATCTGAGAATCAATCTCTGGCATTTGCAGAGAACGGATCAGAGTTTCAGTATCCTTTCAAACTGAATGATTTTTTTTTTACATAATCAGTTAAAACGTTTTCATACAAAAGGTACCTAAAACAACAAGGGCAGATTTTGTAATACACTAGCATGAATTGCTTTTGTTGACACCTCAATTCAAAGCGATTAGCGATTGCAGACAAAGAAAATTCTCTCAACCAGCAATTCAAAACAAATAGAACCGCTAAAGTTTCTTTGAAACCCAGGTAGCTAGCTTGCTCGTTGTGCATTCCAGAAACTGTTTTTAAGGGGAAACATGAGCGTAGATCGAAAGAAGAAGGATGCATCTACACATCTGCCGCGGGCATTTTATTTGTTTGGTTCAAAAGCCGTTTAGGAGACGATTCAATTCTCTTATTTTTTTGGGTGTTATCAAAACATTTACTGCTCAGCTTCTGGACCAAAGAAACAAAATGCCCGCGGCAGATGTGTAGATATATCCTTCTTCTTTCGATCTATGCTCAAGTTTGTTCTTAAAAATAATTTCTGGAATGCACAGCAAGCGAGCTAGCTACCTGGGGTTTCAGAGAAAATTTTGCGGCCTTGTTTGTTTTGAATTACTGGTTGATAGAATTTCCTTTGTTTGTGATCGCTAATCGCTTTGAATTGAGGTGTCAACAAAAGCCACTTGTGCTATTGTATTACAAAATCTGCCCTTGTTACCTAAAACATTACATATGAGCTACTGTACAACACTACGAGGACGATGCCAGGGAGAGCAAAATACCATGACAACTCCCTGGCCATTCCATAAAAAAAAACATCATACAACTAAATACTATGAAATATACATTTACAAGGAGCTACACATAAGCTACCAAATACGGATACATACTAGGATCTGTTTCACATTGGAGGTCATGGCTAGCACAGGCGATAATGCTGAACAGCAGGAACCCTGACCGAGAAAACACCACCGACATGAAAACAGATGATCTGGTTTTCCCGACCGAGAAAACACCACACTGAATGATTTGTGGTTTAAAACAATTCAGATTGGTAAATTTTTTGACAAGGGATAGGCCATTTCATACTTTGGAGAAAGGGACCGAGGAGGAGAGCATCACCAATTCTGCCAGCCTTGGTAACAAGTAGGAAATCTGGCAAAGCAGCCCCCAGGAGGCTCTTTGTTGGAAATTTCACTCTACCTCACTGAAAGTTAGCGTCAAAAACAGTCCTGGTAATATTAGGCGTGCGATCGCACGCGCACGTCTCCACACACGCCTAAAATGACCAAGGCGTGCGTTTTATCGCACGCCCAAGCATACTTTTTCTAGTTGGACTTTCATAGTTTCTATGTGGTTCTTGATGAATAATGATATGTTTTTCCTTTGGTTTGTTTTCCTTCATGGGCCTTCTCCCGGAGGTCTTTCCGGAGACTTTCTAAAAGTTTGTAGCGTTTTTTAATCGTCACGTCATTCCATTAGTCCATACTGCCAAAATTGCAAAGCGGAGCAGACCGGAGCAGACACATTACGCTTGGTATTCTTGATTTATTTCTAATTTAATTTAAATAATAATGTAATTGTTTTCGTTGAATTTGAGAATGTCTGTCTTCTCTCACTTACTCTGTTTTGATATTGATGAGCTGTTCCAGCATTATATGACATTTGAAAGGCTATTAAGTGTCCTAAACAGTGATAAAAAACACTTTGTTAGATCGCACGCCATCACACGCCTAAAATTTTCTAGGCGTGCGAATGGCAGCACGCCACAAAATTTCATATTACCAGGACTGGTCAAAAAGGTGCTAAGCAGGGACGAAATCAATATATGACTTACCCCTTACACCACTGTGCCACAACACCTTCCATGGAAATTATAGAACTTAGAAATTATAAAATTAGAGGATATAGAAATTAGACAGCACGATATATACCCAGGCCTTGCCATTTGAGGAGTGCCATAGCTCTTGCTCCTCACCAGGCTACTCTCAAATACTGGAGGGGAGTTATAGACACCTCTCCTGAACGTTTCTGAAAAGTAGTAAATTGCACTCCTAGAAAGATTTTTTGTTTTGCTTGTATATATATTCATGCAGAGAAAGCTCACCTGAACATCATAAGGAGAGCCATTTACCGCTCCTCTGCTAAAAATCTTATGGCCAGGCCTGTATATCTGCCAATAGAATTGTCTTTAGTGTTCTTAACATAATCCAAGATATTGTTGACATCAAACCAGCAAACATGGAAGACCTAACAGAAGTTATAACAGCCGCTGAATTTCATCCAATTCATTGCAACCTGTTTGTGTATAGTAGCAGCAAAGGGACGGTGAGGCTGTGTGATATGAGAGAAAATGCGCTGTGTGACAAATATGCGAAACGTAAGTAGAGTATAATTTCAATTGTATTGAATTATACATTGCAAATTAATTTTAGCTTTTAGCTTTGCCACTCAGGGCTGTGCTGTCATTAGCCAAAGTAGATACATATTAAGAAGCCCAAAATAGGTATTTAAAGTCTTACGAAGAGGTGTTTTGGAACATAGTATACCTCCATAAACTATGGTTTTCTTGGAAGTTGTATCATTTTTCCTCCTTTGGTTTAGGATTTACAATGATTTTTTCAACGTATTCCATAAATTCTTTGAGAAAAAATAAACAAAACCATTGCCATTTTGAAACTAACTAAGATATCAGAAAAGTTCCATCGCAGATTTACAGCAAAGTACCCGAAATTTCTTTCAAGCAATTCAATTCAAAGAAAAAATGTAACCGAATTTTACAACCACGTTTTCAAAGATTTGAAAGATTTGAGCTCTTTGCTAACCTTATGCTATTGTTTCACAGTTTTTGAAGAGCAAGAGGACCCTCTGACTCGATCATTCTTTTCTGAGATCATTTCATCGATAGCAGATGTTAAATTCAGTCACAGTGGACGCTACATGCTAACTAGAGATTACCTAACAGTCAAGGTCTGGGATTTACATATGGAAAAGCAGCCAGTCGAAACGTATCAAGTTCATGAGTATCTCAGGAGCAAGTTATGCGCATTGTATGAGAATGATTGCATATTTGATAAATTTGAATGTGCATGGAGTCCAGATGATACGTAAGCAATTCATATTTATGAATTTATGTTATGCCCAGTGGCGGCTGGCACGAAAAATGAGATGGTACTAGAAAAACAAAAATTTGTGAGCGAAGCGAACAAATTTTTGTCTCATGACCAGCTGGGGGGATGGGGGGCGCTGTAAGCCCCCCATTGGGGTCCAGGGGCGAAGCCCCTTTTGCATTTTAAAGCAAATATCGTCATGGATTGTCTCTAAATTGCAAGCTAAATGATTTCCCCAATAGATTTTTGAGAAAGTTGTGTAGGGGGATTTTTAAGTAAAACGTAGCAGGGATAGCATAAAATTTATTGATGAAACTGCAAAACGCTATTTATCTGTACATTATAGTATACATCTTTTTGCAAACCATGCTACTTACTTCTAATGAATTCATTTTTTGAAAATCTTTTCAAACGATGCTGGCTGCATTGCTAGGCTATGACCGCTGCACCGAAATGCAGTGAGTCATGTCGATTATTGGCTGCGGCCACTTAAGAGGCACGTGAGCAATACATTTGATAAGTTAATCACTTGCGGCACCCAGTCCACCACTTGCTAGCCGCAGTTGATGGAAGTACCAGAAATGAAATTCTAGTAACGTGGGTTTCTCGGAGGTTTCTCGTTCAATTTGTGGTGTGCACAAAATCGCATTTCTACTTATAGGACAATTTGAATGGTTCCATTTGCACCAGAAATGTATGGGAGCAGGAAAACAGCTGCCAATTGTTGCTGTTCCCTTCAGTTAATAAAGTTTAAAAGAAGAATCTACATCTTGGCCACGCATCCAGGAAAAATGGTAGCCAACTCCTGCGACACGATTCATTTTCTGCAGAATCCTAGACAGCTAAATAGAAAACAGGCCTAAGAGCTTTTTAACGTACTTTTGAATACCTCAGTATCATTCAATAAACCAGCAAAGTTTGACCATTGTGATTTGATACTGCTGAAAAGACTGCGGGGTCGATTTCGTAATCTTGTTTGGATGTGTTATTTTGGCGGCCATTCAGCATTACCAGAAAGAGGAATCTAGTACTGCGAACGAATTTACTATTGTTGGACTTGTGGATACACAAAGAGTTTTACGTCATAACAAGTCACAAACCACAATAGGATTACTTTCTGCAGTACTGGATGAACGATGTCTGGTACCGTGGAGTACATAAAGGCCTCATTCAATACTGCTCATTCAACAAGGATTAAAACGAGGGAGGTCAGATGTTGAGATATTGGCTCTAGTGTGCTCTACCGCTCTTCCTTCTTTTTGTTTTCTTGGTCAATTCAATTTGTTTTATTTTTGAAATATTAGAAAATAAGACCATTAAAATATATTTCAAGCTTTCAAAATAAAGTGGTACTAGACTAGTACCACTAGTACCGCTGCCAGCCGCCACTGCCTAGCGCATTGGTGTTATTAACTATCTTCACAGTACAGTGAACTGCAGACGTTAGCAGTTGTTTAGCAGGGGTTTAGCAAGCAACTGTCGTAGTTCTTATCCAAATTATTTATAATAATCATATCGTCGTTACAACGAGAGTGAGGCCTACTTTAAACATCGTTTTTTGCCGTGTCGAATCGAACTGTATTAAAAACGGTTTAATATGCCGTGTCTAAAAACTACCGTTTCTAAATACTACGACCATTTGGATATATCGATCTTTCAAATTAAATTTTGACGCAACTTATAACTTCTGGTGATAGAGACCTCCCAAATGACATCAACGGAAATATGCTCGAGCTGACTCCGCAACACATCCATACAACTGGTCGATTAAGATCACCTTAATCTAGCTAAATCAAACTCAACCACCATACCAAACCCATTTTCGTAAAGTCCCCTGTCGCTGTGATTGTATATGTAGTTGTATTTTAGGTTTATGTTCTTCATATGATAATAATAATAATTATAATAATAACAGAACTATTTATACAGGGAAATCTTTTAAATGCCAATGAGGTAGACATGATCTTCTGCTCCCCTTTTGGTATCGCTTTTTGTAGTATGATTGCCACTTCGTAAATTGTAAATTGTTCACTTTGTATTTATAAGAAAAAAACAGTGGAATTGAATTGAATAAAATCTACGAGAAAACAAACGATTGCAATACATGTTGGTCTCAGAATCCCATGGATATCGTAAAGTTTAATCTCTTGAAAGGGACATATCAGTTTGCCCCGAAGGTGTAAGCTGTATAGTGGGAATTGACTGCAAATCGACTAGAATGATGGAAATTATTCTCAGAACAATTTTTTAAGATTTGCAACAAAGCAAAGTTATGGAAGCAGACACGCTATTTGTTTTGATCCCCGTACTTTATTTGGGCTTTGAGCGTGAGATTAACTGTACAAGATTTTCAAAATCATAGCACATTTGTAGAACAGTACGTTTTGCTTTATCAGAAATATACTAACAACATACCCTACAAGATGCTGTGTCCCAATTAGCTTGTTTGTAGGGGAGACGAGGTACGCTTTGTCCAAGGAAACTCATGTGTCCCCCCGCCCGTGCAGTGGGTTACAACTCATGCGCAGTATTGTTTTGGGGGTAAAGCTCTGACGGGCGCATGAGGTTTAACCCACTGCACGGGGGGACATAAAAGTTTCCTCGGACAAAGCGTATCTCGTCTACCCAACCATTGTACGCTAAATTTTTGACCCCCCGGGGGGGGGGGGGGGGGTACTTGACTTAAATTTGTACGGGGGTGTGTCCACGAAAAAAATTTTTTTTTACCCTTCTCCAGAATTTTTCGCTCAAAATGATAACCTGTTCTAGAAAAAATTGATGAAAAGTATACTCAAAAACATGAAATTTGACCGAAAAACGACCCGATCTAGCAGAATATTCCCCTTTGACATGTTTTGACAACCTGCTCTAGAAAAATTGCCTCATTTTGATACCCTGTGCTAGAAAAAATAGGTGAAAACGATACCCTTAAAAACGCCACATCCCCGTCGGACAAATATACTAAGTACCCCCCCCCCCCGGGTTTTTGACCCATTAATAAAGATTTGATTGATTGATTGATAGCATGTTTCTTTCAGTGAGGTGCTCACAGGATCATATAACAACTTCTTCCGCATATTCGGACGAGAGCAGAAGTCTAGCCTGTGTCTAGAAGCAACTCGTGAGAATATGCGACCACGGCAGCCATTGAAGTCGAAGAAAATCACAACAAGTGGAAAACGAAAGAAAGACGAAATCAGCGTCGAATGCTTGGACTTTAGTAAGAAAATTTTGCATATTGCTTGGCACCCAAAAGACAACATTGTCGCATTAGCCGCTACAAACAATCTCTATTTGTTCCAGGAAAAATTATAGATAGGAATTTACATAATTAGGAACAGCAAGAAGTAGCATGGACAATGAGCAGAACGGTACTCATGAAAGAAACTTGTGGAACCCCTCGTGCATTGTACGAAAAGCCAGATAACAATTTAGAAAGGGAGAAGAGGACGCTTTCAGTAGAAATTACGTACTTTGTATCGTAAGAAAGAATGGTTGTCGGTGTTGAATATTTTTACAGAGGGTCCTGATCAGTTGCTATTTAAGATCAAAAGATTCCACATTTTGAGGCCCTTAGTGAACCCCACATAGCTAGGGTGAGTTTTTTAAACAGAAATGATACAGGTCTGATGAAGATCCCGTTTACACTGCACCCCTACAACTCTGGATCCGTAACAAAAGTGTACTGGATTATGTATGTTTGTATGTATGTTAAAATTGGCCACAAAAGTAAAGAATTACAAAGTTTAAAATGTAATAAGAAAGATACAACACGATTTACATAAAACAGCGTTGATCAATACAAGTTAAAATCACCCCTAATTATAGTGATCCAAAAAATCTTCTTGTTGCGTGTAGTGCAAGTGTACAATGATAAACAAGTAAATAAAGTAAGATATAAGCACTTTGATGCGAATTGAAATAAGCACGACGTTTCGAGCATAGCCCGTTATCAAGCCTAATTATAGTGGCAGGGATAGCATTAAAAGGTCGAGTTTACCGTATTTCCATAATGGTCCCCTTAGAGGTGGTTGCAAAAAACAAAACAAAAAAATCAATAGATTTTGCATAAAGCATAACACGATTAGCCTCCTGTTTACATTTTCCCTGCTAATCCGTAACACTTTTGGTCTTTTAATAAATGGAAAAATTTTGGTCTGGAGCAACGTAAATGCTCTTGAACTGCAACAACTTTGTAACGGGCAAAAACTGCACCGAAACGGTGTAGGGCAAAGCGGTTTTACAGACTCAAGAATGGATGCCACAACTTCGGCGCAAGCAACTATGATATGTTGCTCCTTTTTTCGTTTGATTTTGACTGAGTGCAGTGGTGGACACTTAGGGGGGAGGGGGTTCGATCGCCCCCCAATGGTGGCTAGAACAAAGATCTTTTGTTCGAAAATAATAGAAAGAAACAATGCTTTTTAACTGAAACAATTGCTTCGTCCCCGCTGACTGACTGACTGATTGAGTGCACTCAGAAGTGTGAGATCTGTTCTTGAGAAAAGTAAAGTGCATTTTCTTTTCAGAAACCTGAATCTTTTTCTTTACAAAATTCGTCATTGTTACCCCCGTATATAGTTGTAATATAACTCTAGAAGTTATTTGCGTAATCTGAAAACGAACATACAGCATGTCTCGCGTTTATTTGATGCATGCAATGCAGTGGCTGAGACTAGGGGGTAGGGTAGAGTGGATCCAGTCGCCTTGCCCTCTCAATCACGGGGCGAACAACGACAATGACCGCCACTGATTCGATTGCTCGTACCATCTAATTAGCTCTAGATGCTTTAGCGAAACTTTTAACAACAGAACAAAAGTTTCTGCAAAAGTTTAAAATCTTTTTTGCGCATCTTTATTTGATTGCATCGGAAGTCAAGCAACCGCCTATGTTTTAATGATCCTTTTTAAGGGCTCAGAATCGGTTTTGTGTACATAACTGATACGTCGTAATGTATGAACCGCGTTTCATGGAACATAAAAAAACCCAATTTGTGGCGATTCGTGAAGTATAAATGTGTTCCATAGGTGAGATCTTAATTTTTTGTTTTTTAGCTTTCTGAGTTTTGATCTGCTAATTGTGAAGTTCTGAACGATTTTTTAAGAAATATTTGACCAGAGAGAGGCCCAGAGTTGTCTGGGGGTAACTGTAGAGTGAACATTTTTTCAAGCTGGATTTTACTTTAACTACTTGATTGAAATCTAAATAATTTAGTCCCTGCGCAGAAATAATAAGGGGCTTTAGGGCGGCTTCTGAAACATTCTAAAAGGAACCAAAAACAGCACCTCTTGGCCTGGAAAACTAAACTCTGTCTCAAATTAGATATCACGTGAGATTTGCTTCAGCGCAGAACTATTCATTCAAAAGTCTTCAATCATTTTTTATTCGCGGAAATTTTTACGAAACATCTAATTTGAGACGGAATTTGGGCTAAGTGCCGTTGAAAGGTGAAAGGAATTTCAGTTAGCTTTAACTCAGAAATCTACAATATTACACTTAAGTAACGGTATGCCCTGATATACTAAAATGCACGGATCTTCTGCAGCTCATTGATGTGAATGTCGGGGGATATGAGGTCGTTTTCTCTTTCAGGACAACTTGATAAAACCCCAGTACATTTTACAGTTCGAAATGAAAATATTTTGGTTTTTGTTCAAAGGGCAGATCTTCTCAAATGCGTCTCTTGAAAGTTTTATCCCATTAATGTGTAAAATTTCCATCGATGCCAGGGTGTGGTATTATATACCGGGCGAGTCAAAAAACAATGTACACGTTTGGTGGGCTGTGGAGTAAAAAGTATGTGGCCGATATTCAAAACTAAGATGTTAATCTATCAGTCAGACAAAGGTTAACTTAGATGAGAAAATTTTGTTTCATAAAATCACTCATGTTCAAGACCCAAAAATTACAAAAATACCTGTAAGGGGATTTGTATTTGGAGTCGAGAATTCCACCTTCCTTTCTGGTCCATGATTTACGTACTATTGAAACTAAAATTCTATTTCTGACACTGACTATTGAACTAAATTAAATTTCAATGCCAAATACATCATGGGCCAGAATGGAATGTGGAATTCTTGATTCCCATACAAACCCCTTACAAGTATTTTTCTAATTTTTGGGCCTTAGAAGTGAATGATTTGCCAAGCAAAATTTTCTTATCTAAGTTAATCGATTTAAAGATTGAAATTTTAGTTTTGAATATCGGCCACATACTTTTTATTCCACAGCCTGTCAAACATATATACTTTTTGACTCAGTAGTTAACGTCGCATAAGTTGAAGGGTTTTTACGGCAGACGAAAGCTGATTTTCTAGCGGCTAGCGAAACAAAGCTCACGTTTTACGACAAATGAATTTATTTATATTAGAATGGGAGTCTTAGTCGGTCAGCAGAGCGGGAAAAAAATGCTTTTAGTGTGACTTCTGCCTTGAAAGTCCGATCACCTTTTACGTTTTTACCTAACTTTTCGCGTCAGTCAGACTTGGAGTACCGTCAGTGCCCTCTCTAATAAGCCATGTCTCTGATATGCCCCCTCAAGAGTCGCCGGAATTGAGTAGGCCCTGGGGGCTTAATAGATCTTTTGCGATAAATGAACGAAGATATACCTCACTGTGCTTCAAATTCAGTTTTCGTCTGAATTTATTTGACTTACGAGAGGTTAATTGTATTCGATATGGCATTATGTGCGACATAACAAGATTGATATACATCACTGTGCTTCAAATTCAGTTTTAGTCTGAAGTGATTCGACTTGCGAGAGGTTAGGTTAGAGGTTATTGTATTCGATATGGCATTATATGCGACGTAATAGGATTGTTATTTTGGACAACTCTTTTACGGGCCTGATAATAGTTTGTTTATAATTTATAAATTCACTTACTTAATGGCTGTAAGAAAATACATTGTTTTGCACATTGTTTGCAGTTCTGTAATAACTTTTTCGTAATTTCTTATCGTTTTCGTTGTACCTAAACTCACGATGTTTACCATAGCTATTGTCAATCATAGCTTGCAACAGCCTTAATATGTGAAGGCATCCTGACTTAAAGGGAAGCCAGAACAAGTTTCACAAGCCTAATTGATCACGCATTGCAGTTCAGGGGGGGGGGTCAGGACCCATCAGCTGACAGGGACATACTGTTTTTCACGTGGAAAGTCCCCCTCCTAAATTCTGCAAAGTTCTGTAAAATTTAGATCTATTACTCCGTAAATGAAAGTAAAGCCCGTAATTCCCAATGTAATGGAAAAACTTGTCCCAACTCTTAATTCGGTAAAATGTCTCCCGATTAGTACCCATAATTTTTGCAGTATTTGGGAAAGGTACCCCTAAAATAGACCCAACAAAACATGCCGTCTCTCAAAATTTGCAAAGGACATCGAGACCATTCCCATAAGTGTTTCTTTGAAGCAGAATCTTATGCCCATGGACTTGCAATGTCCCATCTTTTCAGTTACAAAATCTACAAATTTATGCAGATGGTTGTAATATCTTGCGGTTAAGGCTGATTTCCGCTCTGTCGAATTTTACGAGCGGACTGGAAATCTGTTTTTTTACGGGAGAAAATATTGCTTTCAATTTGAATATGTTACGCGTAACAAGCCTTTTATTGTGTAGACTTCCGTCGGCTCGGAAAATTCTACTGAATGAAAATCAGCCTTTTTTCAGATCCAACATTGAAATGTATTTGTTTAACCTCGTTCACAATCATTTATGTACACTGCCTTCGTTACCGAATAAAGAGACATCAATGGCTAAATATGTTTCTGTTTGTGTTTTTCCTATCTTTCATTTAAAGCACAAATGTCACATTAGCAATTGGTTAATACAACAAACAAGTTTGGAGTGGAATTCCATTGTTTCGTGACTTTTATTTCTGTTTCGTGAATTTTTATTGCAATAAAACTTCAGCCTGGATCCTGTGCTTTGTATAAACAATAGAGATAATTGCATTGCATGAACCAATCAACTTCGTGACATATGCCCTTTAATGTATATATTATTTGCATTTGGTATTCACAATATCAAAAATATACTAATATAAAACTGAAGCTATTCATTTCAGTAAAATGGTGATAAAACTTTAAAGGTTTGTTTACACCCATTTCAAGTCTAAGCGATCAATCTCTTGATAAAACATCTTTGTTAACGTATTTCGTGCCATGAAAACTTGCGCCATAATTTAGCCATTAAGCGGCATAACACTGACACTTCCAAAGAATATGGTCACATGACTTGAAATGCCGATAAGGTCTCGGGGCCATTTTTAACATACTAGCTGGGTGGGCAATTGCCCCCTAGTTACTTCTTTAGACCTATTGTTTTAGCTTTTGGGACAATAGGCCTTTTGTCCCTTTTAATCAAGGAAACAATAGATTACCCCCCAGTCCTGTTCCCTTAAAAGAGGTTCTGTTAGGTCTATGTATTGGGGAGCTCCAAAAGTCCCAACTTTCGACAGGCCTTGATAAACAGATTAAATCGACCAAGGGTTGCTTTGAGCATTTCAACTCATGTGACCCTCACTCTTGGGAAGTTTCAGAATTATGCTACTGTTTGCATTCATAGCGCACCTGATTTGAATTGGCTGTAAACAAACCTTATTCGATTTTGTCTATCCCTAGACTTTATCTAACGGTATGATTTCAAATCGGATTCAAAGGGAGACAAAGGAATGTTTTGCTTTCCTTTCAATCCATAACGAAATTACCCCGTTTTCGTTTTCTAATCGTTCTGTTTTCAACATCGTTTCCATTTGATGATGTTCACGAAAACGTTTCAATGTACACAGAAGGCCAAACGTTTCAGATTTTCTACCGCCTACTGTAAACGTGGCCAAACTATTTAATTTGCGATTTTGAAATAACCAGCCCCCTAAAAATGTAACATCACTATTGTGGTCATTGTTGGCGAGATCATCACTTGGGGGGTTAAGGGTGTTTACGAAACAACAACTGCACCGGCGGCAACACAATGTTGCTTTTGTTTCAAAACATCAGCTTGAATAGATTCATTCTTTTCATGCGAATTTGTTTCCCTGGAGAGACTTTCAAGTTGTCCTCAGGGAGTTTACGAAACCACAAAGGCGCCCACTGCAAAGGCAACCAATAATGTTGCAGGGAGTTTACGAAACCACAAAGGCGCCCACTGCAAAGGCAACCAATAATGTTGCTTTTGTTTCAGAATATCAGCTTGAAAACAATCCTTCTTTTCATACGAATTCGTTTCCCTGGAGAGGCTTTCAAGTTGTCCTCAGGGAGTTTACGAAACCACGAAGGCGCCCACAGCAAAAGCAGCCAATAATGTTGCTTCTGTTTCAGAACATCAGCTTGAATAGATTCCTTCTTTTCATGCGAATTCATTTCCCGCGGAGACTTTCAAGTTGTCCTCAGGGAGTTTACGAAACCACGGAAGGTGCCAACTGCAAAAGCAAAGCAACCAATAATGTTGCTTCTGTTTCAGAACATCAGCTTGAATAGATTCCTTCTTTTCATGCGAATTCGTTTCCCTTGAGAGACTTTCAAGTTGTCCTCACGAAACGACGAAGGCGCCAAAACTGTAAAGGCAACCAATGCAATGTTGCTTCTGTTTCAGAACATCATCATCAGCTGGAATAAATTCCTTTTTAAATTTTTTCATGCGAATTTGTTTCCCTTGAGAGACAATAAAGTTACCTTTTCAATTGTGCAACTTTGAAAACCCACTTCAGGTGTTCTGTACTTCAGAACGTCTTCGAAGTAAACTCACTAATTTCAAATGTTAATTTTCAACGATAAAAATATGGTTCTCATGCATTTGACTGAAGAAGAAGGTTTGCAGGATACACGATGACGTTCTGGCTGCCCTCTGGCTGGAGTTGCTGTCCTGGTTCGTAAACTCTCTAATCTTTAGACAATACAGTTTAAATCCTACATTCATGCAAACAGTCGCCTGTTACTTAGAGGACAACCATTCCTTGAATAGATTTTGCATTTCTTCACGTTTTACAGGCGATCCAACATTGACTGTCGGTATAATTTTGCTAGGCTTGAAATGTTGAACAAACCACTGAAGCTCTGAGAAACTGCTGTGTTCACTGTATGGTACACCTGTAAAGAAAGGCACATTTAGACTAGTAATAAATCGCCCAAAAATCTAAAGAATTCGAATGACTACGATTTCAAAATTATGCAACTTTTTGATACGATAAGGTCTCCGAAGTACCATTATGTATTTGACTAAGTGGACAAATTACGTTTTGAAAATTTTCCTGCTGCAGAAACAGTGGCAGACATTTGGGGGTGAGTTGTTCGATCGCCTCCATGTTGGTTAGAACAAATACCTTTTGTTTGAAAACAATATAAAGAAACAATCCAAATTTTTTTATGGGTTACAAGGTTCCTGAAAAGCTTAAGAGAGACCTCAATAAAATTGCTGGATAATAACTAACCGTAGATTGTAACGTTTCCAGAAACAGTTGGTCGTATCAAATCCAGATCCGTTGCCCTCTGGTTAAATGTCCAACCAGTTGGTTTGAAGGCAACAACTTTTTGAAAGCCTTTATGTTTGCTCAGATGGCTTTCCAATGACTGTAAAGGGGAAATGGAAAATTAGATCGACACGCAAGGGCATTTTACCTCTCTCAGGAGTTATAAGAAATAAATCTTCAAACAAACACTGAAGATTTTCAATCCTATGGCAATACATGTGCAGACGATATCTCTCATCCGTGAACAATTGTACTTTCTTTATTGCTCTATACCAGACGGTTCTTCATGATTTTATCAAGTATTTTAGGTCTTTTCAGGCATTTCGCAACCATGAGATTTTCATAAATATGCGAGCAAAATTATAACAGTGGTTCAATTCAATCTCTTTGATTAATTCTAATCCATCAAGTACTCTTGATGCAGTGGCATGGCCACGGGGGGGGGGGCGTATAGGGGGGGCCATTGCCCCCACTTTTGTCGAAAGATGGTCATCGAGATTCCTCTAAAAGCGAAGAGACGATAGCTGGGTATAGGTTGGTTAAGAATTTTCCGAGAAATATCAAATCTTCCATATTAGCACTGGCAAATATGGAATCAGGGGATGCACTCTAAGCCAAAGTAAAGGATGTTTCTTCAGAATTTTCCTCATGCCCCAATTCATAGGATAACTTTCACCAAACTATCAAAGATTCCTTGTCGTTAATGGTAAGCATGATATTGGGAGATGCATTCTAAACGGAAATAAAGGGCATGGCTCCAAACATTTTCCTGGGGCCTTCGTCCCCAGACCCCATCATTTCAATGCCCTCCACTTAATTTACTCTGGCCACGCCGCTGTACGCTATGATTTTCAAATTTTGGAGCTTTTTCTGGCTCAACTAGTAGTTTTTGAAAGCAGCTGAGGGATTTAGAATCAGCTTACAGTAGTTTATTAAAAGCCTTGCTTTGTTGGTGCCAAGTAACCTCTAGGCCATGACTGTAGTTATTTGCTTTTTGAACTAACTGTGACATCAATTCGATCTTAACATGCCTGTTTTAGGTGAAACTTGGTAGAGCAATCTTTGGGACAAACATTTGTTATAAATATATCCTAAATATACCACTTTCAATGTAAATACAGCACATCTTGTACCCACCGTAACATTAATGTGATTCATAGGTAATACATGAACTTTTGCAAGACTCCAATTTGTTGTAAGTCGATCAGCTAACTCGTCCCATTCCAAACAATTCAGTATTCTTTGTTTACTCGTATTTGCACAAATTTTGCAGTCCAATGCTTTCGCGATTGCTATGAAGATTAAAATGAGAATTCATGAATTCATCTGAACGAAGTCTTGACTTCAACAAATCGGACATCAATCAGTATGCTCTGGTATTCTCTCTTTTACCAGCTACTATCGCAAGCAATCTTAAACGGAATGCAAGCATATAAAAGTGACTGCAGCCACTTGCGGTCAAATTCTAGCCTATCAGATACCAGCATTTCCTATTGACGTAGATTAGTTTCTCAAATATGGTTCGGCACGTGCAATAGCCTGTTATCTTTGCATGGCTATTTTTACCAAAGGCCTATGAATGCTTAGGTTCCCTTTAATTGATTTCGTGTGTTGTATCATAAGTTATAATTTGGAAATTTCATCCCTTCCTATTAAAAACTACTATTTCAAGCATAGTTTTAAAACACCTTTCATATTTTGTCTCAAAATTTTCACCGCCCTTCGTGAGAAACGCGTTTTGCTCACATACAAAACGCGTCCTTGCATCGTATTATACAAGGCTACGGGAAAACCGCGGGAAATGTGCGATTAACGCAAGCTCGTTCTGTACTTTTAACCCTATCTGACCTCTGGGTGATTTGAAACACTCAATGCCTGGGCCCCCCTGTTTATTTCTGTTGTCATAAGAGATATGACAGCCAAACTTGGCACAAAGGTAGTTCATTATGTAAACAATGAAAATTTGAAATCATAATCCAATTAGCGATGTTATTGTTGTTGCTAGAGCATGATGATCATTATGATGTCATATGACGTCATATAAATGAAAGGTTGCTTTTTTCATTTTTCATAAAGAAACGAAAGATATAGATCAAAATATATATAAATTCTTAATTTAGACTTACTTGGACCAATTAAACATGATTAAAAGAGATACAAAGTATGTTTTTCACAGAGTGCAGTATGAAAAATTGGTAACCATGGAAACAAGGCTAAAAATAGAATGTCCAAATTGTTGCAATTTTATTGCTCAATGATACAAAGTTAAACTTACGAAGTATCAGAGGCCTGCTGCATGTGTGGAAAACAGTGTAATCAAAAATGTACTAGGGGGGGGGGGCGGAATCCGCCCCCCAGGTCAGATAGGGTTAAGACCTCGGGTTTTATATTTTCATGTGGAACACAAAACCGGTTAGTATGCGCATAATATTAAGTTCAGGGCATATTCACTTCTAAACTAAGAATGACGGGAATTCAGAGGGAATTTAGAAAAGCTACCTAAATATTGCAAGGAAGCAATGCACGCGTTTTTCAAACGCTGATGGTTTCAAATTGTCTGTGCGGTCTAACCAAGGGCGCCTACCTTGTAGGAAGTGTTTTTATTCCCAGTACTGTAGAGTAATTGGTGTCCTGTGACCCAGTACAGAGGGTGTCCCAGAACCATACCGTGACCCAGCAGGACACAGAGTCAGTCTTCTCAAGGTCGAGATGACTTATGAATAACTTTGTGGTTTCAAATTCCGGTGTTTATGTAATACGAGATCAACTGTTATACGAGTTGGCCACAGGGAATCAGACAGCGTGATTTTTGATTGGTCAACACTAACAGACGCTAGAATTTGAAAATCCCCAGATAAACAGGACTGGGTCACAGGACACCAATTACTCTGTGAACACTAGGTCACGGATACAGTACAAGGAAGGCGTCCTTGGTCTAACAAGGCAAATTCTTTAACACTTGCTAAATCTCTGCTGATGCTATGGTCAAACAAACTTTGGCAAGTGTCTGCAATGATTTTATCAATTAATACTTACATACAAAAACTCTTTCTTTTCCAATTGAATATGTTCCGGATACAATTAAGGTCTTCGGTACGCGTTCTACAGCCTGAACAGCTTTTTCAACTGCAAAATCAACTGTGCTTTGCTGGGTTGGGAAATTGTACGAGGGATTGCAATATCTGAAATGAAAACGTAGAAAGTTTAAACCATGGCTATTCATCTTAGCAGGAGACTAAACTTATGACAATGAGTCTTTTGTCTCCCTGTGCACTTTGACTTCAAGATGGCACTTCGATCAACAGGCGCTTGGCCTGTTTAGCAAGGTACCGCAGGGATACAAGGGATTCATCGTCATAAGTCTAGCAGGAGACCCCATGAAAAGTTGAACACTGGTACGTTTCGAGATTAATGAGTTTTGAAGTGTAGGTTTAAAGGGAATCGACATAGTTAAAAGCTGGCCCGGGCCAAGTTAAAAATACCCTGCGTTTCATTGAGTGGCGAAGGAAACAATGGGTTTGTGGGCGTTTCTTCAGCCTATTTATAGCAAAGACAGTACTTTGAAAGAAGGAGATGTCCTTCCTTCTCCAACAGCTCCTTGTGACTGGATTCTGAGCTATATGCAACGACCATACTTGTTTTCTGAGCGTTTCACCACGGCCTGTTAACTGGTCAAATTATACAAGACAAGAAAAGGCAAGACAGAACCTACGTTGTATCTAAGTAAAGTGCGTCCATTCGGATGTTCTGTAAGGGTGTGTGGTCTGCCATGGTTTGAATTGCGCGGAAGTCACCTGAAAAGGATTGGAAAAAATTGAGAGTAAAAAGAGAAAAACAGGGTAGGGTAAAGTGCGTCTGCTATAGTAAGTCTATGAAGCTTTTTAATACAATATAATATAAAATAAAACGGAAATTTCTGAATATAAATGGCCAAAAATATTTTAATCTCAAATGCGGGCTCGTCAAATCGAAGAAGGGTTGGCTGTTGTTTGTTAGAATATCTTAATATGAGCTTGGCTGTTGTTTGTTAGAATATCTTAATATGAGCTGCCTGTTTCTATGCAAAAATCCTCTCAGATGTTGTCCATTAATTTTGTAAAATAAGTTTACTGAACAGGTCCTGCCGTTGAACAATTTCATAGCCAAGAATACTGCATTTCATTATCTGAATCTTAATTGAACTAAACGAGGACGTACCAGTATGCAATATCTTTTTACCACCTTGTAGGGTGAAGAGAAACATCACTGATCCAGGGCAACTGTAATCAAGAAGTTAGAAATGCTAAAAATATAAAAGAAGTCCTGGAGACGTGATTCCTTGTATTCGTTCAACTGTTTTTCAAAATTCTGCCACTCCTAATGTTTCACTGCATCCAACTGCAGTCAGTAAAACACTCTTTGAACTGCAGACAATTTTTGGACACGAGAGAGGTGTCAGTAGACTTATAACGTTGAATCCTAGTAATCGCTACCACCCATCCCCTAAGCTCGTAGCTCACGAACCATTTATTAGCTTGCTAAAAACTGATAATGCCTATGTAGCTAGCATAACAAATTCGACAATAAACTTTATTTCGTCAAAATCGGTCGTCTCGTTATCATATTACAAGCGATTATATAAAAACGCTTCATATCAAAATCCTACAAAACAGAGCATACGACTCAAATCTCTCGAATCTTGAAAAAGGCGGGTGTAAAATTTTATGACATTTTTCTATGAATTGAATGGTTTGAAAGAAACTTATGGTAGTTTGCTGTAAATCTGCAGTGGAAACATTTTGATATCTTGATTTCTTTCAAAATGGCAGCAATTAAATTATTCTTGAAAAAATTCATGTAAAGTTTTGAAAAAATTTAAATCATCGTAAATCCTGAAGAGGAAAGCTGATAAAACCTTCAAGAAAACTATACTTTATGAAGGTCTACAATATGGTAAACTTGCCCCAAGTCTATCTCTTCCGTCCGTCTACCGTTCCCTTTTTACGGTAGTTCCTGGATCCGCTATTTCATGGATCTACCATTCCAACATTCCGCCAAGAGAGTTCGAGAGATCTCTCGAGCTGGCAGACCCTCGATACATCAGAGAATGAAATACTAATAATAGAAAGAGAGCTATCATGATCTCTGATTAATCAATATCTAAATAACTACTAATCAACAGCTCTATCAGAGTAATCATTAATCAGAAACAACTGAAAATACCATGAATAGCAAGGAGAGTCATGATCTCCGATTCATCAATATCAGAAATTTCATGTGGTACGTCATAGGAAAGAAAACGAGAGATTGAGAGAATCTAAGGGTGAACAGGGTGGACAGGGTGGACGGGTGGACGAGTTGCACGTGGTACGTCATAGGAAAGAAAACGAGAGATTGAGAGAATCTTAGGGTGGACAGGGTGGACGGGTGGACGAGTTGCACGTGGTACGTCATAGGAAAGAAAACGAGAGATTGAGAGAATCTAAGGGTGAACAGGGTGGACAGGGTGGACAGGTGGACGAGTTGCACGTGGTACGTCATAGGAAAGAAAACGAGAGATTGAGAGAATCTTAGGGTGGACAGGGTGGACGGGTGGACGAGTTGCACGTGGTACGTCATAGGAAAGAAAACGAGAGATTGAGAGAATCTTAGGGTGGACAGGTTGGACGGGTGGACGACTTGCACGTGGTACGTCATAGGAAAGAAAACGAGAGATTGAGAGAATCTTAGGGTGGAGAGGGTGGACGGGTGGACGAGTTGCACGTGGTACGTCATAGGAAAGAAAACAAGAGATTGAGAGAATCTTAGGGTGGACAGGGTGGACGGGTGGACGACTTGCACGTGGTACGTCATAGGAAAGAAAATGAGAGACTGGGAGAATCTTAGGGTGGACAGGGTGGACGGGTGGACGAGTTGCACGTGGTACGTCATAGGAAAGGAAATGAGAGATTGAGAGAATCTTAGGGTGGACAGGGTGGACGGGTGGACGACTTGCACGTGGTACGTCATAGGAAAGAAAATGAGAGACTGAGAGAATCTAAGGGTGCACAGGGTGGACGGGTGGACGAGTTGCACGTGGTACGTCATTGGAAAGAAAAGGAGAGATTGAGAGAATCTAAGGGTGAACAGGGTGGACGGGTGGACGAGTTGCACGTGGTACGTCATTGGAACGAAAATGAGAGACTGAGAGAATCTAAGGGTGGACAGGGTGGACGGGTGGACGAGTTGCATGTGGTACGTCATAGGAAAGAAAATGAGAGACTGAGAGAATCTTAGGGTGGACAGGGTGGACGGGTGGACGAGTTGCATGTGGTACGTCATAGGAAAGAAAATGAGAGACTGAGAGAATCTAAGGGTGGACAGGGTGGACGGGTGGACGAGTTGCACGTGGTACGTCATTGGAAAGAAAAGGAGAGATTGAGAGAATCTAAGGGTGAACAGGGTGGACGGGTGGACGAGTTGCACGTGGTACGTCAATGGAACGAAAATGAGAGACTGAGAGAATCTAAGGGTGGACAGGGTGGACGGGTGGACGAGTTGCACGTGGTACGTTTATTGCACGTGTGATCACTCCAGTTTTAATGCGGAAGTGAATTTCTAGAGTTATTGTCTATTTTTTTGCACATTGTTCACCAAAAAAAACTTGAGATTAACACAGTTTCATGGACTGAATCGGTACATTTCACGAACCACATTAATTGTATTTTATAACCCATGATGTTTTTAAAACGAAAGTTTTATTTCCAATTCATCTAATCCAAAGGTATTTGTTTATCATTTGTCTTTTTCTTCTTTTTTAGGGAGAAAATCAAATTACTAATGAATTATTTATGATTGATAAAGTAAAAAATTTAGAAACATTTAGCCTCAAAACATGCTGTATCCAAAAATATTTATTACTACTTAATGGGAACATTCTAGCTCGAGAAGCTTTTTAGATGAAAAAGAATATTGACCATTATAGATCGTATTGACAAGTATAATGTCGCTTTGGCGAAAAATTTGAGTTTCTGGTCTTTTTTGTAAATTTGGCGGACAAAGGTAGAACTGCTTATGTTAAAATTTGGAGATACTGGTCTTTTGTTCTTAACCCTATCAAATTTGGCCCCCCCCCCAGTAGACTTTTTGTTATAACTCTGCCAGGAGAACAACTATGGCCCGGAAACTTTCTGACTTTTTGCTGCTACGTACTATGCAACGACTCAAAAAGTTTTATAAAAATATTTTGACAAATGAGGGGGAGGGAGGCAATTTTCTGGAACTGACTCAGTCAAAATCGCCAATTCTCGAATATTAATTTTCGTGAAAAAATAGCAAAATCGCAATAGTTTGCAAATATATTTTGCTGGGTAGTTTTATTTGATGTAATCTATCATGATTTTCATGTTTGGATGGAAATTGTGCTCAAAATGATATTTTATCGCATTTTTCCTGATTTTGATCGACTTTGTCACTTTTCTTGACCACACAAGGAAAAATGCTGACACAAGCAACAGAAGCAATAATGACGACAAATTTTAGGTTAATTTTCATATTCTCATAAAGTACATGCCTGTGGCTGTTAGTACACCAAATCTGGTTGCTCTATCTATTTCCCGGCAAGAGTTAGGTAAAGGGGGGGGGGGCCTTGTTGCCCCGTTACAACCAAGATAGTACGTGTCAGATAGCCTAACCAAAGGTAGCACCAGCAACTTACAGGTAAATTTTAGGATTTTGATTGGATAGGAGGTCAGAAAATTTGATTTCTAGGACAAATTGATTTTAAAAAAGGAAGACTGATTTTAAGATTTCACATTTGTCTCAATGCAGTCAGTGAAAAAAAGTCAATGAAACTTGATGTAAGCGTAGCAAGTAAGAATGGTGGCCGGGGGGGGGGGCTTGGCTTGCCCCAGGGAAATTTTTCATGGCCACGCCCTTTACATCATTGGAAAGCGCCCCATTTTTGAAGAATTTGCTTTTTAAAGAAGCAAAGGTTCATAAATGATGGGGTCTTTCCAGGAAAATTTTGAAAATAGGACTTCAATTTCACGAGGATATACACTCACTTCACTTTTTCATAAGAAACCACTTATAAGAAACGGTAGGCTCAATTTGTCGAAAGCTAAGGAACAACCCTACCTGAATTGAAAAAAGCTAAGAAACTGCTGTAATTTTCAGTTTTAATTTTCCTATCGCACTCAAAATTATTTTGACATTGTACAATATTATCCCTTATATTACCCGGGGAGGGGGTACTTGACCAGTTTTTGGTTGGGAACTTGCCGTTAAAGCTTCAAAAACATACCCGTTCCTTATACCAATTTTCCGAAAAAGTATACCCGACCTTATAACAATTTTCCAAAAAAGTACACCCGACCTCATACCAATTTTCCGAAAATTTATATCCGACCTTATACTTATACCAAAATCGTGAAAATCGATACCGTTCCTTATACCAAAATCGATACCCTTCCCGATGGCACGTCCCCGTACCCAAAATATGCGAAGCACCCCCCTCCCCCGGGTTATATTACTCCTGTTTCTTGACTGTATGATAATCTGAAAGTCAAAGGTTCAAATCAAAAGTTCCTTTCAAAAATACATGCATGCATTTCCACTGCATTGACCAAGAATTGCATAGGAAAGCTACTATTGCAATGGTTGAAAGGAAATTTTTCATGCTGTCGGCTTTATCTTTAGATATCTATAAAATAAGAGCTAATTCAAGCCTACTACACGTATTTCTTTATAAGAAACTAAGAATTTTGGCCAGTCTGAAAGTTTCTTAAAATTATCAGATTTTCAGTACACGTATTTTTTGTAAGAAACTAAGAATTTCGTCCAGTACTGACAGTTTCTTAAAATTATCATATTTTGAGTACTCAAAGTTTCTTACGAGTCTCTTGAAGGTTCATAAAAATTTTCATGTTCACTGCATGTGCCCTTGTGAACATTTCAAAACAATGTTTTTGTAGCCTTATGTTTAGACATTACTCCAGTACCTTATGAGTAATATTATACAGGAAACAAGTGAAATTAAAGTAGAAATATATCAAGAATTTTCATGCAAAAGCTTCCCTTGCTTCGTAACTTCTGTCATCCTGGTTCCTGGCGAAAAGAAATGCGTCCCGAGACAGAGACCTGACCAGTGTTACTAGAATGCAACTCGTCCACCCTTCCACCCTGTCCACCCTTAGATTTTCTCAGTCTCTGGTTTTCTTTCCTATGACGTACCACGTGCAAGTCGTCCACCCGTCCACCCTGTCCACCCTAAGATTCTCTCAATCTCTCATTTTCTTTCCTATGACGTACCACGTGCAACTCGTCCACCCGTCCACCCTGTCCACCCTAAGATTCTCTCAATCTCTCATTTTCTTTCCTATGACGTACCACGTGCAACTCGTCCACCCGTCCACCCTGTCCACCCTAAGATTCTCTCAATCTCTCATTTTCTTTCCTATGACGTACCACGTGCAACTCGTCCACCCGTCCACCCTGTCCACCCTAAGATTCTCTCAATCTCTCATTTTCTTTCCTATGACGTACCACGTGCAACTCGTCCACCCGTCCACCCTGTCCACCCTAAGATTCTCTCAATCTCTCATTTTCTTTCCTATGACGTACCACGTGCAACTCGTCCACCCGTCCACCCTGTCCACCCTAAGATTCTCTCAATCTCTCATTTTCTTTCCTTTGACGTACCACATGCAACTCGTCCACCCGTCCACCCTGTCCACCCTTAGATTCTCGCAATCTCTCGCTCTCTTGCACCCTTAGATTCCTTCAATCTCTGCTCCAAATCAATGCTCCAAAATGATTGAGCTATTGATCAATCATGACTATCCACGTGATCAATCAGAGATTGGTGATCAATCCACTATGATCAATCATGATAAACTGGAATGAAATGTTGATCCCCTCAATTTCTATTAGTAGGATTTCATTCTTTGATATATCGAGGAATAGCCCTCGAGCTCTCTGGACGGAATATTGGAATGGCAGATCCAGGAAATGGCGGATCCAGGAACTACTGTACAGGGAACGGTAGACGGACGGAAGAGATAGACTTGGGGCAAGTCTAACAATATGGTGGCAAGCAGGAATCTTTAGCTTTTCTGGTTTAGGTTTTAGAAATTTGATGACGTCATATCCTCAAATTTAATAAATGCCGCAATTTTGAAACTAATCAAGATATCAATAAATTTCTACGGCAGATTTACAGCAAAAAATGCTCAGTTCCTTCCAAGCTATTTAATTAAAAGAAAACTGTGAAAGAATTTTACACCGACCTTTGTAAATAAATTAAAAGACTTGAGCACTATGTTACAAAATAGGCCTAAAATCCGGGTTATGTTTATAAACAAAACAAAATACCTACTGGTTAGCATCGAGAAGAATGACTGTGACACCATTGACATCGACTTCTTCATTCATCGGTAATTCAGTGATATATTTTGAATCGACTTTAATTTGCATGCGAACCAATGCAGCAGTAATCTGTTCGTAAGAGCAAATGACAGAATTACGAAAATAATGCAGCAAAACCAGGGAGCAAAAATCACCTTGCTATGAATATATTCAAGGTGCAAACATCACCAAAACTATCACATGGTCTAAAGGGTCGTGCACCAGAATATCGCTCCAAATTGCTCGTCAAAACTTCCACTGGAAGTATTAGGGCATTGCAAATACTGAAACTGAACTTTTACCACCTTTACGGAAAACAAGCAATTGACAAAAGTTTTATCTTTTCGTGGACCTAAACTTTGGAATCAGCTTGAATGTGACGTTAAATACCCACTCTCCCTTGCAACTTTCAAAAGGAGACTAAAAAATTATCTATCAGTAAAACATTGCTCGTATATTTTGTATTTTATATTAAAGGAATTGAGTCCATATAAATAGCTGAGCGTTAACGCTATGCTGACAAACTGCTGACGACCCTTTGTTATCGCACAATTGTGCTAAAGTCATTAGTAGTGGAGACCAAAGACTTCTTAATCCTTGCATTATCCTTAATCCTTGCATTATTAAGAAGTCTTTGGTCTCCACTACTAATGACTTTAGCACAATTGTGCGATAACAAAGGGCCGTCAGCAGTTTATCAGCATAGCGTTAACGCTCAGCTATTTATATGGACTCAATTCCTTTAACTTCCTAATTACTCAGTTTTCATTTTAAGTTGTATCTTTTTGCGACGGCTCCCTGAAAAGAAGTCCTTACGGACTGACGAGGCTATCGTGCCTAAAAAGTGAAAAAGAATTAAACTTGAACTTGACAAGCTAAAATTTGCGAAGGAGCACAAACAAAAAGTAAAAGAAACAGCGAACGATAAATAAGAAAAGAAGCACCACGAAGCAATGTCTTGTGGAATAAAATCAACCAGCAACCCCCTCCAAGAGCTTGCGCTTGTCAAAACAATAGAATCGCCTGACTTTTGAACTTAAAACTCGCAAATTACCCAATTGTTGCAAAGTGATGAAAACTTGCTGATTGTTTTGGACTAATGCTGGTCACAGAAGAAAATCACTTAGGCCAAAAATCAGTCTGCACTGCAGCTAATTAATAAGAGCAGTGAAGCAAACTAACGTAGAGAACTCTAAACTCATATTCTGAGTCCTTGCTTTGTTACCGCAACTTCCATTGGCGCTAAAACCAGAAGAGGCATGAAGTTTAGTTTTTGGAGCTGTAACGATATTAGCCTTACTTTGCTAAGGTGGTAGCAGCAAAAGGAGGCCTCCATTCTAAGACAGTGAATCAAACAGTGAATAATTTACCTTAGAACAGTACATGTTTTGACTAAATGTTTTCTTTAGCCCTCCATAATGATCATAATGAAAATGGCTCAAAAAGTATGCATCACAGTCAGGAATTGTTCCATAGCTGAATGCATCAACTGTTATTGATGTGCCTACAGGGAAGCAAGGAAAGCAATCAACATCTGGTTTATGATTCTGAAGCACTCTTTGATTAATTTAAAGAGATACAACAAACTCTCATGTGAGGAAACAAAACGTTTTGGGTGGATAGTTTATTGTTCTTTAAAGAACGGGTTTCTCACATCATTAGACTGATTACACGAGTCTCAGTTTTCCGCATTGAATTGGATTAAAAACGTTGAACGAATACAAGGAATCACGTCGTCAGTCTATCACGTCATATGGATAGGATTTGTTTGAAGGGCAAGTGCAGGGTTGGTATGATTGATGATAAATACGAGAATGTAGTGTTATAAATGGTGTATTGTACATTGTACCGTTTTGCCAATCTCGAGCCCAGGGCAACAATGGGTGCCCTGGAATCGAGGCTGCTCTTTTCCACCATTTTTCATCTATTCCTTCAAAATTACTTGTTCAAATAAGCAATTTGTGCGTGGTGGCGTCATCACAAGCAATGATTTGGGAATCTTTGTGCGTGATGACGTCATTATGCAAAGTCTCTCATTTGAATATGTAATTTTGGAGAAAAATCGTGGAAAATTTGGTTGGTCAAAATCGGTAGAACCGTTCAAATATTACAAACGATTTTAAAACAGTAAGTATAATTTCAAAACATTTTGAAGGATGAAAATGAGATTACTTATTACCTGGAATCTTCTTGTAAAATGGACAAATCTTTGGCTTTCCTGAATTTCCATAGGATCTTTTTCCAGACTTGTTTCCATCAGCACCACTACTCGCAGACTCTTTCTTGCCAGCTTTACTCTGATCAAACTTTGAGATTGGTTCTCTGCGCAATATGGTGTTAACAGTTGGAATTTTCGCTGCACCAGTAGACTTTGCTCCAAAATAATTACCAATACCTGTCTGACGTAGCTTTTTACTATCATTAGGGGTAGAGATATTTTGAGCACTGGATAAATTCGTAGTAGGTTCCATTTGTTTTGAATTGGAAGAAGAGCCTGAATCTGATGTCAATGTCGGATTTTTTGAGATGGTAGAAGAGCTCTCACTTGCATCATTAATAAAAATGACAGAGCTTGAATCTGAGCTACCACTTCCTTGTGATGAGCAGTGCGCAGAATTTGACTTTTCAAGAAAGTTACTGTTATTTTTAATGGAGTCAGAATTAGTTGAGATATTGCTTGGCTTTGAGTTAGATGCCGTACTAGAATGTGATTCTGATGCATCTATGCCTTCATTGGCCTCAAAATCGGTCTCAATGCCTACCTCCATGATATTCAAATGACTTTTAGCATTTTCCGCTTTGTCGTTAGCTTGTTGAAGTTTGTGATTTTTGCAGACATCCTCTAAAGTTGAAGAACCACAGCTCTCTGTTTCTAATTCATCTACTATCTCTGAAAGTATTTTTTCATAGCTGCTGTTCATTGATTTGTCACTAATGCATGAATTGGAGCCTAATGATTTGTTCAAGATTTTGCTGCCCAATTCATCCATGTTTGAAGGATCTACTGATTTAAGTTCATTTGCATTCTCTCTGCAGTCCTGGTCTAATGCTTTGGTGACAGTACTTGTTTCTGCAAATTCCATTTTGCCTTGAATCTCATAAGTTTCATTTTCCTTTGGAAATCAAGATTTCACATTATAACATTTAGGAGATCAAAGGTTCATTACTGATTTTACATCTACGGAGATACGTAACTTTCATTATGGGTGTGCACACCAAAGCAATACCGTAAGTCCAGGACGAAGGCCCCACCTTCGAATAAGCTCCCTTTGAATAAGCCCCCATCCAAAAATATTTTTCTGCGAACCCCCACCCTTGACTAAGCTGCCATGGGAGGTTAATTGATTGTTATCTTTGAATATTTTTGATTCTCCTTTTTAATTGACTTTCTTCATCTCTTTTATCAACACATACTTGGGCTTAGATATTGCCTCTAAAACAATATATCCCAATACTGTTTTAAGTATACTGGCCAGCCTAACAAAAAACGAAAAAATTAGTCCTGGTAATATTTTTGGCTTCTGCTAAATAAGCCCCCCCCCCCTTTGAATAAGCCCTCATCCCAAAATATTTGTTGCAGAATAAGCGCACAGGGCTTATTTTAGGACTTACAGTACTGTTATCAACCGGCCCCAGAAATTTTGACCTTTTACCAAACAATACTGTAGTTACTTCAAGAGAAGTAAACTCCAAACATAAAAATCCATCCAAGTACAGTATATAACATTGAAAAAACTGGATAATCCACTCTAATAAATTATTCTGTTTTGACTACTAGCCCTAGAAAAATTGCCATTACTGTACAGACCTTGTACACATCAACATTACAAAGAGTTCTCAAGACTTCTTAAGAATATGCAAGAATTCTTCACATTGGTAAGAATGGTTGATATTCAAAAGTACAATTCATTGTTACACTATCAATTTTGAGTGAGGTAAAGAAATTAGAAAAAATGACACAGGTGAAATAGGGCAATCTATTTTTCAGCCTGCAGCAGTCTGATGTATCCAAAGGTTCAAATTAATGTGTCATATGTACTTACTTACTTATTCAATGTTGAAAAAAATTAAAATCTATATAATTACAAAAATCTAATTACTGTAGATTTAATCTATGTTGACATACCACACTCAATGATACTTTGCTTCTGGAAATTGCCTGTGCACTATGACCGTACCTTCTGAAATGCTCTTGACTGATGGAATGACACTTTAAACCATTTGGACATTCACCTGCAAATTAAGGGTTTAGTTCCAATAATTAACTGTTCTGATGATGCTAAATCTAAATATACATTTCTGCCTGGTTTGGGCCGTTATGGCTGGTTTTGGGAGGTTCTGGGTGGTAGTAATTCCCTATTTTAGGGCGTATTCTTTTGGGAATCTTTAGAAAATTGTAGAGTTGGTAGGAGCTAAAATCCCATTTTTTTTACCATAATTCTACTGAATTCACAGACTTCAGATCATTTTTTACAAAAGCCCATTCTTTTTTTGGTCATTCTGTTTTCGGTACACTTCCGAGAGATTATTGACATCTACCAAGGGATCACAAAGAGCTTTGTTTCGGAAATGAAAAGTTTACAAAAAACGGTCAAGAATACAATCAAGTATTGTGAAGTCTTTCCTTTTGGGATTCCTTCAACTGGCTCGGCCGAGCAAAGACTTCCAAGACTGATTCTTAAAAAAATTTCCTGGAAAGATTTCACATTTGTGTGAAAATCAGGATTTTTGTTTTTGGGTTCATAATTCTCGTTATATGTTGTAGTAGTCGCACCTTGGGATGGTGTGGTCCCTCTACTTGTGAGGCAGTCACTAACATGCCAGTCTTCATTTTGACCAACCAAATACTTGAAAGGAAACTGACAAATTGGACAATAATCCAAGGAACCCTTCTCTTCATGGCACATTCCATCAGAGACAGGCGCTTGGTTTGTTTTCTCCTCGATCGTCCAATTTAGGCCCATTGCTTTATTCTTCTGTTTCACGGCTACAGGTGACTTTTTAACTGAATTTGAAGGCTTGAAATCATCATCGGCGCAATCGATCTCATTCCTTTTGGATCTTGTACGTTTTCGTCCACTTTTCGCTTCATTTTCGGTTGCTTTTCTCTGGGGAATCTGTCTTTTCATGGTTGTTTGGATGTTCCAAATATTTATTTCCCGCCCTTTGTAAGATTGACACCTTCCTCATGTGGAGCCTACAGGTGGTCCATGTTAATGTTCACGCATTTTTAATTTTCGCGCAAAGGAGATGCGCGAAAATACAAAGGTGAATGTGCAGTTTCATGCAATTTGGAACAAGAAAGTTTAAGTTGAAAGTAGAAAGACGCAAAAATTACCTGAAGTTCAGATCTTTAAAACAGTCACAAATTTTGAAATTATCTTGGGACTTTGCTTGGGAGTTGGGACAGGAAAGCAAAAAGTTTGAAGGCGCAAAATTAAACGCAAGGCAAAATATGGATGTTGCTGTGGTGCTGTGGATGTTGCTGTTGCTGCAATTTGATAGCATCGCGAAGATGGCTGCCGCAGAGGAAGATGTTGTGAATCTCGTGGTCAAATGGAGTGGCAAAGAATACTCATTTGAAAACATTCAAAAATCAAAGACGGTAGCAGATTTGAAGCAAATGATATGCGACAAAACAATGGTCCTTCCAGGGCGCCAAAAATTGCTTGGATTGAAGTATAAGGGTAAGGAAAAATTGCAACTTCTTCCATCATCTCGTACTTTCTAGCTAGACTCTAGTAGGAGGCCATCAATCATGCTCGAACAAAGTTGTTAAGATTCGATAAAATGCCTTTTTGATTCACGTATGTGGGTAGCTGGTTAATCTAGCCATGAACGTTGTGATGATATTCTGCAAAACTGAAATTTGATTCAACTTCACGAAAAAATAAAGTGCAGAAATGCACAAGTAATAAACAAAACAAAAGTTAGAATCACAACTGCTAACTGTTAAGTGCTAAAAACCAGCCAAAGGCTGAAAACATTTCTATCTTTTCACGGTTTTATTTCTAATTCAGGTTTGCACCCTTTAAATTGAAGTGCAATCTTACTGAGTGTTGCTTAAGAGTGTTGTAAGAGGACCAGTCATGTCCAAACGTAGTATACTACGATGTTGCCAGACTGTTATTTTTGTCATGCGTAGGGAAGATGTTCCATGCGCAATTTCATGTATGACAACGGAAGATCAATAGAACCATTCTTTTCAAAATGATAGCCAGGTGCGCATCTTCTGTGCGCACTTTGCAAACTTATCAGTCTGGCGATGTTGTAGTCCAGACTGCTATTTATATGTCGTGTGCGCGGAACATCTTCCGTGCGCAATTTCATGTATAGCAAATGAAGAACAATAGAACCATTCTTTTTAAAACAATAGCCAGGTGCGCATCTTCCGTGTGCATTTTGCAAATTTGTCAATTTCAACGGGCCGTGCACGGAGGCCAAGGGCCATGCACTAAATGTTAGACATGAAAACGAAGGCCTATCATCTTATCTACAATCTCACCTTTGTAATAAAATATTGATCATTGACTTTTCCATTGGGGTAAAGAAATGTAAGGAAATGTATGGAAACCTTCGCAAACAAACTTGAAGATATATGACATTCAAAATATAGTGATGATATACTACGAACAAGATAATCGTAGTATACTACATTTGGACCAGACTGGGGCATAGAAGTTGGTGTGCTACAAGGCTCGTGTCTGTCTCCGCCGCCTTTCACATGCTGTTCAGGGTTCAACTGTGACCATGTACAGTATGCTGACAACACCAGTTTGTGTCACCAGGCACCAGGCATTGAATGTACCAGAAATGCAAGATTTACAAGCCAGAAAGTTTCTGAGCACATATGTTCCTTTTCCACACAGCAGTGTGAAAGTGGAATTATGGGAATTTATAAAACATAATTAGAGTTTTAAAATTTATGAATGACAGGAAATTAGTGAATGATGTAAGATGTGCAATCTTACTGTACATACACTTTTTGTTCTTTGGTGAGACATAACTTTAAAATCTTGCTTTTTCTAGGGAAGCCTCCAGGTGATGATGTAAAAGTTGGAATGCTTTCATTAAAATCTGGAATGAAGATTATGATGATGGGAACTGCAGAAGAAAATCTGGTAATCATAATTTACTGTAGATAAATCAGGGATGAATGTCATGGCAAGAATCCATGTTCATCTTCCAATAATAAATTTTTTTCCGTCAATATGTGGTCCTTGATTTGTTATTCAAGATATTTTGCATTGAAAATTCCATAATCAGTATTGGATTACTTATTTATATTTGCAAGGTACATCAGATCTATTTTAAGTATTATCAAAAATGGGTCAGTTCTCCTTCAAGAACATTTTGGCACATGAATGAGGGTAACTGCAAGGGCAGAATCAACTAACTGACCAGGGAAAGGAATGTTATGATAGGGAAGCGAAGGGTAGAAAGCAAGGGATGAAGAGTGTGAAAAACTAAAGGCTATGGAAAGGAATTTTTGATAGGATTTTTGGAAGAAAATCTGCTTTTCTTTCTGTAGCAAATTTTAATACAGTATCTGCAATATTGAGGAGAACATGCACAACATGGCAATCAACTAGATAACTAACTTGTTCAGTTTGTGTTAAAGGGGCTCTGTGTGCAAATTTTTGTCGAAACAGTGATTTTGCAGTTTTTTGGATGGACTCTTCATCTTTTTCCAAATGAAAATGTTATTTTGAAAACAAATCTTTGTTCTTCACAGAGGAGCAAACAAAACATTTGTACAATTGCTCCAGATATAAATGAAGTTCTCGTGGTTACTTTTTGATGGCTTGGGTGAAACCACCAAACAAACTACAGAAGACAATGGACCCATGCCTAACGCAATTTGATGTTTACGGATTTGTTTACAATTGCTGACAGCTGACGGAATATTTGATAGGATTTTTGGAAGAAAACCTGCTTTGTTTCTTAGGAAATTTTGCTACAGTATCTGCAATATTGAGGAGGCACAAAATAACAATCAACTGGATAACCAACTTGTTCAGTTTGTGTTAAAGGAGCTCTGTGTGCAAATTTTTGTCAAAAACACTGATTTTGCAGTTTTTTGGATGGACTTATTTTGAAACAAATCTTTGTTCTTCACAGAGAAGCAAACAAAACATTTGTACAATTGCTCCAGATATAAATGAAGTTCTCATGGTTACTTTTTGATGGCTTGGGTGAAACGACCAAACAAACTACAGAAGGCAATGGACACATGCCTTGTGCAGTTTGGTGTTTACGGATTTGTTTACAATTGCTGACAGAGCTGCACTGAGAAATTTGGTTGAAAATTCATCATATACAAGAAACATAAGATCCTTTTGGATGATTACAAAGTCTGTCCTGAGCTAAACAAGCATAAGAATATCTGAATATTGATTTCTTCATAACCCCAAATGATCGTGGATGCTGTTTTTAGCTACAGTCAGAGGGATGAGTGTTGCTGCTAAAGTCACCTTCAATGGAAAATCAAGCGCCTTGTATAAGGAAAAGAACCGCACCAAAGGCAACATTTTGGTCTTTATGTCAAACGAGAATGATACGCAAAAATCAAAAGTCATTACCCCTAGTTTGCTTAGTTCGTGCACAAAACTATTGGTGCATTTGTGTCAAATGAGATGTCATGTGAGATTTACGATAACGCAAAATTACTTATGCAGAACCCTACAGAACGTTTCAATTGTTGCTATTCGCGGGCATCTAATTTGAGACAAGCAGCCACGAAGATAACCTCTGTGCAGAATGATATGCATGAAGATGTTTTGGTTCAGTGTGATCTCGTGCCTTCCCCCAGTCAATGGCGCCATTGTTTGCTGGGATTCTGCACCTTTCTGTAGCTGTGTAGGAGGGGGATCCTTCTACCTTCGGTGATGCTGCGAATGCTAGCCTCTGTGCAGGCCGCCGGTTACATCATCCTCTAAAGTTGACTTATTTGCATAATGAGTACTATCAATAAGTGGCTAATGATTCGTTCGTTCTAGAAAACGATTGTTTTGACATAATTAAGCTGCTAATGAAGTCGAGAAGGTGCCAATTCTGGGTAAATTTGTTGTTATGCCAGGGTAAACATCATGGTAATTTATCCATCTTATGGTGTCAAATCTGTCTAACATGAAATAAGCCGACGTCAAATGTTGCTATAGGATCGCGGGAAACTTCTGTCTTGTATGCGCTTTATGTGCGCTTTCTTTATTTCAGTGCCAATTAGCAGAGATAAAACGTTAATCAATCGTTTTAACGAGCGTGACGGAAGTGGGTTACTTTCTTTCTTTCTTTCTGACTGACATCGAAGCCCCTTCTTAGATTAGAAAGTGGACTTTGTAATCAACAAGGAACAAGTTACATGTCCAACTTACAAGACCAAAATCGAATATAGGACGAAACACCTTCAAACACAGAGCAGCTCTAATTTGGAACTCTCTACCGATTTTGACTAAGTCAAAGGAAACCTATGGAAGCTTCAAAAGAGAATTAAGAACAAACAGTAGAGTTATTGAAAACATTAATTTCGGACAAACAGCCACAATTTCAAATTTTAACTCAGACTTTATCTTTTATTGATTATATATACTTTAAATATTTTAATAAAGGGACATTATTTATAATTATATTGGATTAATACAGCCATTGTAAATTAGACTTTTAATCTTTTCCGTTTTGAGCAGGTCCACATCAGCGAAAGCTGCCATAAATTGACCTGGGTAAACAAAATAATGTATGTATGTATGTATGTATGTATGTAGAGCCCCTTTAAACTTTATTGGTAGTATTGTAAAGCAGTGTATAGCCCTTTTCATGCCTTTCAGGTGAACATTATCAAGCCTCCATTAGAAATAGTGCAACTTAAAATGGCTGATGAGGAAGATATAGGAGAGGAAGAAGTAGCATTAGAGAAAAGGTAAATAGATGTTTTCAAAAAAATCACAAAATTACCCTTTTAAATTCTCAAACAGATCTTTCTCACTGTTTAATCGACATTTACAAATATATAGATCTGCAAAGGCCAACAGTTCTGTGTAGCTTCATTGCCCCCTTATCACATGTCATGCAATTTATGATCAAACTGTTTGATTGTAAATGATACACAAGAAGTTTGTACCAGGTGTCCCAAAATGATGTATTATGGTTGAACCGATTCTCAAACACTTTGTTTTATTTCATTGCCTAAAGGCTAAATTGTATTGTAAGATGTTGGTTATGGTTTTACCAGTTTTTGAAAATCGGTTCATCGCTTATGGACATATAATCAATCAAACGATAATACATCATTTTGGAACACCTGGTATATTGTCTTTAAAGACAAATGACGGAGATATAAGTTGACTTAAATCAGGGGCTGGATAAGAAATACGTAAACAAATCCATGGTTTGTGCATCAAATATCGCACTTTGAAAGGAGAAATTCCTTTTTAATTAGCTAAATTCAAAAGGAAAGATCCTTATCTAGATACAGGCTGATCTTTGGGTGAAAGATCAACGGAAATACTTATTGGAAATCCATTTATATCACAGCAATCCTAAAACATATAGAGATCTAATTTGTATCAGAAGAAAGTCCAAAGCCTAATCTCCAAGATGAGACATTCATTTTGTATTTTAATTGAATAGTCGCAATAAATTAGCGCATCAGAAAACTGCTAAATCCTAAATTTCCCCGGCAATTTCTTATCCAGCCCCTTTAAATCAGGGGCCTGGGCAATCTAAATATAACCTATTGAATTCCATTGTATTTGATGATATCGAGATATTAGCAAATCAATTAGACAAATGAAAGCACTAAGCCATCTTTTGTTCTATTTTTAAACTAGGCGCTATATATCCGTCATTTGTCTTTAAGATATCTTTAGAGTTAACTTTCTATTATTTCTTTAGCCAATAAAACTAGTTAAAGGATTAAATGAAAAATTCTTCAGTGCTTTAAGGTGCTGTTGTCCAGTGATCATGTGGTCCTATGAGTTTGCAGCAAGAACAGTCAGGTGGGCAAGGCTCAAGCCATGGACTCAGTTTGTTATTATTGTAACTCATTCTTCCTAGAAGCTTAGTTCTGTGGAATTATCTTCCCAGTACTGTCTTCCCAACTGGTTATAACCTGGCAGCCTTCAAGCGTTCTATCAGTTGTCATGACCTGATCTCCCTTAGCTAAGTTTAAGTTTCTTTCTTTCCAGTGCATATGCAAGCTAAGAAGCAATACAGTACCTTTCTCTTTGCACAATGCAGTAAAGAGAATTATGTTTTCCCTATTTCTGTGATCCCAGTGCTTAGTGCTAAAAGCCACAACTTTACCTTCACCTTCACTTCACCAATCCTTAGGTTCAAGATAGTAAATCAAAGTGCCCTTTAGACTTATGACGATGAGTCTCAGTTTTTTGCATTGAATTGGATGATGTTATGGCTTCAAACTGAGACTCATGACCATATGGCTTTAAAACGCAGACTAATTTAGGCCATCACCGCCGCGTTTACGGCGGGACCAATCAGGTCGCTACTTTCTTAATAAGGTCAGACCACGTGCCTATTCCTAGCGTTGGTTGGTTGGTTGGATCAAAGTTCGACTTTTTGAAGCAAAGCAACGCTGGAAACGACTCTCAAAGCGACGCTCAACTTTTCTTGCGACGCTTGAAGGATGGAGGATGCTCGATTTTTCTTCAGATCTTTCGTAACGTAAGATTTTAGTCTCTGTTTTGAATCAGTTTGGTCGTGAGTCCTTGTACTTAGTGAAAATAAAACATTAAAAATGTTGAACGAATGCAAGGAATCACGTCGTCAGTCTAACTAAGCGCCCTTTTGATAAACACTTGATATATTTAGAATATGAACAAACAGCTACAAATGGTTAAAGCAATAAATGTTCCAAATGTCTCTATGCGTATTGCTTTCTTCTTTTAATCAGGAATTCATGATAACATTTTCAAGCAGGGAATAAATGTTCAAAATGTCTCTATGCACATTGCTTTCTTGTTGTAATCAGGAATTCATGATAACGTTTTCAAGCAGGGAATAAATGTTCCAAATGTCTCTATGTGTATTGCTTTCTTGTTGTAATCAGGAATTCATGATAACGTTTTCAAGCAGGGAATAAATGTTCGAAATGTCTCTATGCACATTGCTTTCTTCTTTTAATCAGGAATTCATGATAACATTTTCAACACACAGGGAAGAATTTCTTGCCAAAATCGAAAGAAGGGTATTATCATATGAAATCAAAGTGTTTAACGAACCAAGGCCTGGCAAAAAGCTTTTGGTGCTTGATGTTGATTACACATTATTTGGTAAGAAGAATATTCATTTTTAACCCTTTCATTTAGACTGATAATATGGTCGTAGTTATCGCTATTGAAATACTGCCGGACGCTCCTAACTACGACTCATAATCAAACGCCATTATTTTGAAATGACTAAGACTGCCTCGTTTCGATAAGGACCTAGCACAGTGATCCAGAATGGGAAAATTTTGGAAAAAATGGATGAAATTAGAATTCAAGAAAATGCATTGCATTTATTTTTCCTTCAAGCGATAGCTATAGTAAGGCACAAAAAATTTCAGTTCAATTGGGTGAACCAATTTTTTGAAAATAATTAACAAAGTTGACCAAAACTGCAGAGTTGCAACATCCAATCAATTTCAGGAAAAAACTGGCAATCAACAACAAAAGTTCTAATTTTCAAAACGGCATTTCTTTGCTTAACTTTGACCGATTTACAAAAACTTTTTTTTACTGAAGGACAATATCCTACTCTTTCTTAAAATTGTTCTGATTACGTTATATTTCGTATTATTTTGAGCAATTTTTGCTGTTTTTAAACATACACATTTCTTCAAAAACGTTGCTTAAAATGCCTTAATTTTTGGTTTAATGCTGAAAACATAAATTACGCATCAAAACACACCTTAAAATAATTATCCACCCTAAAATTAAATGTATTTTGTAAGATATCACAAAATATGTCGTTCAGAATCGTACCCAAAAAAATGTCCTGACTGTTTTAAAAATGCTGGGGATTTTTTATTTCAACAATAATTGGTACAAAAACGTAAATCCTCTATGTAGCAACAGATTATTTATGAAATGTTCTCTCAAGTAAAATTAACGAATAGTATAGGTGCGAGCGCAAACTTTCACAATTAAAAAATTTATATTCTCCTCCACAGCGGCTAGACAAATCACGAGAATAAAAGGAATAATGCATTTCCCCTTTCATACCATTCAAGGAGTTTTGTTTTCTCCAGACAAGAATATGTTATATATAATTAGAAATCCAAAAACATCCAAAAACCATCCCAAATTTGAGCCCTTTCTTTTTAAGAGTTCAAAATTGTTGAAAGGAAAATTCTGATCAAGTTATATACTGTAATAACAACAGGGAAATAAGAGATTCCCAACCTATTTTATTCAAGGTTCAATCTGGGTATGCCAATTCTATAATTAATTCTAACATTTTCTTCACAGCCAGTTCTGGGAACTTTCCATGTTTTCTTGCTCCTTTAGGAGCTTGGGAGGCCAGAGGTTATATAAAAAACTTAAAACATGGTTATAGAAACGTAGCTGGAAAATTGGTGCCATTTTATTGAAGTAAATTTTATTTAAGAAAGTCTACAATTTCATGACAATTGTGCACAGTCTTGCATATCTTGCTGGATATGAAATCTGGCTAGTCAAATTGAGCTCCATTTTCCTCATAATGTTTTGCAAGGGAAAAAACACATCAGAAGTTTTCGTAATGGACGTTGCTTGTTGCACCCTCCAAAACTCAGTGGAAAATAACTTGCATGATATTTTCATTCGAATGTTTATTGCATCCGCTCCAATTATCGAACAAGGAAGGCAAAGTGTTTTGAAGAGAGGGGGAGAGAGAAAATACTATAGCTTTGAAAGTAGCGACACTGGATGATGCAATGATTGAATCCATGTACTGTAGATATCGCTGAGCATATAGGAAACGTTTCATAGTCTATTAGTTTGTATTATTTACTTGTCTTACTCCTGCCTCTAAGGAGGAGAGTGTAATTCGTTTTGATGTTAAAAGTTTACCCTAACGATTATACTATTCGTTAATTTTGCTTGAGAGAAAAGTTTGTAAACAATTTGTTTATACGTAGAGGACATCATGTTTTTGTACCAAATATTGCTAAAATCACAAAAATCCCCAGCATTGCAAAACAGTCGTGAAATTTTTTTGGGTACGATTCTGAACGAGATATTTTGTGATATGTTACAAAATGCATTGAATTTTAGGGTGGATAATTATTTTAAGATGTGTTTTGATGCGTAATTTATGTTTTCAATATTTGAATAAAAATTAAGGCAGTTTAAACAATGTTTTTGAAGAAATGTCTATATATTCAAAAACAGCAAATATTGCCCAAAATAATACGAAATATGACGTAATCAGAATGATTTTAAAGAAGAGTAGGATATTGTCTTTCAGTAAAGAAAAAGTTTTTGGAAATCGGTGAAAGTTAAGCAAAGAAATGCCGTTTTGAAAATTAGGAATTTTGTTGTTGATTGCCAGTTTCTTCCTGAAATTGATTAGATGTTGCAACTTTGCAGTTTTGGTTAACTTTGTTGATTTTTTTCAAAAAATTGGTTTACCCAATTGAACTGAAATTCTTTGCGTCTTACTAAAGATCATCTATTCTTTGAAGGAAAAATAAGCGAAAGGCTGCATCGCAAGTTTCATTTTTTGCATTTTTTCCATCCTCTGGATCACTGTGCCTAGGCAAAAAAGCACAAACATTTGTAGTTTTCAAATGAAACACTAGACTGATGATATGGTCGTAGTTATCGCTATTGAAATACTGCCGGACGCTCCTAACTACGACTCATAATCAAACGCCATTAATTTGAAATGACTATGACTGCCTCGTTTCGATAAGGGCCTAGGCAGAAAAGCACAAACATTTGTAGTTTTCAAATGAAACACATTGATTTGAAAACTTCACAATAAATCAGTTAATGCTTAGCGAAAGCAGCAAAATAGTACCTACGTACAAGATTTGATATTGTCGCCAACTGTTTTCATGGTATTCTTGTTCGTAAGACTTTGTTCTGTCCGGCCAAGCTCCTTGAAACTCTGCTTTGAGCTTCGAGTTTCCGTTGGTCAACATCAATCAATCGAATTTGCAGAAATTATAATGGCGTTGTATTTTGTTATATACTTTGTACATGACTGTGTATAGCAGCCTCGTTCCCAATGGCGTTCAAAAGTGAAAAAAGTCAGTCCAAAAATATTGCCGTAATAATATGAGTCCCAGTATGAGCGGTCTCGGTCTGGTGTAATAGCCTCGTTTTGAATAGCGATTACTGGGACTCATTGTAATCAGTCTACCTTTTATTCCCACCGTTGCCATTTGGCAACACATATTGCAACATATTCCACAACTCCCTAGCTTGCTTGGTCTGGATTTTTCTCCTTGTGTTACTGTAAATGAGCCATTGTTAGATGAGAATGCGGCAACTGTTTGATGTTTGACAGCCTTTTCATAACAAATATTGACCACCGTTGCCATTTGGCAACACATATTTCAACATATTTCACAACTCCCTAGCTTGCTTGGTCTGGATTTTTCTCCTTGTGTTACTGTAAATGAGCCATTGTTAGATGAGAATGCGGCAACTGTTTGATGTTTGACAGTCTTCATAACAAATGTTGAGCATTGAAAAAGAGAGCAATCGCTGTGCTGTCACTTCACTGAAATGGTCGCTGGATAATGATTGAGATAACGTTGAGTGAAGATTACAAAATATGTTTCTTAGGTTTATTCCCAAGCTGAAACATGTCAGTTGAAGTAGATTAAATCAGATTTTGTCTATGCCTTGCTCAGTACCATAAAATTTGTCTCAAGTATTTGCATGCCATTTGGCAACAATGGGAGTTTGAATCAAATCAATAGGAATTTTGTATTGAGAAAAGTTAAGGAGGTAAAAAATGTGAGAATTCATGCTGTTTTTTTTACGAAAATTACTTATTCGATGGAAAAATATGCTAAAAAACACAAAAAATAATTTTTTTTTACAAGTTTTTCATAATTTGGAAATGAAAGGGTTAAATATAGAAAACGACTTGGGGGAGCAACAGTTTTCTGGTAAATGCCGGACACAAATCTGGTAAATGGTGGTCACAGGCTTTTATGAAAGATAACTTGAGCGATGACTGAACTCTACATGTCTTTTCGATGTAGGACATCTTTTTGGATACATCTTTGGGCAATTGTTTCCTGATTTTCATTGAATTTAAAGCCAATGATAGATCTATAGAGCTCAATTTATCGTTTGTAAAAGCCTTGTAATAGCCTACAATATGATATGATATGATTGAAATAGAATGTAATAGAATTTTACACCGACCTTTTTAAAGATTTGAGCCCTATGCTGAAAGAGATGTATTAGATAGGATTCTCCTTGTCATCGTCTTTGCCCTCGGAGTTAAAGATATATGCTCAGATTTTTGTTTAAAAAAATTTAATTTCCTTGCAGATCACAAATCAGTAGCAGAAACAGGATTTGATTTGATGCGGCCGTATCTTCACGAGTTTCTAACATCAGCATATGAAAAATACGATATCGTTATCTGGTGTAGGTATATACCTTTTTTTGCTCTTCGTGACATATTCCCATTCAATTACCGGGTGTCCGAAAAAAACGCAACGGATTTGATCAGGACTAGCGACAAGAATTTAGGTCCAATCAATCCAAAATAATTTTTGATATAATCCTCGATAGCTTACTCGAATGCCTTGTTTATTGATATTGGTGCATGGAGAGTTGGAATGTCAATCTTGAAAGTCCAAATTTGCTTCCATCTCCAAACCAGAGGTGTCGGGTTTTGGCCTAATTGAAAACGTACTTGAGGAATCTTCTCAGTCATATGCATAATGTAATAGTGTGAGCAGGCTAAGGCACACATGTTTAGGCACACACTTCAATTGAAATTTGAAAGCTAAAAATTGATGAACATAACAATGACGAAGGGAAAATTCAGAAAGGAATATATTTCTTCAATGATAGTGCACCTCCTACAAAAGAGCCAAGCACGAATGAACATTTTAAGGATCTTATCCATGGATAATTTTCCCTTGGGTACATTTGATTTTTTGTTTCATAACAATTCGAAGAAAGATTATACAAAATGTATTTCATTAAAGTCATGAAGATAGCAAGAACTAATTCATTTTTCATACCCAAGCAAACTATTTCGCGGATTACTTTCTTTTATGAGACAGATGCAATGCTAACTTTTCGAAACTTTTGAAGCATAAGAAAAAGATGTCTTTTCAGGACAAAATTGATGAATTTGATTGAATGTCTATTCAAATATTTTTCTCAGCATGAGGCTTTATTCTCTTATTTCACGGTAATTCCGGAGATTCCGCAAAATAGCGCTTTTGCAGTTTAGGCTAAACGCCAACAAGCTCTTGTTTGGAGGTTCAGGCAAATTTGAACTAAGAAGATAAATATTCCAACTCGCCATGCACCAATATCAACAAACAAGGTATCTATCTTCAAGTTAGCTATCGAGGATTATATAAAGAATTATCATGGATTGATTGGACCTAAATTCTTGTCGCTAGTCCCGATCAAATCCGTTGCTTTTTTTTGGGACACCCGGTATATCAAACCCTGAAGGGAACCAAGAAAATTTCGCCATACCAAGAAAAACGTGTTGGTAAGGTATATTGAATTTCAAAACTTTCGGACGAATAGATTTTGAACGAAATATTTTCTGACAAAAAGTTTTCGAACGTTTTTACAGAAATTTTCCACAAATGATTATCTTTAAGATGATGAGAACGATTTCTAAGATGGATTCATTTTCAGAAAATATGATATTTTTCACTAATTAAAGTTAGTTGACGGAGTTAAGTGGAGGCAATCTATAAATAGGACAAAGAAAAGCCGACGCACGTAATTGCTCCCCTAGTGAAAGCATATGCACGCACGTGTCGAAATCATCAAATACCTAGGCTAATTCTAGACCTGCTTATGCAGCTCTTGAGTTAGCTTTTTATCTCCGTCAACTAACTTTAACACTCACGCTATTTTCCTTTTTAATGCAAAATGCCGTGCTTTTCAATGCTTTGCTGTTGTGAACGCTATTGGCCTCAACAAATGATTGTCATGAGATTCATGTTAGTTATTAGATTGTGAAAAATCTTAGTTATTTCTTATATTCTATTTCATTTTATCTTATTTCATCTGTAGAGTATTTTAGTAGGGAAATAAAGTTTTGGAATTTTCCATGCAACTGTAGATTGTGTACGAATTTTATTGTAAATTTAGGTTACATTTAGGCTACATTTTTGAATTAATAATGGTTGGCATTAATTAGCCTAGTGCTATACACTACGCCAACCTTAAAGAAAGTAATTATTATTATTATTATTATCTTATTCTATTTTAGCGGCTACCAGCATGAAGTGGATCGAAGCTAAAATGCAGGTATGTTTAGATTTGTCACAATTATGGTACGCAGATTTGAAACTTCCCTAAATCAGTTTCAAATGTATGGTAATTCAGATGTTTCTTGGACTACCGCATCCTTTTCCGGTCCATATTCTGGAAGGTGCGAAAAAGCTGAATTCTATAGGGTGTGAAATTAGAATAAGGAGCAGAGGTCAGTCATTTTACAAAAATAGATTTCCCCAGACGATTTCAAATCCATTCCTGTGTGAAGTTTACACCAACTGTTGACTGGAAGAGGATGGCCATTATTTCACTCATGAGAAATATAGGATTCGAAATTTTCTTTCAGTCGTGTTTTTGTACGGTAATCGTAGCTTAAACTGGCCATGCAAACAAGAGCAGATTTTGTAATACAATAGCAAAAGTTGCGTTTGATTGACACCTCAATTCAAAGCGATTAGCGGCTGCAGACAAAGGAAATTCTCTCAACCAATAATTCAAAACAAGCAAAGCCGCAAAAGTTTCCCCGAAACTAGTAGGGCAAACTCTCGCCTTGTGCAAGCGAAAGATGGTTTTTAAGAGCAGTTATGTGCTTATAGCGAAAGAAGAAGGGTAAATCTAAAGTTCTGTCGCTTAGATTATGTTTATTTGATTCAGGAGCCGAGCAGAAGGCATTGTAATTCTCGCGTCTAGGGCTTAAAATGAAACGATTACAAAACAGCTCCTAAATCAAATAAACATAATCTAAGCGACAGAGCTTTAGATTTACCCTTCTTCTTTCGCTATAAGCACATAACTTCTCTTAAAAACCATATTTCGCTTGCACAAGGCGAGAGTTTGCTCTACTAGTTTCGGGGAAACTTTTGCGGCTTTGTTTGTTTTGAATTACTGGTTGAGAGAATTTCCTTTGTCTGCAGCCGCTAATCGCTTTGAATTGAGGTGTCAATCAAACGCAACTGTTGCTATTGTATTACAAAATCTGCTCTTGTTGGCCATGCAGCATCTGAAAAGATAGCCAACTAAACGGTGAAACATTCATTCATTTCTCATTATTCATTTTTCATTATCTTTACATTTACCATGGGTAGCTAGACACTGCTGGTGTGCTTCTATGGAGGAGCGCTGCAACTATTATGTACCTGCTGAGGAATAATTTCTATAGTTCTGCGGAGGAGGTTGCGAGAACGCTAGCTCCTCCATAGTAGTAAATCATGGTTTCCACAGCTGTTGGAATCAAGGGTGTTAGGACGCGGATATTTTTATTACGTATTTATTTACCTTGTTTTGATCTTCGTCTTGTTTTCTTGTCTTGTTTTCTACTCTGTTCTGTTTCCTCTTGAACTCATGTAAATGCCTCGTGTTATTTGAATATATCTTCCTTGTATTCCTGTGTCTTAGCGCGCCTTCGTAGAAGAAAGGTTTCAAATCGCAATGCCATTTGAAACCTTTCTTCTACGAAGGCGCGCTAAGACACAGGAATACAAGGAAGATATATTCAAATAACACGAGGCATTTACATGAGTTCAAGAGGAGACAGAACAGAGTAGAAAACAAGACAAGAAAACAAGACGAAGATCAAAACAAGGTAAATAAATACGTAATTAAGATATCCGTGTCCTAACACCCTTGTTGGAATCAAGCACAACTGCGGCGTCCAACTACCCATGCTTACAGTAGCCTTATCAGTCAAGTCAAGAAGACTGCTTCACAGGGGGCGGTGTCAAACTAAGAAACTCACAAGAAACTCAACTCTCAGATCGCCAAAAATAAGAAACTCCAGTACTGGGCAAATATAAGTGAAGAATCTATTTATTTTGACAAAAGAAATCCTTGGCATATTTTCATTCATTTTCATTTGTTTCCTGTAAAATATTACTCGGAAGATACTTGAGTAATATCAAAACATCATTGTTCACGGTGCCTGTGCCACATCTAACTGAATGGGATATTTTTAGATCTTTTGCTCTTTGCAAATGCAGGCCTAGTTTCTTAATGTTTGGCTATCTGAGAGCAGAGTTTCTTCTTAGCAGGTTCTTACAAAAAATACGTGTGGCTCATGAAGTTCTTTTTTAGTGACCCGGGAGATAATGCACGAGGTTAGTAATCTCAAATCTGTCAGGAATTCTGACCTTCAGCTTGACCCTCGAATTCTTGTTGTTTGCCAAGGGAAATTGTTCGAACCTTCCAGACGTTGTCGTTAAAAGGCACGAATTGCTTCTGTTCGGATCGCGATTTGCTGTGTCAAGCAAATCGAAAACATCAAATATGTAATTAGAATCTGTCTGTCAGCAACATGTTTTCCCAGCAAGAAAATTTCATTCGGTTTCAAAAGATTTGCTGTCTTGCTGAAAGGACGAGCGAATAGTAATTAGGCTCTTTGAAGAATTAGATGCGAATCCACATGAATTTTGGACACTGACGAAACGTGGAAAAGTCCGACATGAAAGTGTTCTTAGAAGCATAGGAATCAAATATTTGGTAAACATTGCATAATTGATTAGTGCATCTTTCATTTGCTCCAATGGTTTTAAAAGAACTTCGGGTATTTCGTTGTGAGTGTTTATTGGCAATCTTTGATGGACTCAATTGCATGTCGTAGTTTCACTCTTTGTCTGAACTGATAACGCTGCAACCACAAGTGCAACTCCACATGAATATCTTGCTTGGATTTCTTGCTTGAATTACTTGTTTCCTTGCCTCAGTGCAGCGACAACAACAACAACAATTCAACTCAATGAGATGACCGTAACTCGAGGGTCCTCATCGAGTGAGACTAAATCTTCAGTATCTTGATTATTTTACAGCGTCCTCTTTGTTTCAAACAATTTTCTGGTTGTGACATCATCAAATTGCCGTAAACCACCATACCAAAGCTACAGATTTCTGTTTACCGCCATTTTATAGACCTTGGTAAACTATCGTTGTCATGAAGGTCGTGTTGTTTTTCCTCCATCACTCTAGGATTCACAGCAATTTTATATTTTCAAAGCTTCTCGTGAATTTTTTTTTGATAAAAAGAAAAACGCCCTAATTCTGAAAATAATCAGGAAACCAAAGATTGCCACCGAATACCACGCGCTATAGGATGCGTGGAAGTTATTCGTGCGAACAATTGTTAAGATATAAAGTAGTCATTCTCACCTTGACTCCTTTGTCTTGTTTTGATTTGTTTTGCCTCTACAAGACGAGCTAATAGTCCTAACTTCTAGGCTACTCGTCCGTTCGTAATGACAGCATGGCTACAACAACAACAGCATAAATACGCCCCCCGCCGTTCGCTGCAATGGCGTATTTATGCTGTTGTTGTTGTAGCCATGCTGTCATTACGAACGGACGAGTAGCCTAAAAGTTAGGACTATTAGCTCGTCTTGTAGAGGCAAAACAAATCTACAGTACTTCGTCAACTGTAACAAGTCTATTTATTTTTTGACGAAATAAACTTGGGGCAAGTCTATATCTATCAGGCGAAAATCTCTTTGAATTGGTCACTAAGAGTGTATTCACACGATACCAGTACAAAATGGCTGGACTGATTACATAGTCTTAGTCATTGATATTGATAGACCAAGGAAAATAATTAGAATTTTAAGAAAGTTAAAAATTGTGTTGTTGTTGCTGCTGTTGTTATTGTTGCTGTTGTGACAACATGTAGTGAGTCTAGGAAATGTCGCAAAATTTGAATCACGATTTATTCGATTCAATTTGAAGTTTTTAACGAAACTTTAGGAGTAACATTTTGCTCATACTTTTTTTCAGGAGTTAGGAGTGACAAACAACCAAAATTATAAAATCATGTTCATACTCGATAGCATTGCAATGATCACTGTTCATTCACCCACTTACGGAATTATTGAGGTAATACTTCTTTATTTTGATTGCTTTTGTGTTTTAAAGAGGCTGTACAAGATTTTGTAAACAATCGGAAAGTACGGGACAGCCCGCGCACCTGACCACAGCCTTGAGTTTTTAATGGCGGCTAGTTCATCGCAGCTTCTACGTAAGTTTCATTGCAGTGTTTTCTTATCTATGTCTCTGAAATGTGATGGAACTTTTGATATCCATTAAAATTTCAAATATTCGGCGTTAGAAAAATAGAACAAATCCTCCACCAAAGCTTCGATCACCAAGATTGTCGCAGATACTTTGGATTAGTATTCTCTGTGCAAATTCGCCATTAGCTATGTTGTGTTTAGCTTAAACACATTCGATGATCTGACACGCAGAGCCACGCAGAGAGGACGGGTTGTACAGCCCCTTTAATTTTCATTCGTTCGAACAACAGGGTACAAGTGTGTTCATACCGGGCTGGGGAGGCAAACCCACCCGAGACCGTGCGACCGGGCGGTTGCAGGAAATTTTCCATTCATAATATCCTGCAGGAAATTTATCAAAATATATCAAATTGAAGCAAGAGTAACCTTTCTACTTATATCTCATGTACAATTGGTATTAACATTGTCTGTAATGAAACAAATTATAAGATCATCAAAGAACTCCATTTTACACCCAAGTGTATTCAAGGTGATGTGCTGGAAGGTGATAAGCGCGTGGTGAACCTAATTTTCCTATGGTTGCAGATGGAGAATATTTACATTTTCTCTATGCAGGAAATCTTAAGTATTAGTTTTGACCGGTCGCCGGAAGGAACATATTTTTTCATGCTCTGTCCAGTAATACCGGGTGTCCCAAAATGATGGATTAGTGCCTGCCCAACCGCACAGTCATGAATTATACACCGATTTGACTAAAACACCCAAGCATAAGGCTCAAATTTTTCAAAAGCTGGGTGTAAAACTCGATGGCATTTGTCTCTGAATCTGCCTTGGACATTTTCTTATATCTTGACTTTTTTCAAAATGGCGGCAATTTAATTATTTTTGAAAAAAATCATGAAAAATTTTGAAAGACTTAAATCCTAATCCTAAACCAATAGAGGGGAAATGATATAATCTGCAAGGAAAGCATAGTTTATAAAGGTCTACAATATGGTGGCAAGCAGAAATCTGTAGCTCTTCTGGTTTAGGACTTAGAAATTTGATGACGTCATAGCCTCAAATTTAATGAATGCCGCCATTCTGACGCAAATCAAGATATCAATAAATTTTCACGGCAGATTTCCAGCAAAAACCCCAAGTTCTTTCCAATTCATTTATTACGAAGAAAATTGCAATAGAATTTTACACCGACCCTTTTAAAGATTTGAGCCCCATGTTAAACACCTACTATTTTAAAGCAAAAAGGCAAACCTTGATGTTAAAGTCATCGTAGATTTTAAATCCATAAAGGAAGAACGATGCGATCTGAAAAACCTAGTTTATAAAGGTCCACAACATCGTGGTAAGCAGAAATCTGTCACTTTTCTGGTTTACAATCTAGCAATGCGGTGACAAATAAAAATATGTTTGTTGCATGTGGTACTATTGCAATTAAATGATATGATGAATAAATGATCTTAGTACCAAAAATAGCTGAATTGTTAAAAAATACGGCGTTTTGAGTGTATACTCGTTATCAAGTGTATTCTCGAAACGTCGTGTTTTTTAGCATAGGGCTCAAATCTTTCTAGTCTTTAAAAAGGTGGGTGTAAAATTCTATGACATTTTTCTTTAAATTGAATGGTTTTGAAGGAACGTATGGTACTTTGCTGTAAATCTAATGTGGACATATTTTGATATATTGATTTTTTTCAAAATGGCAGCAATTTAATTTTTTTCGAAATTATTTATCGAAAATTTCAAAAAAAATTAAAATCATCGTAAATCCTAAACCAATCGAGGCAAAATGATATAACCTTCACTAGAACCATAGTTTATGAAGGTTTACAATATGATGGCAAGCAGAAATCTGTAGCTTTTCTAGTTTAGGATTTAGAAATTTGATGACGACATAGCCTCAAATTTAATAAATGCCGCCATTTTGAAACTAATCAAGGTATCAATAAATTTCCACGGCAGATTTACGGCAAAAAACCCTAAATTCCTTCCAAGCCATGTATTTCAAAGAAAACTGTAATATAATTTTACACCAACCTGTCTAAAGATTTGAGCCCCATATTGTGTTTTTTAACATCTGAGCTATTTCTGGTACTAATATAATTTCTTTATCATATTGTCAACCTCGACACTTTTGGAGACACGTAGATGAAGATCTTGGCGATAAACTTTACCAATTTGATCAGATAAATGACTGCTAATGTAACGGCCTTCCAAGCAGTTTGCGTTTGTTTTTACTCGCCTGTTTTGAAATGCAATCTGATATAAAACTTCTCTATTTCAGACGAAGCCACTTGGAGTTATTTGGGGAAAATATGGCCAATATTCCAAAAAGAATTCTATCATTATTGATGACTTGCGACGGAATTTCCTCATGAATCCAAAAAATGGCTTAAAGGTATTTACTTTATACCGGGTGACAGAGACTTTTCGTCTCGTGTTTCCCTGCGTTTTTTAATTTGCTAATGTCACTTGGTCAATAGGAACTCATACCATTACTCTAATAAAGTGGGCCCTCTTTAGGCTCGCGGAGATTGGTTCCGTATTCACCAATCAAATTGCTAGAATTTAGTTTTCAACCAATTAGGAGGCGCTTTCTCGCATACAAAAAACTGTTGATACGGCCTAAAGTTCTCGTAGCTGCAATGGATCTATTTTGTTTCTTCAGAGGAAGATTACTGCTTGAAAGGTATATATTTTGCGATTAGTAGGTCAGGAAAACATTATTCTTTGTACTAAAAGTTTGCTTTTCAATGTTGAAGCTCTTTAAACCAGACTTTAAAGCGATTTTGTTGAGTGTACGTGAACTCCCGCTAGCTTAAGCCATTTTGAAACAGGGGGACCCACTTTATGAAAGTAATGGTATGAGTCCCTATTGACCAAGTGACATCAGCAAATCAAAGAACGCAGGAAAAAAAGGACGAAAAGTCATAAGTCTAACCGAATGACCCAAAAAACGAACCGAGAAAACAGGCTACATAAAATCGGCTCATTGATCGAAATTAGTAAATTAGTGATTCAGAAATTGCTTGATAGCTAAATTTGTGCGTTACATCGCTGCTATTTCTTGCTGTTTTTACCGAAATCACAAACTGGCGAAAATCAGGATTTATTGAATACAGGCAGTTCTAAGACCCATGCAATTTAGAGTTTTTTTTGCAGCATGTGTCTTGAACAGATAGGTCAGTTTCGCAGGTGCTACCTCGACAGCCTCACTCCACGTGAAATTAACATCCACGCCACGACACGAATCTTTAAACCATTTCATGAATCTCAGAATTATTTGGGTTATGCATGCAGTACTGTTTGATTGCCAATCTTCTGAACGCTTTCCTAGAAAAGTGAGGTTTCCTTCACAGTTGCTATTTCAATTTTGCACTCTTCTTAGTGAAATTAGGATCTTTCAAGCCGTCCAGTGGACTCAATATATCATTTGAGACAAAAGTATTCGAGTCTGAATTTCACATGCAGGATATACGCACAGTATACCGGGTTAGTCAGAAAAAACGTCCACCATTTGAAATGCTACTGCTTCCTTAGCATATAAGCAATAGCATTTCCCAATATCTAATTTAAAGGGTCTGTTTCATCCAGCATTCCTTGCACGTGCCGTTTGTTGATGTTCCTTTGTTGTCCGCCATTTTCATGAGACCCTTTAATAATCAATTATTTTTGCAATTTTTCCTGGCTCAAATTGGTCATTCTGTTCAGACTTTACAAAGGATTTCTCGAGAAGCTGATATCAAACAATAGAATCCATTTAGCCTAGACATTTAGCTACCATACAATATTTGAATCACTAATTTTAGTCGGTTACTTTATTTCACGTAACAAATTTTCTCTGTTCACTTTTTGTGATCACCCTATACATTGAGTCCTCTTTTTTGTTCCCGCCTGGACTTGCTCCAAGTCTCGCTCTTGATCAATAAATACAGGAGGAGAAAGGAAGAAAGAAAGGGAAGAGAAAGGGGTTCAAAAGAGAAAGAGAAAGTGAAAGAGAAAGGGGATGGCATAGTATCATGGCGGGAACGCCATGATACTATGCCATGGTAACTTGCAAACATTATACTTCGTTGCATCTTTTCAAATCAACGGGTTAATTACGCTGTGATATGTGGCCGCACTTCGTTTCACATACAACGCTGTTACGATGCTTTGAATCTGGAAGCTGACAGCCGATTCCATAATATAAGAAAACCATCTGCTGCAAAACAACGGGCAAAGCAAGGTTCCAATCTATATTTTAGCGTTGTTTTAGAGACTGCCTGTCGTTGCACCGTTATATTGCCGTGCTTTCTTGTGGCAACGATAAATTACAGAAAGTGAAGCAATTCATACCATAAACAGGAAAACACAGTAGTGTGACCGCAGTCATTATGTTGCGCAAGAAATGCCTATCTTTATTAGTATTATCATCCATTCATTTAAAGTAGGCATATTCATAAGTAGCTATAGAATCAAAGCTAATTCAAGCCTACTGCAAAGTAAAATTGCTTAAAAAAAGAAGGACATATATGCATATATAAATATATAATACGGGATTATTAGCTATGAATACATATATACAGATTTATGATGTTTTAACTGTATTTCCAGTATTTACAATATTTCCCTTTTGGTATTTACAATGCAACACATTTCACCCGCTCAAGAATCCAACCTGAGCCACAAAAAGGTCTGCATAGTCTACGGTTGCATTCCTCTCCTTTCTAGGTTTTATTTCAACATGTTATTCCCTCACTCCATTATAATGAAATGTACTGAAAAAGCTGATATTTTCAAAAAGAGTTTACCGGCCCCCCTGCACGAGTTTGCACAAGCCCTTTTGGGAGTGGCTTCACAAAATGTTGCAGTTTGGGAAGATCAAGATTTGCTAGATGCAATTTGATGCAATTTTTTTATTTTCAGCTTTAAAGTTAAAAAATAGATATTTGTTGTGTTCATTTGTGTAAAAGTGCTAAGTTAGAGAACCCCCTTAAAAATAGGTAATCAGGGCATTTAAATCGTTCTCTCTGCTTCATAGCATAACCAGAAGCACACATCTATCAAATAACAAAATAACTTTGAAAATCGGACATTGCCAGGTGGATATATTAAAAAGGAACTTGTACGTTTACGTTGTTGTTGTTTAGAATTTGACAAGAAATGCTATGAAATTGAGTGTTGTCAATTTCACCAAACTTTGAATGCAAATATCTTCGGACTCAGAGGTCCGAATTTGATGAATTTTTTTTCCTGAAACGGTCACATAGTATTCTTTAAGCAACAATGTTTTGTTGAGCCACTGCGATAACTTCATTTTTTCCTATTTCTTCCTTAATTATGTGATTCTGGATCATTATGGGGTGTCGGACAGTTTCATGTCATTGTGAAGAGCCTACCAAAATCTACATACGATATCGTCTCTAAGCCATAGCACGTAGTGCGCGCTTTTGGTAATAGTAGATTATGATGGCAGCTTCTTAACCCACAAGGATCGCGTTTTTCGACAAAGATCTCCTTCATGAAACTAGGATTAAGCTGTCATTTTGTTTTACAAATTTCAGTCATCAACAACTGTAGATTCCTAATGTGAATTGGGACCGCATTGCCTCTGAGCAACATTGTATCAAAATCTGATCTCATATCTTTATACGTTATCCGCAATGCCCGTTCATGAATACGATCAACTTTATTGTTAATTGTTCGATCACAGAACATCTAAACAAGAGTGTTTCAACATGCCTAATTTTCATCTTGAGAAAAATAATTTTCTTTTCACCTGCAACATTTTCGCAATGTGCTATCCTTCCTTCATTAAAATTGCAATGACGATGGTGCTCACATTCTGCTGTGGAATCGTTGAATAATTTACGATTGCAACAGCCCTTTCCGGTATTTTGGCAGCTTAACCAAATTATCATCAGCAAACTACAGGAAAGGGCTTTGAGTATACGATATAAGGACATCGAATCTACTTTTAATGAGCTACCGGGTGCGCCAAAATAAACTATGCAGTTTTGGCAGGCCACGATAAATCGTACACTGGACCGATTTTGAAAATTGATGACTTAATCTTTAGCAGAAAAAGGCTTAAGAAACATTGTTTTGACATGTCCACGAGGGCACAGGTAGTGAACACGAAGATTGTTATGGAACCTCTAAGAAACTCGTAAGAGACTCTGAGTACTCAAAATCTGATAGTTTAAACAAATTTCAGTGCTTGCCTAAATTATTAGTTTCTTATAAAAAAAATTACGTGTATTGGCTCCTCTAGATCTACCCTGGCGTAGCCTTCATCATCATCATCATCATCATCATCATCATCATCATCATCATCATCATCATCATCATCATCATCATCATCATCATCATCATCATCATCATCATCATCATCATCATCATCATCATCATCATCATCATCATCATCATCATCATCATCATCATCATCATCATCATCATCATCATCATCATCATCATTGATTTATTTAACGTAGGCTACATAACATAAGAAGAATAGCTAAATTACAGCTAATTTAGGCCTACTTTACAAAATTTACAAATTCCTAAAGTTAATCAATTAAAAACATGTAGTGGATTATTTACAAGATAAAAATAATCATGCCTTCCCTACGAGGTACGGAGTGACGCCCACCTCTTAGAGAGACGGCGGACACACCGCGCGAGGGAACCTCCACACGCATATCCTAAGCTACGGTCGCCGCTGGGGCACAATTCCCCAGTTCAACCGCAGCCCAGTGCCTTCATCGTGAAGGGGACCTCACATCCCGCACAGCTCATCCGCCATCCCAATGAGAAGCAGCGCACCGCCCCCATCCTTGCGAGAAGGCCCATGAATCGTTTATCATGTTAGAAAAGCCTGTGTACCATCAGACTCCGGAAAAATAAATGGTCTGGGACCTGGGACACAGGCTACCCTGGCGCCACCTCTGGACTATGCAAGTCTTTCTCGGTCTAATACTGTTTTCTTACATTTTCAGATCCGTCCTTTCCGAAATGCACATGCCAACAAAGCAAAAGATAGAGAATTACTAAAGATTTCAAGATATCTGAAAAAGATCGCTTCTTTTGATGATTTTAGTGACCTTGATCACCGAGACTGGGAAAGGTGATTAGAGTCTTTTAATTGTTTCGTTTTCATTTAATCTTATTTAGCCACAAAATCCATTCAGTTGTAATACAGCATAGGTTCCAAATCTTTTTCTCGGCGTAAATAGGTGTGTGCAAAATTCAATGAGCTATTTCTTCTGTTTGAATGACTTGAAAGCAACTTTTGCTACTTACCTATGATTTTACCGTTGGACTTTCCAGAAATTTTGAATATTTTTCGAAGTTACAGCGTACCTTACATTTCAACTCATTTGAGGGTGTGACGTCATCAAATTTCTAAATCATAAACCAGATGATTGACAGACTTTTGCTTGATACCATATTGTAGGCATTCATAAATTATGGTGCTCTTCGAAGTTACGTCATGTTACGTCAAACAGTTTAGAGATTACGATGGTTTTAAATGTTTTTTGAAACTTTTTCTTGAATTCTTGAAAAAGAAGAAAATCACTCTAATTCTGAAAATATTTAAGATTTCCGAAAAGTTCAACGGTAGAATTATAGAAAAATAGCTAAAGTTTCTTTGAAGTCATTCAGTTCAAAGAAATAGGTCATTCAATTTTACACCAGCCTTTTTAAAGATTTGGAAACTATGCTTTGTAATACGAAAAAGTAAATTACAATAAAAATTACAATGATGAAATATCGATTCAAAAGTCTGAAAGGCCTGTTTTATCAGTTTATAAGATCTAAAAGCTGGACATCCCATACGCCCATGACCCCTGCTCGAAGGAGACTATGCGGTAATTAAACGATTACGAGGTCCATGCTGGAAAATATTTGGACCGCAGTTTGACGTACGGACCGAACGCAGTGAGGTCCGTACAATTAACTAAGGTCCAAATATTTTCCAGCATGGATCGAGTAATCGTTTAATAAAGGCTTTATTATATGGCAGAACCTTTTGAGAACGTTGTTTATAGTATCGTACATTTCTGTTGTGTCTTTGATCCTGTGCATCACTGTAGTTGCTCGTTGCGACGTTAACCACATTGGCATTTTCTTCGTGTATAATTGCAAGTTCGTCTTCAAAGTTTACAGAAAAGAAATCTTCGATGAATAAGCTAAACTTTGGCTGATAATTCTTACGGCCTAAGCCTACACAAGAAGCTCCTCCCTTGTTGTGGATTTTTAAGGTAACGCCCGGTCCAATACGGCTTCGAACGAAAAATACGGCTTTTATGGACCGATCAAGAACCAATCGAATTGCTGCGTTGCCGGTCCGAGGAGCCGTATTTTCGAACGCCATATAATAAGTATGCTTAATACTACAGTTGATTTTGGCTGAGTAGCTTTTCGCCAAAGATTTACTACTTGCGAAATTGTTCCGACGTATGTTGTGAATATCTTCATAAATCAGAATTGAAACAAGAATTGTCTGGAAGATCGTTGGCCACTAATTTGCTCGCAAGATTAAGGAAAACTTCTGCACCTTCGTTGGGCTGTCTCGTGATTTATTACTTTTGAAGATGAGATTTCTGAGCGTAATTTGATCATCGTACCAGCTATGTAGATGAGAAAACATAAAATATATTTTTTGTGCCAGATCGAGGAGACAGGCAGAAAATCAATATAGGTTGAAATGATGAGGGCACAAACTATATTAAACTATTAGCTTTCATTTCATAGACACCGCAATTTATTTCTTATTTTTAACCATTTTTGGTTAACTGATTAATAAAATTATACTTATATTTCTGTCAAACTATAGTTGTAAGTTGCCAAACACACAATTTGGTACCGAATTGTTACGAAGCTTTGTTAGCGGACCGCCGGAAAATTTTGCTTCCATGTTATTATTATTATTATTATTATTATTATTATTATTATTATTATTCAGCCAACGGAGAGGGCTTAATGGACGAGGGCAGCCGAGTTACAAGAAGAATCCTTTTCAACCTCGCTGACAAAGTCACAAGATATTTCAATCATGGGGTCTTTTTGGATATTTGCCTCGCGTATGGAGTTGTTCCGAATGGACTAAAACTGAAGAAATCCGCACAGATTGGAACAACATCGAATGCATTCATACAAAAAAGGACAAATAGATTATGTAGAGTGGCATAGGATTTTATTGTTTTTAATTGTAAATATAACATTTTTATGTACATTTTTGTTTGTAAAAAACTTCTTTGGTATAAATTCTCGGCTGCCCAGTAAAGTTGTAGACGGATGAAGATTTTTAATCGAAACGTATTTACGAAAACAGTTTAATTTCTATTATTATTATTATTATTATTATTATTATTATTATTATTATTTTAATTATTATTATTATTATCATGTTATCATTATTATTATTAATTTCGTTATAGTAGGCGTTTAAAAAAATTTAAGTTACAGCTAATTGATCCCGACCTACTAAACAAAAATAAAATTATTATTAAGTACAAAGTAAAATACTTTAAAAATTGTTTTAACAATAAACGATATATATATAAACATATACACATGATACAATATTTACAGACGAGTTGTGAATGTTGTTAGCTAATTAATTGTTAGCTAGCTAATTACGTATCCTAATGCTTTTCAGGTATGAGGAAGGGGACTAAAATGCTGAAAGAACTTAGAAGACAAAGGTAAGCGAACGTTGCGTTGTTCTGTTGGTCCAGGAAATGTTCCCTTGGTCCATGAAATGCACCAAATATGCTTCTGGGTATGGGCCAAATATGCTCCAGGATATACAGACATGGAATGGATATGTCGCTCAGTCTGGTGTACACGAGTGAACTCTAAGAGACACAATGAGGTGATAAAAATCACTTTTGACATTCAAATTAATTAAAGTAACCGTTGCCTATTTCAAGACGTGCCACAAGCCGGACAGTATTAGATCCTGCTTTACACTGGGTTCCAGCCATTCTTTGTGTTTGACTGTTTGCACTTTCTTGACCCTGTAACATAATCCTAATGCGAAGGATGCATTTATATCTGGCTTCATTCATCATAACATATTCATCTTACATAGTACAACCATAACATGTCATCTGCCCTCGGGTAGACTGTGTTTTTGTCGATATCGTAGATCTGTTTTAGATTAAGCACTGTTGAATGAAATTAAACCAAATGTAATTAATGCAGCTTGTGTTTCGTTTCACTATCGGTTTCATTCATACATACATACATACATTCATTCATTCATTCATTCATTCAGTCATTCATTCATTCAATTTTAGCTTTGGTCTTTGTATGGTCAATAGACCTCTTTTGCAGGGCATCCATGTGCCATCGAACTACCGTGTGAGTCAGAAAAAGAATCCCCGCTTGGAAGGCCACTGCTCTATGAATATCAAAGCAATAATATTGAAAACTGTCTTATTTTATTGCCAATATGTTCAATTAGGTTCAGTAATTTACCCGGCCTTAATCGGCCTTTCCTTCCCGTGGATATGGGTGATTTTCTGCAGAAAGCCCCTTCCAAAAGCTTGCAAAAGCGAATGAAAACAATGAGCAAATGTTCCTTCCTTAAAATTGATGACATTCACATAAATTCCTGTATTTTGACCTCTTTGGAGAATGGAATCCCCCTGAATAGGTCATCGATACTAGGGGGAGGACGCTAATTGATCAAAACATCAAAGTCGATCCTTATAGGAACTCAACCTGTGGTACACACACTTTTTAAAGCCTACAATTACATCTATCACCATTCCAGCACCTTTTTTGCTTTGTAGAATGATACAATGTCAAAAAGCTATAATATTTGCTAAAGAAATGATTAACGTGTCAGATGGAAATCGACATGTTATTACAAATTGGAAAATGAGAGCGAAAACGACAGTCATGTTTGTATTGTATCTGCTTTTCCTTATTTGACATATGTATTATTGATAAAATGACATAATCATTGTCAAAATAAGGTAGGCCATCAATTAATTCCCGACACTCATCAATTATGCTCTGTCTTCTTCAACCTTCCCCAGGGAGTTTCTGCTCACTGATTTCTCCTTTGATAATCATGTTTTGCATCCATCAACAAGGACAGATTTCGTAACACAATAGCATCAGTTGCTTTTGTTGACACCTGAATCCAAAGCGATTCGCGATTGCAGACAAAGGAAATTCTCTCAACCAGTAGTTCAAACCAAACAAAGCCGCAAATGTTTCTCTGAAACCCAGGTAGCTAGCTCGCTCGTTGTGTATTCCAGAAATTGTGTTTAAGAGTAAACATAAGCATATATCGAAAGAAGACGGGTATATCTAAACATCTACCGCGGACATTATATTTCTTTGGTTCCGGAGCTGACCAGAAAGTGTTTTAACTACACCCAAAAAATACGATAATTGAATCGCCTCCCAATCGGCTTCTTTACCAAACAAATAAAATCCGCGAGGCAGATGTGTAGACATATCTTTCTTCTTTCGATATATGCTCACGTTGGCTCTTAGAAATCACTTCTGGAATGCACAACGAGTGCGCTTGCTCCCTGGGTTTCACAGAACTTTTGCGGCTTTTTTTGTTTTCAATTTCTGGTTGAGAGAATTTCTTTTTGTCTGAAATCGCGAATCGCTTTGAATTCAGGTGTCAACAAAAGTAACTGATGCTATTGTGTTACAAAATCTCAGCAATTACATGGACGATACGCTTATTGTAATTGCGCATAAAGGGATAACTACATCAGATTCCCCTCAAAGTGAAAACTTTAGTCTTCCCCATTATTTAGAGGGCTTCATTGCTTATTGTGTAATTCGCTATCGTACGTATAAATAGAACATTGCGGAGTAGAATGTTGGGCTCATTCTGTGCGAGCTTTGGTGGGTTTGGTGCGAACTTTCGTTCATGCGTTCACAATTTTTTAATCCTGGATGCTGAATTTTCACTTGAATATTCTGGAACTTTCTGGACGCATTCTAGGCAACAGTGAAGTGCGCCAACACATTGACACTTTTCATACTTTTTCTACCGTAAGAGTAGCCCTTTAGCACAAGTGCTGATTTTCATAAAAACCCTCCAATCAAATAGAGCTAAAATTGATTTACAAAGTGATCACCGTTCTGTAGTTACGAAAATCCCATGCACAATATGCGAATATTTACAAAACAAGGGCTACACTAAATTGTCGTTTGGAAATGTGACAGAGTTTTATCATGGGTGGTTAGACACTGTAGTTGTGCTTGATTGCCGTTGCTTTATACTTCTGTAGAAGGAACATTTTTATACTACTACGGAGGAGGTAGCGACGAAGCCTCATCCGCAGAACTATATCAATTTTCCTCCACAGAGACATACAAGCATAACTATGGCTTCTAAATGTCCATGGTTTTATTAACTGAATTTTATTGCGCTGTGCCTCATCGCACCACAAAACTGCCTTAAAGAGAGTGTGGAACCCGGGGTGGGGGGGGGGGGGGTACATGACATGTGGATGGACGGGGGTCTGCTGCCCGGTTTTCAGAAAGGTACCCTCTTCTAATTAGCGAAAATTGCTTTGGTACCCACTTTTATGTTGAATTTTGGCGGAAAACTGCTTATTTTTAAGTATTTTTGCGAATTTCAGCGAAACCCCAACCCACGTTTATGGAAAATCTGCCAAAAAAGGACCCTTGTTTAGAGAATTCTTGGCCCAAAAGCCCACCCATATGGGCGGCACATACCCGTACCCTGAACATGTTATGTACCCCCCCCCCCCCGGGGTGTGGATTGGATGGCAAATAGGCTTCCCTATGAGTAGAGCAAAAAAACACTCAGACACAGCATTGTTTCTTGGCTATTCATTGTTAACGGCGCGTGTGCAGCATCAATTTGAATGGGATATTTTAAATTTTTGTGTTCTTTTCAAATTCAAGCTCGAAGGGGAAATCCAGCTTTGCAGGCTCAATCTGATAAACTGTGAAGCTATGAAAACAAGGCAGCAATAACTCAAGGATGATATGTTTTTGAAGTGACCGTGGCAGCTGCTCGCATGCCGTATCAGTCAATTTGCTTCATCTAAAATAAGTCATTTTATCGTAATTTCTTGAAGAAGTTCTTCCTAATCTCTTGATCAGCATCATTCTTCAACCATCTGTTCCAGCTTTTAGCAATGAAAACAGATTTTCAAGCATTTTATCATCCGTCTCTTTTATCTACATCTGAACTGAATAATGTTTTTGCTCAGTGTGAGCTGTTGGTGAACAAAAGAGAGACCAGCCTCCTTTACAGATACAGTCAACATGACGCCTTTACTGTATGATGCCTTTTTTCTCTGATGATTACCCATAGCTTAGGGACTGTTCATTATTTATAAAGGGGTTGGTACCGAAGAGAAATGGGTTGGGTAAGAGAAATTTTCTAACATAAAAAGGTTGGGTAAATATTTTTTCATGTAATTTCAAATTTGGAAAAAACAAAAGTTTCCCACCAATTAATACCAAATGTTTAAAGTCCAAAATTAGCTCAATATCATCATCAATATTATCAACATTATCCATTTCACTTTCAGTGTCTACTTTGCTCATCTTTGTCATCAATATTTACAGTATTGAATTTACAATTTACATCGTTTGACATTGAAACCATGTTTATAGGTAGGGGTTGGACAAAATTCTTTCAACCTGAAAATTGTTGGGTAGATGTTTTTCGCTGTCATTTTTTAGAGTTGGGTAAGAAGATTTTTTGAACAAGAAAACATTTCTCTTCAGTACCAACCCCTCTGTAAATAATGAACGGTCCCTTATTTATTTGTTTTTTTCTATCAAATCTTAGAAAGCTAAAAAAAACTACAACTGCAATTCAACTGAGCCAATCATAGCGGAAAAAGACACAAGGTCATTGAGTTTCCACTATGACTGGCACTTACAATATTTCTTGGAATTAAATACAATAGCAAAAAAACAAAAATGAAAACGGTTAAGGAAAAACAAAATACAAGACATAACGGACATAAGACATAAGCTGCTGCCTTCCAATAAATGATTGTTAACCTACATTCGTTTCGTGTTTTCGATAAAGCAAATCGTTTCCTCTATAATCATTTTTTTCGCATTCACGCATAAATCGGAACTGCCTAAAAGGAGTAGATTACCAAGCGATTTGGAGTCCATACTCGAAACGTTTAAATCAGGAATGTTTTCGAGATGACCAAAAAGACCTTGCCGTAATGTGTCTTACATAGGGCAGTGCAGCTTATGGTTTAACCAAGAAGAAAACATCCCATGCCAACTGCAGACTAACGACGTGATTCCTTGTATTCGTTCAATATTCTTAATCAGATTTTTTATTTCACTCATTTTCACTTTCCCCCATCAGTTTGAGCGATGGCCATCCAATTCAACAGATGTAATGAGTCTATGCCAGCTTTTGAGGCTTCTCTTGTAAATTCTAGTTTACGAGTTAGAAATTTGATGACGTCACATCCTCAAATGAGTTGAAATATTAAATACACTTCATGCGAAACTATTGAAGATTTCAGAAAGTCGAACGATAGAATTATAGTGAATTAGTTTGAGCTATTCAGTCAAAATAAAGATATAATTGCCATTTACACTAGCTTTGACGCCTACCCAAGGGTCTACCTTAGAGAGGGCCTGCCATAGGAAAATTTCAGACCCTATCCTGGCACTGTTTTGGAAAACAACAAACCAGTCGTGGTATAAGATACGGTAAAAATTGCTAGTGTTATTGTTGTTTAGTATCTTCGTGAAGTTTTCAGCCTATCCTGGATAAACGATCTTTCCTGAAAGCAGGATGCGAAACGTATGATCCCCTTGGATTTTCTACTGAAATTGATACCCCAAAAAGGCATATCCCCGTGCGCTTGGTCTATTAAATGGACCCCTCTGAAGACGCCCATGCGTCGACCTAACCAATTTTGTATAGTCATGCATTTATTTCAAGCGCATCTTGAAAGCAGTCAGCAAAACATTGGAGCAATTCTGATGAATTTGAGTCTGGTTTTCAAAGCCAGTTTCCCTGATCGCCAGAGGTCCTTGAATTCTTAAACCTATGCTTCTTCATTTCGTTCAATATTTGACAATCTGTGAAGCCGACGGGATCCATCTTGATAAAAATGAAACTATGAATTTTACGAATACTAAATCTAAATCGTTTAAAATTCGATCGAATGGCATTTGCAATTTGCGGGACAGGGAGTTTCGCCCACGTCCACCTTCTGGTTTGTTAGGCCTAGTTTTTCTTCAATGCACAGATTGTCGTTTTATTTCAACTCCCTTACCAATGGAGCCACTCTGTTGGGTGTCCGTTGCGTGGATAAATAGGAACTTGGCGAGTTATTGTGTACTTTTTTGAGAGTTTGATGAAATCACCCACCACTTCATTAAGAAGTCAGTTGTTTTTATAGCATTGCGTGTTGCAGAGCGCCAAATACGAGTATAGCGTAAACGTCCTTTTATATACATGAAAGATAGAATTTTTGAAGAAAGGACAAGACCTAGCTTGTTGATTTGCGCTTAGAACCATTTTTACGCCGTAAAAAGTAAGGAAAACGGAAGAAGATTGGCCGTACTGACAACAGCTTACGTTTGCTGCCATTCACTGTCGTGGGATTGCTGCTACGCAGTTATTGGCTGCAATAAAAAAGGGAGTAGAACGCCTTCCTTTCAGGTATAATCTTTCTGTGCTTCTGAAGGTAATAGTGATATCGCAAGAAACTGTCAAAAGATTAGAGGTACCAGGAAGCATAGAGTCTGCATGTTCTACAGTATGCAGCTCTTGTCTTTGTTGTTATCTGCAAATGAAAAGTGAATAGACCGCCCTGCTTTCAGGTATGATCTTTCTGTCCTTCTTAGAGCTGAAGTCATGTTGCTAACAAGGCCCTGAGATGGTGCAATCGAAATGGAATTCCTTCCGCAGGTCCTGGGATTTGATCAAACCGGACCGGGAATCGCCATAGCAAAAGCAGTTAACTGGAGATAGGATTTTCATAACCAACTGTATGTTGAAAGAAAGTGATAAAATCGGGATTCGCGAACCAATAGTATAACTGGAAAAAAATACGATCAAGACCGTCTTCGCAGATTGAGACTCTCCTTCGGGATCCTGTGCCAGCTGCAGAAGGTCGTTGCAGTGATGCAGCACAGGTTTGCAACGGCCTGTTCTACAAACGAGTCAAGATTTCCCGGTCCTATTTGCAAAAGCATTTAATTAAACAACTAACCGTTTCTCAGGTGCTTTTTGGTGCAGACGTTTCGATGTTGCCTCTAAAGAATTCTTAATTTTTTTACATCAGAGAGTTACCGTAAAAGCTCCTTTCAGCCCCCCTCTCTTTTAAGCCCTTCTAGCAGCCAATAGCTCTGTCCACAAGTTGCTCGGCAACTTTCGGGCAACTTGAAGTCTTTTGGGCAACTTTTAGGAATTTTGGCAACTTTTCCAACATTGAGAAACTTGTCTTTATTCTAGCAATGTTAAAAATATTTCAATGATGTTTTGTTTATTCTCTGCAACAGTAATGAAAATTAGACATACAAAGGATCTGTTTTCTGGCCAGGCTGGGATTCAACGTCTTGCTTTGCAAAGAACTGGTCTTTTAAACTAACGATTTATGACTATGATCAGTATGATGACGATGATTATGATGACAATGATGATGATTGTGATGAAGATGATGCTGATAATGGTGATGATTACTATTAATCAATTAATGTTATTGTTGTTGCTGTTGTTGTTACTGTTTATAAGCAACAAATGGTTCCTGCTGAAATACTGTAGATGTGTTACATGGTTTTAACAGTATTAGCGGCGAAAGGCTCAAACTTCCAGGGAACTGCAGTTGCCTCATATCATAAGAGAAAATGTTGCAATAAAATAAAAGGTACTTCTTGAAGCATCCTTGGCGCTAATCTTACGCATATATGTCAATTATTCATATATCTATAGCACTTGGCCATAAAAAATGACAATAAATGAGCAACTTTTGGGCAACTTTTTGAAAACAGTGGCAACTTTTGAGCAACTTTCCAGGAAATTGTGAGCAACTTTTCGAGAAATTTCGAGCAACTTGTGGACAGGGCTAGCAGCCAATACAAAATATTACCAAAGGCTTTTCATTTATTTAGCTAAAACAATTTAGTTGTTAATTCTCATATGGTTTTGGACTAAAATTACGTTGAATTTGTGTATTGACTCGCAAGATATGGGGTAAAGTACCCAAAGAATCATCTCTAATAAGCCCCCCTCTCCCCCCCTCTCCCCCCCCTGGAGACTTCGAAATTGATACTTAATAGAGCTTTTGCGTTGGTTGTTTTAATTTATTTCTTGTATAAGAGACGTTTACATCTAGTTCAAACTTGAAACGAAAAATTGCTGTCATTTCATTTGAGCTTCCCAGCTGTTCCAATTCAGTTGCATGTGGAGCAAGGCTAAGGATTGCATCAGTTATTCATATGCGTCCCACATCGATGACACTGTGCGTGGCAAGGCCTCTTTTTGTATTCATGTTGTTTGCAATTATCGAAGGAAAAATATACCATCTGATCTCCTTTTCGGAATGAATGGCTTCATTACAGGTGATTTACGTCATTTTTTCATTTTTCTTCAACTTTAGTTTTAAAGTTTGATGTGCTTCAGAACGCCACTCGATCGAACGTCGCGTATAAAAATGTATAAGAATAACGCTCGATCCAGGCTCTTTTGTAGAATAGCTAAAAGGTCTATTGCCCCTCGCTTAACAGTATTTAATGCAATATGTACAGTTCAATAGACCTTTTAGCTATTCCACAAAAGAGCCTGGATCGAGCGTAGTGGCGTTAGAGTTTCTATCACCATTGTGCACTTTCGAAAATTCTACAGGACGTAGCAAAATATCGTTCGATTCTGATTCTTTTCAGGACAGCTAAAAGGTCTCATGTTTATGAGCATTCGAAATGGTGCAAGTCAATGAAAATTCCGTTCGCCGATGTTCGAGTCTGTTTGACCTTCGAAAGTTATAATCCATTGACCAGCCTTACCTAAATGCCCGGGGGGGTACTCCCATTATGGCCTAACAGGGGGGTCAAGTCGGTTTGAGGGTCTGACAGAATGGCTACGAAATGGCCCTTTTTGTCAAACTCATACTACCAATTGGGAGTATTCCAAGATTCTTGACCAGTTATAAGATTTCAACTCAGTAGGCTCCTCCGCATGGCAATATGGTCGTTGCAGCAATAATTATCATTGAATTTTAAAGTTTTCTTGCTTCGTTCAATCAGTTTTTACGATAGAAAATTTTGAAAAACTGCAGAAAAATTTCGCTACCAGATGCTACCAAATGGCCCAATTTTAGGTCCACAAACTGCCATTTAGGGTTTTCTGTAAAAATTTACTACCATTTGAGGGTATTTTTCAAGATTTTTGCTTTGGCCCTCTTTAACCCTGACTGGACCCCCCTGTCAGGCCACAATTGGAGTAACCCCCCCCCGGGCCTAAATGACATGGTCTATAAATAAGACGAAGGAAAAACTGACCTATGCCTTTGTTTTGCTGGCTTGCATGGAGATTATCAAATACAGCAGAGTATTTGTAGATCTATGAGATCTCAAGCCGAACCATATTTGAGTAACTGATCTACATCAACAGGAAATACTGATATCTGATTGGCTAGCATTTGAAGCTGAGAGGCTTGGACCACTTTTAAATTCTTAGATCAACCTTAATCAGTATCAAAATAGACCGTTTTTCTCTATCTTTACTTTTAAATGTTATTGGCCTGAGACGCGATCTGATTCAGCATAAATTTTCATCAAGACTAGCTTGTATTATGGCGTCAGTTTATCAGAATTCCCTGCAGCGCGTATGCATCACTGATAAAAGACACATGCAGTATACGAGTCCATTGGTGTTGCTTGTTGTAGTAACCCAATTGGTTATCATTGTACCTATACATAGTACAACGTGCACGAATTTTGAATGCGTGGTGATTTTTTTGTGATTGTGCAGAAAGAAACTCTGTGCGCTTTTGGCGAAAAATCTTCGTCATGAGACAAATTAATATTCAGTTCAAATCAACATCATCATTTATCGTTCATTCATTTACAGGAGATATCTACAATTACTGCTAATTTAAACCTACTTTGAATTATTTACAATTTTTCTGAACTGATATTAATACTAATTACACTACAGGATAAAAGCACAAAAATCTACCCTGTTATGAACCCAGCTTGTTGTACGTACACTTTGGAGCGACTCAAAATTAAAGACCCATTGCTAACCATGATCCTTTGCGACCTCAAAGTCATCATCATCATCACCACCATTATTATTGTTTATACACGAATCCCTGCAGCTTCATATAGAAATTTCCCATAGAGTCTTAATACAAAATGCTCTGATAAATGAAAATAATATCGATTATAAAGAATGAGCCATTCTTCCAGAGGGTCGTGTTTCGGTGTATTTTAGCGCGTTTAGCTTGTCAAGTGTGCTGTTTAGATTTCTACCATATTAGCTTGGATTTTCGTATGAGCTATCGACTTTCGTAGGTTCTTTGTTTTTGCTTTCTACTCGGCTCGCAAAGGTTCATGGTTTGTAATGGGTCTTTAAAATTATCCAGTGGATGAGCAGATATTTGTCACTACCAGGTGCCCCAGAAAAAAGAGTACACATATTTGGTTGGTTCAAGCGATGAGAATTTAGCTTTCATCGCCCTCTAAATGTTCCTCGATAGTTAACTTGAATATAGATAAAAAGTTTACAGATTTGGTTGGGTCCAGCGATGAGAATTTAGCTTTCATCCCCCGTTCCTCGATAGTTAACTTGAATATAGATAAAAAGTTTACAGATTTGGTTGGGTCCAGCGATGAGAATTTAGCTTTCATCGCCCTCTAAATGTTCCTCGATAGTTAACTTGAACATAGATAAAAAGTATACAGATTTGGTTGGATCCAGCGATGAGAATTTAGCTTTCATCGCCCTCTAAATGTTCCTCGATAGTTAACTTGAACATCGATAAAAAGTATACAGATTTGGTTGGATCCAACGATGAGAATTTAGCTTTCATCGCCCTCTAAATGTTCCTCGATAGTTAACTTGAACATCGATAAAAAGTATACAGATTTGGTTAGGTCCAACGATGAGAATTTAGCTTTCATCGCCCTCTAAATGTTCCTCGATAGTTAACTTGAACATCGATAAAAAGTATACAGATTTGGTTAGGTCCAGCGATGAGAATTTAGCTTTCATCGCCCTCTAAATGTTCCTCGATAGTTAACTTGAACATCGATAAAAAGTATACAGATTTGGTTAGGTCCAGCGATGAGAATTTAGCTTTCATCGCCCTCTAAATGTTCCTCGATAGTTAACTTGAACATCGATAAAAAGTATACAGATTTGGTTAGGTCCAGCGATGAGAATTTAGCTTTCATCGCCCTCTAAATGTTCCTCGATAGTTAACTTGAACATCGATAAAAAGTATACAGATTTGGTTAGGTCCAGCGATGAGAATTTAGCTTTCATCGCCCTCTAAATGTTCCTCGATAGTTAACTTGAATATAGATAAAAAAGTTTACAGATTTGGTTGGGTCCAGCGATGAGAATTTAGCTTTCATCCCCCGTTCCTCGATAGTTAACTTGAATATAGATAAAAAGTTTACAGATTTGGTTGGGTCCAGCGATGTGAATTTAGCTTTCATCGCCCTCTAAATGTTCCTCGATAGTTAACTTGAACATAGATAAAAAGTATACAGATTTGGTTGGATCCAGCGATGAGAATTTAGCTTTCATCGCCCTCTAAATGTTCCTCGATAGTTAACTTGAACATCGATAAAAAGTATACAGATTTGGTTAGGTCCAACGATGAGAATTTAGCTTTCATCGCCCTCTAAATGTTCCTCGATAGTTAACTTGAACATCGATAAAAAGTATACAGATTTGGTTAGGTCCAACGATGAGAATTTAGCTTAAATCCTCGATAGTTAACTTGAACATCGATAAAAAGTATACAGATTTGGTTAGGTCCAACGATGAAATTTAGCTTTCATCTCTAAATGTTCCTCGATAGTTAACTTGAACATCGATAAAAAGTATACAGATTTGGTTAGGTCCAACGATGAAAAGCTTTCATCGCCCTCTAAATGTTCCTCGATAGTTAACTTGAGATTATACAGATTTGGTTAGGTCCAACGATGAGAATTTAGCTTTCATCGCCCTCTAAATGTTCCTCGATAGTTAACTTGAACATCGATAAAAAGTATACAGATTTGGTTAGGTCCAATGAGAATTTAGCTTTCATCAATGATGAGAATTTAGCTTTCATCGCCCTCTAAATGTTCCTCGATAGTTAACTTGAACATCGATAAAAAGTATACAGATTTGGTTAGGTCCAGCGATGAGAATTTAGCTTTCATCGCCCTCTAAATGTTCCTCGATAGTTAACTTGAACATCGATAAAAAGTATACAGATTTGGTTAGGTCCAGCGATGTGAATTTAGCTTTCATCAATGGTCAATCAACTTCAAAATGTTGCTTGATCGTTAAAGGTAATGTGTCCATGTAAGTACAGCGGCTTTGCTGGGGGCATTGCCAATTTCACGTGATATTTCATGTGATCACTTTGATAAAGGAGCACACTACGTGGCAGAGTGATCTAAGCAGACTGATGATTTACTTTCTGTTGCGCTTTCGGGGTGGATTTTAGTTTGCATGTGACCAGTTAAATTCTGCCAATCACTGTGCGCTCTTTGAGGCTCTTCGTCAGCATCGTGTCAGCATATTTTGACAAGACTGTATATGCGGCTGTACGTACATGGATACATTGCCGTTAAAGACAAATGACGGAGATATAAGGTGATTTAAGTCAGGGGCCTGGGCAATCTAAATATAGCCTATTGTATTCCATTGTATTTGATAATATCGAGAGATTAGCAAATCAATTGGACAAATGAAAGCACTAAGCCATCTTTTGTTCTATTTTTAAACTAGGCGCTATATATCCGTCATTTGTCTTTAAAGGGAATAGACATAGCTATATCGACAAGCTGCTATGAATAGGCTGAAGAAATGCCCACAAACCCATTGTTTCCTTCGCCACACAATGAAACGGCAGGCGTCAAAGTTGTTGAATACAATAGATTATATTTTTAACTTGGCCCGGGCCAGCTTTTAACACTGTCGATTCCCTTTAACTTGAACATAGATACCTCCTTTGTTGATATTGGTGGCTTTGAGACCTAAAATATTTATTTTGAAACTTCAAATTTGCCTCCATGTCCAAACCTGATCTTAGACCTTTTGGCCAGAGCAAATTCATGAAGCACATCGAAATTTAATTAAGAAAAAGAAAAGAATTGCACAGTCGGTTATTTCTAGCAAACAGAATATAATATGATCTAAGTTTTTTTCATTTTTCAACAAAGACGTTATTGATCAAATTTTAACGTTCAAGATTAATATTTCAACTCTCAAAGGACCAATACCTACAAACGAGGTATCTATGTTCAAGTTAACTGTTGAGGAATATTTTGAAATTGATTAGCCATTGATTAAAGCTAAATTCTCATCGCTGGACCAAGGGCGCCTACCTTGTAGGAAATGTGTTTATTCCCAGTACTGTAGAGTAATTGGTGTCCTGTGACCCAGTACAGAGGGTGTCCCAGAACCGTACCGTGATCCAGCAGTACACAGCACAGAGTCAGTCTTCTCAAGGTCGAGATGACGTATGAATAAGTTTGTGGTTTCAAATTCCGGTGTTTATGTAATATGAGACTGTTATAAGAGTTATACGAGCTGGCCACAGGGAATCAGACAACGTGATATTTGATTGGTCAATACTAACAGACGTTAGAATTTGAAAATCCTCGTAACTAGAAAAAACTTACGTTTCTTATGATATACACAGATAAACAGGACTGTGTCACAGGACACCAATGACGATGTGAACAGTAGGTCACACGTACAGTACAAGGTAGGCGCCCTTGGCTGGACCCAACTAAATCTGTATACTTTTTTCTGGGACGCCTGGTTGTCAAGGGCAAATTTTTGACTCATTTCAAAGATGACATTGCGTTGGTTGGTTTGTTGGTTGGTTAGCATCACAAAATGCAACTGAAGAAGTTTGCGCCAACATACACATAAACGCACATACCAATAAATTAAAGCTTTTTCATTTCAAGTCAAATATCTATAATATTTACAGTGAATGTCGTTTTCGTATTGTTGTCAAGCTGTTTTTATATACGTCAATTTTCTCTAAAGTGGACACCTATCTAGGGGATTCTGGAAATGTAATTAGTAAGCTTTACTCCACACTCAACTTTCGCGCATCTCATTAAATCAACTTGATTTTGTTGTTGTCGCTTCAGTGGCAGCCTTGTTTCCCTTACGCTCTAAAACCGTAGAAAAATATCAACCAGCATATGATTTATGATTTTAAAATCTCCAATCAGAAACCAGGATTTGAATAACTACTATTATGGGAAATTTACTGAGGTTCCCTTTGATCAATTCAGTTGAAAGAATGGGTCAGTGACATTTTATACATTTGATTTTAAAATTTGGACACCAATGCTGTTTGGTGCAGGCCACTGGAAATTTGCGCATAAGGTTTTATCCGAAGTTGCTCATCATACGAATGCCGAGACCAATTTTGATCATTGAAAGCTTCAGGTTTCATTGCATGGTACAGTTTACGTAGACTTACTCCAGTCTACCTTATCGTCAGAAAATATTGCGGGAATAGACGATCCGCCATCTTTTCCAAAATCGTCTATTACAAAGTGGCGAATTTTTATACTGCGAATTTGGGAACTTTCAGTGTTTAATTTCTTGGTTTGAATCTCAAAGCCTGTATTGTGTATGAAAAGTGTTCTTATATAGAACTGTAGCAAAAAGAAACAGTATAAGAAATGTACGGATCTAAAAACTATTTTCGAGAAAAAGTCGCTTGAACTGTATTCGACTAGCAAAATTTTTAAAGGTTTCTGGAGTTAAAAATTGTGAATCGGGTAGCCTATCGGGTAAAATTTCATTATTAATTTAATTATGGCAGGAATTAAAGGTTACGAATTTTAGGCAAAAACTTTTTACGATTTTTTCTACCCAAGACTTTCTCTTCCCGTGGCAATTTACAACAAAAAGGTATTTTGTAGTGCTGCACAATCCACAGTCTGGTTCCATTCTGCAATTTTCCAATCAACGTGTGGGAATGGGGAACTGTGGATTAGAGGAAGTCTACCAGACGCTATCTTGTTAGCTATTTAATATTGCAAAGATCATATGATATTCTCTTTCATATTTCGAATAGGGATGTGCCTCCAGCGTTCTAAGAAGTACCGTTGACTGGACAAGTGTTCCATATAATAGTTCTGTTACCAGGATTAGGTTCTGCCAAAATACACTCTTTTTGTTATAAGAATAATGTTCATAGAATATTCAGGCTCAGAATCATCTAATTTTAAGAATATTTTAAGAATATTGCTCAGCTTCAGCTCGCACATTTGTGTCTCACTTTTCAGCAGTGGCCTGTTTTGCGATGCTCATAGCAGAGAATAGCATGAATGGCTGGACGAGATTTATAGTACAGGGTGTCCCAAAAAAATTGTGCCTCGTTTGCCTAAAGATTGTAACAAAAGGGCCAAAGATTCTCGCCAAACTTTTATGTGATGTTGTTCTTCAGATGTTCAAATGAAGTTTGCTGCCATCCCCGTAAGAATCTGTTGAAAAATGATGGAGCTATGACCTCCAGAAGACCAAATTTGCCTGATGACTGAAACCAGCGGTCGGCCATTTTGTCTTACTATTTATGTATGGATGTATGTATGTATGTTGTAAATCTTTACCGTGGATACAAGGCTAAGCAAATGCTTGTTTACAGCTTGGTCCACAAATTAAAATTGTAAAGAATAAATGAAAAGTGCAATCACATCAGGCAAATAATTTATTTACAGGGAAATTCAATATAAAACAATGTCCAGAAGTAATAGTTGTCAAAAACCTAAAAAAAAGTGTCCAAAAGATTAAAAAATTTACAGATGAAATCAAAACACGGTCCAATCATATTTCACATAGTTGTCTGAGCTAAATTTATCCATAAAATGTTTCTTACATGCGTCCTTAAATGTATTTACAGTGCCAAGTAGCTTCACGTGAGGTAAGAAATAATTTCTGTGAGGTCAGAAATGGTGGCATTTGCTGAGGATTATCGGAATTTTCACTAGAGCTATGACATTGGAGGCTGCTGTTGCATTTTCCATCCATGAAGCTATTTATCGCTGCAAAATAGTATGACAAAATGGCTGCCCGCTGGTTTCAGTCATCGGGCAAATTTAGTCTCCTGAAGGTCATAGCTCCATTATTTTTCAATGAATTTTTAAGGAGATGGTAGCAAACTTTAATTGACTATCTGAAGAGCAACATCATGCAAAAATTTGGCGAGAATCTTTCGCTGTTTTGTCACAATCTTCAGGCAAACGGGGAACAATTTTTTTGGGACACCCTGTATTCCTATAAAAAAAGAGTGTCGCTTGATATTTAAAATTCTGCATTTTATGGTCACACTGTTAATCTTTGGCAATGGCTAGTGGATTGATTATTGAGCCTGTTTGAAAATGCTTGAGACATGTTTACGCAATACTTTACCGTTTTCAAAGAAAAACGTCATGAGATCATGCCATTTTGGCCTACTTGTACTGCAGCATTTTTGAAACTGGCATCAAATGAATTTCTTCCGTTTTTTAAGCGTTTATACTGAAGCATTTCATGTCGTTTTAAAGTTGTGACCGCAGACCGGACGGCATTGTTTCGTACTTATGGTGCAAACAAGGCCTAAACTCGATAAATGGCCCCTTCCACCATGAATAGAACTTTTAGCTTCCCTACAAAAATGTCTGGATGGCGCGTTATTTTCATACATCTTTATACGCAAGGTTCGATTTAGTGCCGTTAGAGCTTCTATTGTGCACATTCGAAAATTGCACAAAATGTATACAAAAGCTAAAAGGTCTATTATAGAATGTGACCTATAAGTAATTCTGTTTTCTTCCCTATGATGCCTTTGTCTTTGCTTGGCAGTCGTTCTTTCCCGATTTAGTCCCGATTTAGTTTAAAACTGCGTGTATATGCACGTAACTTTGCCGCTACGCAACATAGCTAACCTGCTTGCAATACGGAAATAAACTTTAGAATCCATATTCCTTCAGTCGTTTGTTCTGTATCATAATTTCCAAACAACCAAATAATGATTTTCTTTCTTCATCACAGCTCTCACTAATGGCGTTTCGTCTACCTCTTCTTACGTTATGTAACTGTCCCAGTACGCTCATCTCGTAGGATATCAACATGATTTCGCCGCATGTGAATATTTTCGGTTCCAAACGAGTGTTTCGCTGTTTTCGCCTCCAAAAAACACTCAAGCAACACACTGTTCCAATCATTAACATGAAATTCCATTGCATTGCTACAATCACACTAATGTAGTAATTTATCAGAATTTCTTGTCCAGATTTATCGAATTAAATTTTCCAAACTTCAGCTTTATCTCGACGTGCAAGTTTTTTCTCTCTGTTCGCGCGATTTCAAATCCACCTGCCCCGGTTAAGCTTGATCTTGCGCTAATGAGCGGACAAGCCGGTATAGCACTTATGCTTTTGATGAAAGACTTTTTGCCGACTCAGTATAGGACATAGATCCAAAGGAGGATTTGAGAGCATAAAAGAGGCTGATGTAAAAGGCTATTAGGGCAATTTCCATGCTTAAACATCAAGAAGTTGAGATGAATGCGTAGAAAGTAAACAGCAGCGACCCCGATCGCCCGTTCGTGCTCCTGTGCTGGCTTCTGTGGGTGAAGGTGAAAACGAAATGTGCACAAAATAGTGTAGCCTGCGTGCAGACTCTACTGATTTATTTTCAAAGAGGTTTCTCCTCCGGCCAAACAGAGGTTTCTGATTTATTTTCAAAGAGGTTTCTACCGTAGGAGAAACCTCTTCGAAAAAAAATCAGTACAGTAGCAGTAGAGTCTGCACACAGGCTAAAAATAGTGCCAATAACTTGAATGATTAATTGGTTGATTGGTTGATTGATTGATTGATTGATTGATTAATTGGTTGGTTGATTAATTTATTCTCTTGAAAGACAAATCGCTTTGTCTCATCGGAAACCTAAATCTTTCATTTCACGAAGTTTGCCCTTGCTGGTTATTGATCGTTAATGTGGGGGTCGTAGGGGCTGACGGATTGCGGTTTTCAGCCATTTTGGGGACGGTTTCACGGTTTTCGGCCTCAAAAACGACGGTTTGACGGTTTTCGCAAAATATTTTGGCGGTTTCACGGTTTTCGGAACCCCCCTACGACCCCCACGTTAATTAAAGAGAAGCAACTGAATCAAATGTTTTCCTTGATATTTGCCTGTGGCCTCGGGCCGAAAACCTCGAAATTCTCATTTTCACCACAGACGGCAACTAATCGAAAAAAACAATAGGAATCAGTGAAGATTTTGCTAAATTTTACCGTCCTTAATTAAATGCAACAAGGCAGTAGGCTGCTTGAATCTGCCCAAATTTGTTTAAACAAATCTACTCTCTAGATGTTGGGGTATACCTGTATAAAGAACAGTCAAAGTATCTCACGGTTTCGAGGAGCTATGGCGTCTCCAATTCACACACAAACTGCTGAGGCACTGAATCTTGAAAAATTGAAATTTTGGCCGAGAGACAATAATAAGAGCCATAGTGAATGTTGTAAGAACGACCCAAAACTAACAAATATCTGCGTCTCCTATTTCAAGCAGTCTACTATCCTTGTTGTGTTTTGAGAAAGTAGGAAAAATTTTGCAAAATCTTCACCAGTTTCTATTGTCTTTTTCGCTTGTGACAGAGACTTGCCGGAATTCGCAGTCTGATTAACAATGGCAGATTTTGTAACACAATAGCATCAGTTGCTTTTGATTGACACCTCAATTCAAAGCGATTAGTGATTGCCGACAAAGGAAATACTGTCAACCGGTAATTAAAACAAACAAAGCCACCAAAGTTGCCCTGAAACCAGCAGGGCACACTCTCGCCTTGGGCAACCTTGTGAATCAAATATACAAAATCCGCCAGACAGAACGTTAGATTTACCCTTCTTCTCTCGTTATAAGCACATAACTTCTCTTAAAACCCACCTTTCGCGTGCACAAGGCGAGAGTTTGCTCTACTGGTTTCGAGGCAACTTTTGTGGCTTTTTTTTGTTTTGAATTACTGGTTGAGAGAATTTCCTTTGTCTTCAGCCGCTAATCGCTTTGAATTGAGGTGCCAATTAAAGCAACTGATGCTATTGTTCTACAAAATCTGCCCTTGTTAATCTGATTGGTTCGTGAAAATGAAGCTTTCAAAATTTTCGGCGGAGGGCCAAGGGCAAAATCGCGCGGGGGGGGGGGACATTTGATTCCTATCTTACCGGGGGGGCAACATAATAGGAGGACCACCCTTTTGCCGCCCATATCGAACAATGGCTACTAAAAATATATCCTCTATCGTTAAAAGCGCCACTAACAAAGCTCCACACTATAGCTGCTGAGTGTGACAGCGCTACTTATCCCTGATACTGTTTCATTATCAATGTTATGATATCCATCTCGATATCCATAGCGTTGAGCTTTTATTATAACTAAGGCCCAGTTTAGACATCGTTTTTTTGCGGTATCAAATTTGATAGATGCTACTAAGCAGTTCTAAGTGTCAATTAAATTGGACATAAAAGAGATGTTCAAATCACGTGCCGTTTTGAGTAGATAAAGCGGCAGGAGTTCACCAATTTTGTCGTATCAAACGGCAGAAAAATGACTTGATTTAAACACCGTATTTCTGCCAATTCTAGGCCATAGTCCACGGCTTCTACGTGTGATCAGCCGTGCTTTGCACTTTGAACAATGGCCATTTTAACCATTTTAATTTCAATGCGACACGGCAAAAAACAATGTTTAAATCAGATCTTTAGACACGGCAGATTCTGCCATTTTTAATACAGTCCGATTTGACACGGCAAAAAACGATGTTTAAACTAGTCTGGGCCTAATGTTTTCTAAATTGCAATCTTTTTTCTTATCATAATCAATGTTAAATTGCTAGTTCAATTTTCTAGCTTCTTTCTGGATTCTTTCATTCATTTGTTCATTCAGCCTTTCGTTTATGTTTCTTTTATTTGTTATCCATCTTTTCATTCTTTCTTTGATAGATTAATTCATTCATTCGTTCATTAATTCATTCATTCATTCATTCATTCATTCATTTGTTCATTCATCTCATTCATTCAATCGATCAATCAAGCAACCAATCGATCGTTGATTCATTTTGCTATTACCTATTCACAGTGGTTCCATCAATCAGCCGATATAGAGATGTTAATGGCGATTTTTAGCAAAAAGCAGCAAACTGGTAAATCGAGATCAAAAGAGCCTTGATTTAAATCAATGTTTTGACAACCTGCCCTGGAAAACTGCCTCATTTTGATACCCTGTGCTAGAGGGGAATTTTCAAACTTTGGATACATTTTTCTGACTCGCAACGAGACCCCGTTGACATGCAAGCGTTTAAGAAATAGAACCATGAATTTGAAACGGAGGATCCTATGACTGTGATCAGTCTACTGAGTATGAAATCCTACTTTAATAAGCTTAACTGACAACAAATGATTTTGACAGTGCCACATAAGTCCTAAAGATGATAAATAATGTATCAAGTTAATAAAATACCAGGTGTCTCATAAAGAAATACCCGTGTTTGCGTAGCTGCACAATAAACCTAGAAATCAGTATCAAAGATACTTTTAAATAGACGTAATCAGGGCGGGCGCTGTCATAGAGAATGAAACCATGGGTAATTGGACACCTCAGTTGTGCTTGATTCCCACAGCTTTGTTCGGCCTTGTTCTTTTGCGGAGGAAAACACTATTTACTACTATTTTATTACCTCCTCCGCAGAACTATGGAAATTACTCCTCCGCCCGCAGGTACATATTAGTTGCAGTGCTCCTCCATAGCAGCACAAACAGTGTCTAGCTACCCATGATGAAATAGAGTTAGCCTAAGTTAGCCTTTGACCTATAGATTAAGATCTTAGTGTTGAATATCAGCCACATACTTTTTCTTCCACAGCCTGCCAAAAGCGAATACTTTTTTTTGCTTACCCAGTAAAACATTGATTTGAAAAATTACAACCCTGTTACCTAACTGATTACCTAACTGAGGGTTTAACTTTACTTTGAGAATTTATTCATAATTCAAAAGGCATCATCTTAATCTCAATAAAGAATTCCCGAAAACTACCGGTTGTCCCAAAAAAATTTATACGGATTTGGTTGACTCTAGCGCTGTGAAGTTAGTTTTAATCAATGGCTAATCACTCTCAAAATGTTCTTCGATAGTTAACTTGAACATAGATACCTCGTTTGTTGGTATTGGCACTTTGAGAGGAGAATTATCAATCTTGAAAGCTCAAATTGCCTCTTCCTGCAAACCAGAGCTTTAGACTTTTGGCCTAAGCAATTTCTTAAGGCACAGCGTATAAATCAACAATAACCTTGATGAAATTTGAACAATATTAGATCTTGTGTTATTCTGTTTTCCAGAAGTCATCCCCCAGTCACCCATTGGGAAGTTCCTTAATTTTTCATTAATTTCAGTTCTTAATTTCTATGTGGTTCAGGAATTTGCTAAGGCCAAAAGGCCAAATCTCTGATTTGCAAGTGGACGCAAATTTGAGCTTTCAAGATTGATAATTCTGCTCTCAAAGCACCAATACCAACAAAAGAAGTATCTAGTCTATGTTCAAGTTAACTATCGAGGAACATTTTGAGAGTGATTAGCGATTGATGAAAGCTAATTTCATATCGCTGGAGTCAACCAAATCTGTTTACATTTTTTTGGGACACCCGGTAGCTTTCATTGGCTTTCCCTAAAACTATAAGTGATTTACTCAATTTGATCAATTTTTCTACAACTAACATGGTAAAATAATATTTTTGTTAGCCCAGGCATTGGCTTTCTAAGGATACAGAAACTCTTGAAATGTTATAATGCTTCCCCATCAATGCTGGGCATCAAATTGTCTATATCTAAATGATTGTGAACAAGCCATTTTTGATTGTTTTGGGGCATATCAAGAAAAATGACTATCGGCTGATTCCTTATACCAGAATGAAATAATGCACTTCGAATTATGAGACAAATCTTGAAATTAGTTGAAGCCTCATGGAATTAAAATCTCACAAATTGGTCGCATAGGTAATCCTGTCCTCTTAGGCTCGATCCACTCGTCCCAATGTTTTCACTCCATTCCATTTTTACAGTACGATCACTGCATCAGAAATACATTGTTGCGCAGGAGCATAAAATTTCGGTTCATTCAATTCAGTTTTATTATGAAAATGTTGTTGTTGTTGTAACTGGGACGTTGTATTGAGTCTAGTAATCCTGTTCAGTTTTTCAAACGTTAACGTTGGATACATCTTTCTGACTCACACGGTATGCAATAAAAAGTCTATCTCATAATATCACGCGAAAATGCCCACGAATAACAACAATTCAAGTGTTTTGCATGAGGAATTTTGCGTTTTTGCAAATCTCACGTGATATCTAGCTTGAAACAGACTTTAATCTGAGAAAGACATTAATTTAATCGTCAGCAACTTGGCCGATCAAGAAATGAGGAAAAGCCACAGCAATAAAAACAATGGTGGAAGTGAAATGCGTACTTTGCCTCATATACATTTAATATGATTAATAAAACAAAGGTTTTTAACACACTTTACACTGTTAAATCTAACGACACCTCACTGTAGCCTAACTAACTAAACTGTTAGTGTTATACTGCAAGTTAGTTATCGTCACACTGTCCAGTTGCCGATCCTTTGAAAACAACAAGGCTGCGCACTGTGCCGTGGCTACTTCCAGGCTATAAAGCAAAGAACGTGGCCGGTAATGCGACAGCTCAAAGAAGGAAGCAGCGCTTTTCTCTTGTTGTAGAAAAACATGTTTATGTTCAGTGATGTAAATCTCCTGGTCATGAGCATTCCCAAATATTTTCTCAAGAATACAAGGAAAAAAACATTGTATTTTCTTTTTAGTCGACAGAGTAACGTTAGAATGCACAGTCGGAATCACAAAGGGCTTACCATGGGCCTACAAACGGGACATTTGGTCCTGAAGAGAATAAGCATAAACAAGCGGGAAGAAATAGATAAGGAGAATCTTTAGAGCAGCATTTTTGCTATGAATAGGCAGGATTTCATTGCGTTTAATTCTAAAATATATGTATGCATTGTTACTGCCAGCACTGTTAGACTTGGTGAAGCTGTGAGATAGCTACAAGACTGACGAAATTAGATATTTATCTTTGTTTCGCCAACAAAAGCAAATTCTTGAAACGTTAACAAGTGAGTTTTGCTACCGGTTGAAGTAGAGGGCAGCATGGATTTGATGGTGCAGGATAAAGAAGGGCTTGGCCTGAACCATGGACTATGCGTGAACATATGCTGTAGAGAATGAATTTTTAACATTGTGATCTCCGTTTCGATACTTGCAGATATATACCGGGTGAGTCAAAAAAAAAGAATCCCCGTTTGGAAGGCCACTGCTCCCTGAATACCAAAGCAATAATATTGTGAACTGTCTTGTTTTATTGCCAATATGTTCAATTAGGCTCAGTAATTTACCCGGCCTTAATCAGCCATTCCTTCCCGTGGATATGGGTGATTTTCTGCAGAAAGCCTCTTCTAGAAGCTTGCAAAAACGAGTGAAAACAATGAGCAAATTTTCCTTGGTTTTCCCTACTAAAAATCATGACATTCACATGTACTTGGGAGAATGGAATCCCCTGAATAGGTTATTGATACCAGAGGGGGAAAATTTGTTCATCTTCCCAAGAGGATAGCACGTGCTTAAGCGTGCAGAAGTCATTGTTGTAAGGGAGAGAAAGGAGTGGCCGCTCACAGTTAGGTAAATTTTAAAATGGATTTGAACATGTTTACCATTAAATCATATCTTTGCCAATATCGTCGTCTTCATATCCAGGAAGCTGTGTCCTTTCAAACAAGGATGCTTTTTATTGACTCACCCTTGTATTTTTACAGCAACTGAGCAAGAATTGAAAGCTTTTTTCCTTGACGTTAGTAAGAGGGAGAATAAAGAAAAAAGAAGATCTCTGTAAATCTTATTCTCACTTCTGAAACTGTTAACTTTATCTTATACCAGATGAGTCATAGATTTGTTCTATCACAATTAAAACAATTAAACTGCAACTACATATAACATATAAAGTCTACATAATGCAGATAAAGTTTTTTTATTTTCCAAATCGCATAAAAGAATCGCAGTTTCAGAAGTGAGAATAAGATTTACAGAGAACTTCTTTTTTCTTTATTCGCCCTCTAACTGACGTCAAGAAAAGAAAGCCATCAATTCTTGTTCAGTTGCTGCGAAAATACCGCGTGAGTCAATAAAAAGAATCCCTTATGTAAATTTTATCCCTGTTTTTGGTTATTGGGATGCCGGTTGGGATGTATGTATGTATGTATGTATGTATGTACGGTATGTAGAATTTAGCCATATGAAACTAAAGCTTAGATGTAACATAAATTTAGGAAAACAGAAAGTCTAATTACAGGTGTACAATATGTATATAGATAGACGTTAAAATTTTAATGTAAAAACAGCCCAAGTCTAAAATGGCAGGGATAGCATCAAAAGTTCAGTGTGACCTTGTCTCCATAATGGTCCCTCCAGAGGTGTCATTGAAAGGAAAATTTTCACAAAAGAAAAGAAGAAACAATATTTATGTCTCTTGAGAGTAATGCTGCATTTTCAAGATTGTTGGTGGACAGTTCTGTTATAGACTTACGACGTGATTCCTTGTATTCGTTCAACATTTTTAATCTGATATTTTATTTTCTCTCAGTATGAGCGATACCATCCAATTCAATATGAGCGATGCTGAGACTTATCAGCTTTTAGAATTTTAATGATATATACAGGGGCTGTTATCTTGATTTTGGAAGTCTTTAAATAATTTGTCTTTGATCTTATGCCTGAAGCTGTTGACACTCTTAGCAGATTTTAGGTCAGAGTGAAGACTGTTCCAGATTTTAAGTCCTCGGTAGGAGAGACCGTTTTGTCCTGTGTTACTCTTTCGAAAAGGTTGATTCAGCTTCTAAAGAAGTTACAAAATCGGGTGGCTTATGAAGGGATGGGTAAGTGGCTACAGAAATTGACTCGAATCGACCAGTTTCATGTATAAAATGTAACGTAAGCACAAGAATATGCCTGATCAGAGAAGGAAAATCTTTATCACCATGCAATAAAGTTGTAACAAAGCTTAATTTGCATGATTTACATACCGTGAAATTTGTCTTGAAAAGCCAATATGGGGTACCAATATGGTAACCCGGATCCTCGCGAATCTTTATCTTTGAAAAAATTGTGCGCTTGGTTTTATAAATATGACACAGTGCATGAGATATGTGAAGGATTTATGTTAGACCATCTATTCACCAGTTATTTTTCCAACATGCAATGGCACATATATTTGCTGTCATGCTGGACTTGCGCCAAGTCTACTCCTCTGACACTCCTCTGATCCATCCCGGAGACAAAGGGGAGGGGGGCGAGAGAAAAAAAGAAAAGAAAAGAAGAAAGGAGGAGGAGGAGAAGGAGTCTCCTCCTCCTTTCTTTTTTTCTTTTTTTTTCTCTATTTATTTCTCTTTCTCTCGGGATGGATCAGAGGAGAAGACTTGGAGCAAGTCCACTGTCATGCATGTAGTTCCTGTTCCTTGTCGTAGCATCAATTGCATAAAATGTACGGTGGCCCATAGGGGCCACTGCCGTGTTCCGTGTGCCGTGTTCCGACTTTAGTGATGACTTTAGTGATTATTATTATTATTATTATTATAACATTCTTTAAAGTTGGTTATTAAAAATAGCTAATAAAGAACTAATAAAGACCAACTATTTACAAAAACAAAAATTAATTACAGTTCATGATAAGAAACGAAAATACCCTAAAATACCCTATTTACAAATTTTGCAACGGCAAGTCTCTCCAATCCATTTTTTTATGCATGACTTAAAAGAACAGACGGAGGTGGCAATTTTTGTATCATTGGGCAGGGAATTCCATAATATGCTACCACGAAAAGATAAACTATCGTTGCCATAAGTAGTTGTTTTAGTTTGAGGCAACATCAACAGATTCTTTGATCGTAGATTGTAATTATTGTCCTTTTCATGGAACATATCCCACAAAAAAGAAGGGTTTTGTTGTGTTAAACTTTAGTGACTTTATTTAGAGAGCGCGTGGCCGAGTGGATAAGGAGACTGACTCGTAAACCAAAGGTCAGAACGGCCGAGGTTCGAATCCCGCGCTGGACAGTTTGGTCGCTGTCCGTAACTCTAGCTCGGGTCAACCAGAGCCATGTGAGGGAAATCTGGTAGCTGCGGCGGTTGATGGTAAAACATCCGTGGCCCCTGCTGGAAATAAGTCTCTCTCAGACTTTCGCAGGCTAGCCACGTTAAATATGATACCTACCTACCTACCTACACCTTCCTTGTTTAGTGCCGCCTTCCTTGTTCTGTATTCCGTGTTCATTTCAGGGGGTAGCTTTGCTCTTTTTTACGGTTGCCCGACGTCATCGTGCGTTCTGATGCAAGGAAGTGTTTTAGATACATCATGGAGCATTGGGGACACCTTTATTTTGTACGAAATTTTATTCCATACTACTACCTTAAGTGTGAGCGAAACGAGTGACCTTTGCGGAGGAGCATTGCTCGCACAGTGAGCTACCTCTCCGAAGGAGTGAGCTAGCGTATCGTCCCGACAAAAGGGCCTGGGGACGAGGTTGCCCTTGAACATGCCTGCTGACGCTAGTTATTGCCGTGACGTCGATTCTAGATTCACTTGGAAAATATTGACATTCCCACAAGTGCTCAATATATTCAATTCATTGTGGGGTTCCACTCTCCTGCAAAGAGTATTTCTGAATTTTCCATTATAATTTGCTTCTTAATTTTCTTTACATCTCTGACACTACTTTTACTGTAAAATCGAGCAAGAGTTTAACATTTAGATTTCGATTGCTTTTGTCGCTTGCAATCGAGGCTTCAAATATTTACGCAGTCCAGTCTGAGCGTCTGAATGGCCCGTCAAGATAAGGACCGGGGTACAGAGCCTTTTTTAAGGTCTTGTAAGTGGGGAGGCAAATCCTAAAATGAGGACATGTTAGTCTGATTGGCTAGACCGTAGGAGCGTTTTCAGACCGGGGGGGGGGGGGCACTAATTCGCACCGAAGGCATACAGTGTTCGGGGGTCAGAATTTTTTTTGAGCAATGCCTTCTTTTCTTTTGGGAATGCCATTCTGTGCATTGCTGATGAAAGTGCATTTTATGCTCGGAGGTCCTGGAGAAAAATAGGAAATTTACGAATCCAAATATATATCAAACGGGCTAGCTAAAATCAAACTACAACAGGACAAGAATACTTTGTCAAGAGTGTTGTGCAAGACTTATTTCATATTTGACATATTTGATTTACAAAACTCATCGCGAATTCTCGTGAACATCGGCGTGGCCAGAAATTTTAAGTTAGGAGAAATGGGGGGGGGTTAGGGCAAAGCCCCCAGGAAATTTTTCGGGGCCACTCCCTTTACTTTGGCTTAGAATGGATCTCCCAATATCATGCTTGCCATTAGTGAAAAGGAAACTTTGAGAGTTTTGTGACATTTATCTTATGCGTGAGTAACATTTTTGAAGAAACATCCTTGGTTCCTTGACTTTGGCTGAAACATCCTGTCTCTGGTGGTAAACAGTCCTGTTGTCACATTCCATTCATTTACACATGGCTTTTGCAGGCTGCCTACGCAGTGGTGGCAGCAATAGCTTACTTTCTGAAAATCACTTACTTGAAATAAGGGATAATTTTCTGGGGTCGAAAATTTCGACACTTGGGGGGGGCAAAGTCTAGGGATCGGGGGGCAATTGCCCTCCAGTTCTAATGTTAAAAAAGGCCCTGCCGGGGTACGTACCTTAGCAACGGGCAAATAGCGGGCAAAACTTTTGATGCCAATGCTAGATAGTAGCATAATTCAACGCATATTTTCTTTCCAGGTCGTGCGGAGGCGAGAAATCTCTCCATCAACGTATTTGTTTTCGAAATTCTGTTTTGTGTGTTTTTCAGGTTGTTTATGCTGTGTACACACATACGTCATAATAGGCCTAATCCCATATTGTCATGCGTTCAGAGAGAGCAATTGTAATCTCCCAGAATTAATGAAATCGTTTCGCTGCTGTTCTTCAGAAAAAGTTACAAGCTTATCATTTCAATGCGGGATTCGAAAGATCCCAGTGATTTCCGTAACTAATTGCATTCAACTTTCCAAAGAAATTTGCGGTCTAAATTTAGCGTTATTTAGCTTTGGAATTGTTAGAAATAATTTGTTTCGTTATGCAAAATTTCTGCCTGTCCGAGAAGAAATTGTTCAAAAGTTCAGCAGTTGTCATTTTTTAATTCCATTGCATACAACTACACAAACGAACAAACAAACAGTTAAAGCTACTGTACCAGATTGTGAGACAATATTACAGAAAAATTCATAACAAAATATATTGCATGGCAGGAGTTACTTAAAGGAGGAACTAAAAACTACTCGAGGAAAGAGCACCCCCTAGTAAAAAAAAAAATTATGAAATTAGAAAGTTAGGAAGTTAGGAAATTTCTGGGAGATTGCTAAGATCGGGCAGGAGGAAAAGAAATGTGGAGAAATCAGTTTGTTTGTGTCTGTGTAGCGTATAAACTCTGAGGTTTAGATAAAACCATGATAAAGCCGATAACGCCTAAATCTTGACTTTTTTGACCTGTAGGCTTTTGAAATCTTGAGAATAATTGAAATGTAATGGTGATCTGAAGGTTCAAAGTAGAAACATTATCCTCAAGCCGATGTGAAAAGCCCGGGAAATGCGACATCATTTGCGGAAGAGAATACAACCACAACAACTCAACAACGAATGTTTTTTTTCTTGATTGACAGTTGCTATGCAGTTATGCTTCGCTGAAGCTAATTTTTGATAGCTGATTGGCTAAAGAAGATTGTGTTGATAGCTGATTGGGTAATTTTTAGTTATCATAACAATAGGCGTGCCATATTTGGAATAGATGGAGTTTGATTTCGACAAGGACAAAGTCTGCAAGCTGATTGGCCTATAAAACTTTTATGCCTCGCTGATTGGTTAGTAGAACAATATATGTGCCATATTTGGAGTAGAAGGAATCTGATTTGGCTGAGGACAAAGTCTTCTATAAAGAATGACGCCCAGCATTTCTTCGCCAGTCTGACATTTTCTTCAAACGTAACGCAAGCAAGTTTAACCGGGTCGCAGGCGACACCGAAAGAGCAAAAACCCAATTTAGGTATTGCTGGTCAATTTCCTAGGGTCCTAAAACAAACTCTATTCTAAATAACTCTAAATTTTACTCAAGAATTTTATCTAAGAAAGAAAGAAAACTTCGAATAAAATCATCATGGATTGCATCAACAGTTTACTTCAGGCTGCAAGTGCGGAACACTTCTTCAGCAACTATGACGCAGTTTCCAGTCAAGTTGGCAACATGGCGTCTTCAACTTACCAGAACGCAAGATCACCATGCGAAGACGTAAATGCCATGTCACAGACAGTACCAAATGTGGAAGATGTTAACAGCTATGGCGATGCTATGCCCTTTCCCGATGATCTCAGTGCCTTCGGTAAGTGTTTACAACAAACAGGCCATCATGGCGACCACGGCGACAACTGCTTCCGCGGCTGCAGCTATGATTTTCCTTGTTCCTCATCATCTTAGTTGTACATAGCTAAGTGAATTTATCATCAGAAATATTCATTTAGATAATCAGAAAACTGTCTGATACTAATTTGGCCCAATAAATCTAGTAGATACCTGTACTGTAGAGAACTGCTTCGCAGTTCTTTGCAAAGGTTTCGAAATCACTTTCCAGAAAGGAAGTCGATTAAAATGTCCTCAAAAGGAGTTTCACGAAGCGGTGAACTCGATGCTGTGTGTTTTATGAATATTTGAAGATAGAAGCAATAAGAAGATGTTTCATCGTGTCATGTTTTGATTGAAAACTGTTTTGTTTACTTAGTTTATTCGCAAAGTTGTAAATCGCCAGAAGATGAAGGCGATGCGAATTTGTCGTCATAATAAAGTGAGGACAAGATAGGCCTGCAGGGCAGCAACTCGCTGCTGAGATTGACGAAGGCGTGTTCTTGGGTTGTTCACAACTCGTGTTCTTAGGGTGAAAGAAAGTGTGATTTGTGAATTTCATACGTTTTCGTATTGATGATGAAACTATTAGATTTGTATATATAGACTGCTAAATCTACAGCTCCACTTAAATGGTAACCCCATGATGATAACAATGAGCAGTGCCCCCATAATTAACCCCATCACTTGTAAAACCCCTTACATCATGTTGGCTTCTCCCTCTCCTGTCCTAAAACGAATACCACTAAAAGGTTAGGCGCCCCAACGGCCAAAGACGCCGCGCCATTTGGTGCTGTCATTTCGACATCTGCTTCTGATGTTCTAAAAAGAGATGGTAATTAAATTCAATCCTTTGAATAAGGAAACAACGACTCTTTGTGTACACAACAATCAAATCCTGCATGAAAGGAAAAGCAAATTATGCATGACTCTGTTGAATACAAAAGATAATGGTTGCATGGTTGCATATCTCGTTGAGCAATAATAGCATAACTGTGGCATGAGGTAATGGTTTTTTCAACCACAGAAATTGAACGGCGATTTTTATTGACTTCCTTGGGAAGTCGTGATTAACTATCCTCACTGAGATCTAAAATTACCGACCAGGGAACTGTAGATCAAATGAATAAAGAAACCTTGCAGAGGGGAGCATTTCTTTTTCAAAGTAAAATGAACAGACAAATTGAACATTCTTTCAGAAAAACGAAATTCAGAAAATGACATCACTTCAGCTACAGCCCAGCATGCTTTTAATAATGTCCATATCAATTTACATTCCAGGTGACGACTACTGTTGTGATCTCAAACCAGATGTCCAATCCTTGAAGGCCTCTCTTCAAAGAGCACAAGCTGACAGCCCATCATCTTGTTACCAAGACTACAACTCCCCTCCACCAGCATACAGTCCACAGCAAGCTTACAGTCCTCAATCAAGTTACAGTCCCCAGCCAAGCTACAGCCCTCAACCAAGCTATAGCCCTCAACCATGCTACAGCCCACAACCAGCTTCTCCTGCCAGCCCATACTCACAACAGTCTGCCACATCACCTGAGAACTGGTGGCTTCAGGAGCGTCAAGTGATTCCAAGCCCAGCCACCTCCCAGCCCCAGCCCCAAGATTTGTGGTGTATACCAGCTACAAGCAATGCTTCATGTGAGGTTGGACCAAAGGAGGCCCAGGCTCAACTCCTCCTTGGCATCCAGAAGTACCACCAACAGCACCTGGTTGAGAAAATGTACCAAGTTCAACAACAGCTCATGCAACAAAAACAACAGCAGAGCTTCTACCCACCAAACGCTTACAAGTACCCAGCATCAAGCTTGAACATGAAATGGCCTGGTGTGTCTGAAAATTCTGCATTTGAACCCCAAAATGGACTAAAGATCAACACAACTATATCATCTGAGTTCTTCCCAATCAATTCTATGAAGCCAGGTGCAACCAAGGGAGGTGCAAACATCTTGAAAGAAAAGAGGGTGAACCCCATCCAAAGCAGCAAATGCAAAGTGCCACCAAGTGAACGCCCATATGCCTGCCTTGTAGAGAACTGCCCAAGGAGATTCTCAAGATCGGATGAGTTGACACGTCATATGCGTACCCATACTGGCCAGAAGCCATTCCAGTGTCGCATCTGCATGAGGAATTTCTCACGATCAGATCATTTGACAACACACATCAGAACTCACACTGGAGAGAAGCCCTTTGCCTGTGATGTCTGTGGACGCCGCTTTGCCCGATCAGATGAGCGCCGCCGCCACATGAAAATTCATCTTCGTGAGCAAGCAAAGAAGGAGGAAGAGCTGAAGAAAGCGCTTGCCAAGCAGAATCCCAGCTCCCCTGGCCAACAGGTCCCATCAATTTCACCCATTGCTATGCATATGTGAACAGATACCATCATTCTCAGAGGACAGTTGAACTTCACTTCTGGTGTATTACTTAATATAGCCAATAACTCTACATTCTATAATGAAATTCAAATGGATATCAATGATAGAGCTGCGCTAAATCCCTAAACATCTTGGATTTTGAAAGGCCAGCACTGGCAAAGATCCAAGGGCATTATTTTGGTACTCTGTCTTTGACCAGAAAAGTATGATCTGCCAAATGTGTTTTTACCTGGATAAGAGAGAGCTGTGGTTATGAAAAACAAATAAATGCCAAGGGTTCAAACCTAGCTAGCATTTTCATCTGCTTTTGGGTAACTCGATGTTCTGCTGCACAAAAAGCTTCACTCAGTTTTTTTTTAGATATACTGCCGTTGTTTCATGTTTTGTTTTTAAGTTTCGATATAGATTAAGTTTGCAAACTGGTCCTGTAGTGCACACAAACATAGATCTCCACATTAGATTCTGATTGGATTTCGCTAGCATAGGTTTTTGAAGAGCCTGACCATTTATGTGCCTTCCAACACTGGACTCAACCTCTTTTTTGTAGGTAGCCTGCCCCCTGTAAGCCAATAATCAAAATGGCCCTTTTTGGGTGTAACATTGGTATGCATTGGCGCACTATAGTAGTACAGGGTAGATTTATCTTTAGTACTCAACCTCATGTGTAACGCAAGTTTTGACATTCAGTATGCAGTGCTGGTAACTGTTAGTTACTGAAGTTTTTATTCGATAAAGGTAATAATTGATTTGGCTTTGTTTTTCTTCAATCTGTTGACATCGTTGCAATGTTTCAATGTTGCAAAGTTTAAAGGGAATCGAAGCAGATATCAGCTGTTGATAAAAATAGCCATGCAAAGACAATATGCTGTAACACGTGCCACACCATATTTGGGTAACTTATAAAAGTCGACAGAAAATACTGATATTTGAATGACTAGACTGATACCAGTGGGTGTACTTTGCTCAAGCCCAAGGAGAAAGAGGAGATGAGGCTGTTATTTTTACGCCAAGGAAATGAGGAGTTAAAATGTCTCTTGCAAGGGGAACATTCCTCATCAATGCAATGCATGTGAGCGGGTGAGTGCCACTCACAGTGCACATTGTCATTGCACATTACTTGCTGGCATCTTTACATTACTGAGTGTTGATTTAAGGCACTTTCCTAACCATTTGCTTGCAGGCATATAATACTTTTTCAATGAGGCCTCGAGGTGATGCTCACTCAAAACAGTATTTATTTCACATGTAACAAATTGGAAAAACGTAAGAAAGCAACACACGATATAGTGACAAAAGGGAAAGTATTTTTTTGAATAAGATGTTTTTGAAACACTTTTTGGATTAACTGTAATATGGGCTTCCTGAGGTCCTGAGGAGGGTTGAAATCTTACACCCCATCTACACCTGCATACCATCTTGAAAATTTAGTCATCACTAAGGCTCCAGGTCTCATTGAAAGTATTATGTGCCTGCAAGCTGATTAAATTGAAGAAAGCGAAAAGAAAAACTTTTCTTTCGGTTCAACTGCAGCAATCCATATTTTCTGCTTATAGGCCATATTTTCTGCTTAGGCCAAATTTGATCTTCAGACATTTAAATTTAGCGTGCCCGCAAAGGGCCTTGGGTGACGATGGCTCTTTAACGCAATCGGATTCATACATTTGGGGTAGACTTGTGACCTGGAGTCCCTTGTTTACCTGTGCTCTTTGACTGAATGATGGCATTTCGGTCAACAGCGACTCGTAATATTACTTGACCATATTTAGGACCAAACATGCGATTTCCTAGCAAACCAATCGGATTGCAAGATTTCTGTATTGCATAGTCCGGAGGGAGAATGAGGTGTATTACCACCAGCCGAGAGATTTTATGGGATGTAGTTTTTCTGGGGCAATTTTGGGCGTAGATTTCGAATCCGGATGTTGAACAGGCGGGAGAGGGGGCGTTTTCAAGATACAGGGGGGAATAGGCTGTAATTTTCTAAAAATAAGGTAATACTCATTTTCTCTATTTAGCACTCATTTATACCAGGTAGATTAGCATCTAGTATTCAGGAGGAAAGAGCTCTCCATTTTTTTACTGAAAAATGAAAATTGGGGGCCCTGGGGGCGGGCGGAAATATTTTTGGGGGATATTATACTAAGGTGCACGAAAAAGTAACAAGTCAGTTTTTGATATGTTTTTGCCATTTAGACCTCACCTTCATCAGATGAATGTAGAAAAAGTTCATAACCCTCCCCCCTCCCCCCTTACATCACCATCGGTAGTGACAAGAAGTTCAGCAAGGGTTTCGGGATATGCTTCAGAAATCCAACTTCATCTTGCAATCAATACAAACAGCTATGATCTTCGAGCACAGTGTTGGAAGGATTCCTTGCCATTCTCCTTTGCAATGAATAAACACAATTATTCCAGATACGGTGCCTACTACTGCCGTCAATGACAACCTGGAGGACACGCACCCAGGTGCTAAAGTGGAGTTACAAGAAAAAGGACTCTCTGTATGCCGAAATTCGCTCAATATCGGACAGTCTATTGATGGTGCTGGCGAGCAAACATTCATGAGGAGTTCGAAAACAGCTGGTAAGTAGCATTTTAGTTGCTGCTTTTTCACTTTTGAGTTTCAGTAGTTAACAAATCCAAGTAAAGAGAACTGGATATTTGTTAATTTACACCTTATCACTATCCTATTTGATGTAACAAAGCAGCACCACCAAAGGCATATTTGCTTCATTTGTTACAATGCGTTTATAATCGTTAAATAATAAAGAAGAAATTTATTCAGTTAACCTACAGTATTTCAACACGACAAAGTGGATGAAATTTAAAGAAGTTTTTGGAGAATATATGAATGCTTGATAACATTGCTCTTCGCTACCAGCTCTTCAATGTTTCTTTTAATGAACACCAACCCTACCATCTTGTGGTATTTTTGCTGACCAAACAGATCTAATGACAAATGCTTCTTTCAATACTAACAGGTTCTAATCCTCAGCCAAGCTAACAACAGTTAAAAAATGAACGCAAATTACTTTCTTCTTTCAGGCGGGATAAAGGATTTCGTTCAGCAACATGCCACTTAAGAAAAATGAGTCCTTAACAGACCATTTCAAGCTCAGATTTTGCATTCACTGCTTACTTTTGCTGGAACGGATAAGGTCTCGTCAAATCCCCGCAAATGTTTGAGGAAGCATGAAATAAGCAAGTCAGAGAAGAGAGTTTCAAAGATTATGAATGTTCTCAAAGAGGATTTCTTAAACCCATTCAACAGCCCTCTAGACAGGGATAAATTGTACAATTTAGGATCTGGGCGGCCCTACCTGATAGCATAGCAGACGAATTGCTTGGTTCGTATGAAAGAGGAAGGGAAATGGCTTCCACGTTCCAAAAGCGCTTGGAGATAAACGAAGAAGAAGCTGTAGGCTTCTTTGATCCTTAAAAAGATGCGTCTGGAAAGGATTTGGGGATGCAGAAAAGAAAATCAAGGTGACTGAAAAGAGCAAGTCGAAAGTTATAGAAGTCTAAGAGATATTTAGCCAAAGAGATATTTTGGGTCTACCTGTTGCATCATCCTATAGGGAGCAATCATTAGTAGACATAGACAAGGCACTTAGCTTCCATTTGGCACCAGTACCACTCTCATTGGCGACCTGTGATGGCAATCGTAGGAAAATAGCCAAGAGTAAATTGTTAGATGCGGCACTTTCTTCCATTGTGACAGAACTTGATTCGCTAGATGATGCACAGATATATGTTTTTTATGTGATCGCTACAGTGCGTTCAATTGGTGTCGTACCTGATGCCTTTCGGGATCTTGCGAGAAAGTTGCTCCGTGATATTCCCAATCAGTTTACCTCAATCTATGCTGCATGCGACTGCTAGCTGGAAATGTCGATAAAGAATGCAGAAAGGCAATTCAGAGGAGAAGCTGACAAGTTCATCATCAAGGCGCCAGACATCAGAATCCTTCCATATTTGAAGAGATTTCTTAGGGAAGAGATTTTGAAGAGATTTGGGGACAACAAGGGGAGATTGTTTGAGCTGATCGAAGAAGTGTGGGTACAAGAAAAAATGAGTATTGGTCAAAGAGTAATCTACTTTGCAAGAAAAAACAGATGCACGCAGATTACATGCAATCATTCAATTTCTGCTCCAGAATTAGATACGAATCACGAGGAGACAGACACCAAGGTATACTACCTGCTTGATCATGCGTCACAAGGCAACACCACTCAAAAAAGTACATGTTTGTTGCGCTCTTCCTCAGGAGACACTGACTTTCCAATAATTTTGTTGGCTAATGAGCAAAGAAATTTAATAATCTTCATCGATAATGGAACGGGTAAAAGCAGGAGGCTACTTGATTTATCTGCTTGTGATCTCAGTAATCAGCAGAAGCAAGCACTGCTTGGTGTGCACTCTTTCACCGGGAATGATTATGTCTCGTCATTTCTACGAAAGGGAAAAAACATGCTAGAAACTGGTGCAAGATAACCAGGAGTTTCTAACGACTTTCAGTAATCTGAGTACAACTACAGAAGTATCGGAGCAAACAATTGCAGGTCTTAACAAGTATGCCTGCCACCTTTATGGCGAGAAGAGAACGATCTCAGTTGATGTAGCACGTAGGAACATTTTCTGGCGAAACTTTTCTACTACAAAAACATATCAAAAACTGACTTTTTTGTGATTCTTAGTATAAGATCATGTCCCCCAAAAATATTTCCGCCCGCCACCCAGGGCCCCCAATGTTCATTTTTCAGTAAAAACTTAGAGAACTCTTTCCTCCTGAATACTAGATGCTAATCTACCTGGTATAAACGAGTGCTAAATAGAGAAAATGAGTATTACCATTTTTTTCAAAATTACAGCCTATTCCCCCCTGTATCTTGAAAACGCCCCCTCCCCCGCCTGTTCAACATCCGGATTCGAAATCTACGCCCAAAATTGCCCCAGAAAAACTGCATCCCACAAAATCTCTCGGCTGGTGGTAATACACCTCATTCTCCCTCCGGACTAGATAAATGAAATATACCATGCTGAAAGGAAGGTCTTCCTGCCCCAGAAAATGTCTACAAGGGCGTTGTCTATGTTTTCCGAGAGTTTGAAGGGCGCTGTCACAAAAAATTTTCCTGGGAGCTTCGCCGCCTGAACCCTCCTTTACACCGATACATGTCTGTATCCTCCCCTCTGGGGGGCAGGTGAAAGATGTCAAAGGGTAAGAACAAAATTACAAGGTTGCCAATTTCGTCCCCGATCTCTCCAGAAGACTTAACAATTATGTTCGATATGAAGGAGCGCCATTTTGCTAGGTCGCCACTGTAATTCCTTTCATTAGTCACCAATAAAGAATGCCGAGCCATGTCAGCATTCAAAGTTTGGCCAGCGTTTGTGTTTTGACATGTTACTTTACACATCATATCCGTTTCAGCTTCTTTCAGAATTTCTGGTCAAAAAAATGGTGTCTGTCTGGTATCAGATTATGACGTAACGATGATACATCTGCAAAGAATTTTCCCGCCAATTTTCTTAATTTGACTGCCATGGTTTTTGTGACTGGTTTTGTTGCAAGGAAGGAATGAGTCCCCTCATCCCTGGGAATTAATTGAAAGCGCGGTAATGTTCTTTCCGGTTTTAGATAACAAAATGCTCTTTCCGGTTTTAGATAACAAAATCCAGGAGAGGATGACGGGAGGATGACGCTTATTTTTTCAAAAGAAGGTAAGAACTTCAGTACCACGAGAATGTAACTTATGAAGCAACTTATTTTGAAGGGAAATCCTTGACATGTTTTTACTTTTTTCACTAGACTAGTTTCTTTTTCTTCTTTCATATTCCAGGGAAGGAAATCTTAAGAAACACAGGAAACCTTGAGTAATCAAAGTCTGTTAATTTCAAGAAACTTTTATTACTACCTCAAGTTCTTAATTTCTTGTATAAAACATGTATACACTCATTTTTTTATAAGAAACCGCTTACTCTCAAGTACCGAATAAACGGGGGGGTGAGAATAATCGGGGGGGTCGGAAATGGTTCAATATAATAATAATCGGGGGGGTTGGAACAATCGGGGGGGTTGGAAAAATTGAGAATAGTCGTTTATCGTTTTCTTAGTAAAACACGTATCTAACATGGGTACCACGTATGTAAAACACGTGTGTAACACGGGTCAGACAAACAAAGGAGAATAAAGTTAATAAATACAGTAAGTACATTTGCTTAGCAGGAATTATTAAAAAAATGTGTTCACTATTACTTCTATTTTTCAAAAATTAATAAAAGGGGGGGTTGGAATAAAGGTGGGGGGGTTGGAAAATTTTTCAAAAATTAATAAGCGGGGGGGGGACGATTATTCGGTACTTGAGAGTATAAGAAACGGTAGGCTCAATTTTTCGAAAGCTAAGAAAACAACCCTACCTGAATTGAAAAAAGCTAAGAAACTTCTGCCATTTTCAGTTTTAATTTTCCTGTCACACTTAAAATATTTTGACATTGTGCAGAAGCAACTGTTTGGACATTATTTTGAGTAATTTTGAGTGCGAATCGTGTTATTTACTCATTTTGAGATTTTACTAAGTAATTTGGGAGCCCTTTAGACAAGACAAAATCAACTCTAAACTTCCGGCAATAAAAATATAAGAAACACATAAGAAACTTGTGGCAGCAAAATGGCCCAAAAATTTAAGAAACTGCCTACCAGCCCCGGACCTTAGTTTCTTAGAAAAAAAAATGAGTGTACCTCTCGCATCTTGGTTCCAGGACAGTTTAATAATTCATCAACGAGTCGTTCAATTACAATATCAGTTTCATTGACGAATACACTTAAAACTAGGCCTACTATGTACACACACGAATTTCAAATTTTAAAAATGAAAACAATCAAGAGGGTAAAAGTGTTCATTTGTTTACTCTTGAAATGAACTAAAAGATCGCATGATATATCGGGTGACCCAAAAAAACTTCATGAGTGGTTGATGATGTCACGATTCAAAATGGCACACCCCTGTCATCTGCCTATTAAAGCTACCCCCCCCCCCCCAGGATAAGCCATTTAGCCCACAATAAGTTGCAAACATTGTTGCTCAACAATTTTGCAACTGATCGTTGCTATTTAGCTATCTTGGCTATTGAACAACGTTTTAACCACTGATTTCGGTTGATTACACGCTTTTTTTTTTTATAAGAAACTAGTACTACCGGGTGCGCCAAAATAAACTATGCACGTTTGTCAGGCCATAATAAATCGTACACTGGACCGATTTTGAAGATTTATGACTTAATCTTTAGCAGAAGGCCTGAATTAGATTCTAGGACTTTTTGCAATTTTTTGTGTTCTCTGTTTTTAGAGCTAGAAGCGAGTTTCTTAAAATGTTCGTTTTCGAAAACATCGAAAGCGATGCAAAAACGTCGATCAAATTTGAAAAGATTCAACATGAATGAACAAAGAGCAAACGTTTCAGGGGGATTTAGGGGTTTGCTACGAACTCTCGTATAGCAGATTACAATTGGTTGATTTCTGAATCGCAAATCACCACGTACAAGTTCTCTCTTTGTCCATGTCCATTCATGTCGATCATTCAGAAAACTTGATCGACGTTTTTCGATCGTTTTCAGTGTTTCCGAAAACTAAAATTTTAGGAAACTCGCTTCTAGCTCTAAAAATTGAAATGATAAAATTTGCAAAAAATCCAAGTATCTAATTCAGGCTTTCTGCCAACGATTAAGTCATAAATCATCAAAATCGATCGAGTGTACGATTTATTGTGGCCTGCCAAACATGCATAGTTTATTTTGGCGCACCCGGTAGGATGACCAAAATTTTAAGAAACTCTAGTACTACGCTCAAGAACAGTTAAGAAACTCTAAAAATTTATTTCTGTATGTCTCTCTAGCAAAGGCACCTTCGTCTTTTCTAGACTTTTAACTGCAAAATTGGCAAATGTTTGCCTTGCTGTGCATGGCTTCTTCTTGATGACAATGTCCATGCAAAATGGAAGCTCTTTGTCAAGAAGAAGGCTCAACTTCGAACAATACCGCAATTTTAGGCCCAAAAAGAAACTAATTGAGAAACTTTTACTTCTAAAAGACCAAAATTTTCATGCGAAATTAAGAAACTTTTAGTACTAAGTGCTGATCCAAGTTTCTTATAAAAAAAACGTGAACCTTATTATTTTGTGTAAAATAGATTTTCTCGTTCTTCTTTGGGTCACCAAGATCGCGACCAGGATCTCATACTGACGAGAAAGTAATTTACTGAGTTAGTTACTGGGCACTTCAGGATGAAATACTGAATCTTTTAAGAAACTTTGCCTGCAATTCTTTGCGCTCAGAAATTGCGCTATCACCTTCCAGATCTTTCAACCATTGCTTCACGTTGACAATTTTAACGTTCATATCTGAAGTGCTTCTTTGCAGTGCACGGGCTTTCATTTCAGTTGCATCATTCTGCGCCTCAGATACGCTGCGAGGCCTTGCCTCTGCGTCTGGTGTCTTCAAATGGACCGAATCTGCGTCTGGTACCTTTAAATGGACCGAATGATGATTTGTTTCAGGCCGAGCTCTTTCAGCGACGGTTTTCTCGTTTTGATCGTCCTCAAAAATGTCTTTCGCAACTTTAACATTTGTGTCGGTAGCTTTTTGCCGTGGCTCTTTTTCAACTTTGGCGCTTATTCTTGCCGTTGTTTCAATTTCATTTGGAATTCGTGCAGGAACCGATAGTTTCTTTGCGACCGGATGCTTGGGTGTCGTCATGAAAACAAAAGTTTGCGAACGTCCCGTTGCACCGGGTGAAATGAGTGCGGGTGACAATTTTCTTGCCGGTGATTGCGCCCTTATCTTGTTTCCAAGGCCTGGATTTAGCAACATTTCAAGCTCTTGAGTTTTCGCCTTGTCCAGTTTTAACTCCTTCCTCTTTTCTATAAGCTTACTTAACCGCGCTTTAAAGTGCTTACTTTCGTGCGACAGTTCCCGCTGTCGTAAACTCTGCTCTTTGCTCACAGCTTTTACGACTTGGTTGCAGCGAAACTCTTGTCTTTTATTCTGCAATAGGGCCATAGCTTCTTTATCTTTATCCATTTCTGTTTCGTTTCGACCGCGACTGAACGACTCTCCCTTGCTCTGATATGACTAGGCCTGTTTACCTGTTCTAGGCAACTCCACACGGTGGTTAAATTGTTCTCAAGGGATACTGAATGACATACAAATCTTTTTATTCAGTTTTACAATATAAAAAGGCTTACGTTACTTGTTTATGAAACTTTTTGGCCTTTACCGCTTTGAAAAGACGTTCACTGTACTTATGTGTCTGTTTTTGAGCGCAAAGAAGGCAAACTTTCATCTGTGCTCTCTCAGGCGTTTTAGGTGTTAGGCCAATTAGGTGGAAAGAAAAGCAGCCTGACCACAAAACGTACTGCTTGAGTTCGAAATCAGGGAAAGCGATTGTATACAATCACGAAGGAAATAAAAATTTTACAGTGTGGGTTTTTATGTGTACTCTTACTCCTAGCTTTATTTGACCACGATGAGACATTGGTTTTGATAAAGGGAAGAGTGTTGGCCACATGAATGGAATCTGCAGACGTAAATGGGATCTTTAGTGTTGGAGCACCCTCCAAGAAACTACTAAATTTTTTATCTGTAAAACTTTACTTGTCAGTCAAAGAAAGGACGGTTTAATCCTGTGCTGAAGGTATGGGGAACTTGGGCTGTGCACTCAAGAAATAGCTTGTTCGTCCGGCTCTAGAATTTTTCTCTTTACATGATGCTTGCCCAAAGAAAATATCGGTGAAAAGCATACTTCAAAACGTAAAGAGTACACTGGAAAACAATGAAATAACAACCCATTTTAACAAATTATCCCCTTTGCTAACTGGTGGCTCCAGAAAAATAGGCTTCTTTCGATACAGCTTTAGAAAAAAGAAGCGAAATGATCATGGAAAGGCGTGCACATCTCATCAGCAAAATATACTAAATGCCCCCCCCGGGCTACACAAGAACCTACAGGGACCTCTAAAGGAGAGTCTGTAACCGCAGTTCAGTGTTGCTGGAGAGCCAGCCGATTTCACAACCCCCGCCCACAGTGCCCCTCCAACCCCTCCACCACCTTTCCCCCGAAAAGTTCCTCCAGTTTGGACTTTTAGCCCGCCAGAAAATTCTCGGGTTAGGGGGAGTTAGGTTTAGTTGACACAGTTAAACCAGTTTTCTCTAAACCAAGCTAAATTTCAGCCATTAAAATGCATTGGCCCCATTTGATACCCTGGTTGTATCATGCGGTCTCCTTGGTTACAAGTAACTCTTGGATACATATGTACAACAATATGTACGCCTCCATGTGTTGACACGATGAAGGAATTAATTAGGCGATCCCTTTCCTTCCATGTAATTTTTCCTCATACCATAAATGGATAAATAAACAGACAAAGACACAAGACATTAATTAAGTCTTATTTTTCATAGTATCTCGCTATGATTGAAGAGTGTTAAGTTTAAGTAAACGCGCTCCCCTTCCGCGGGGGGGGTACATGACTTGAGGATGGACGGGGGTCTGCCGCCCGGTTTTCGGAAAGCTACCCTCTTCTAATTACCGAACTTGCTTTTGATGTCCACTTTTATGATTAATTTTTGCGGAAAACTGCCCATTTTTTAACCATTTTTTGCGAATTTCAGCGAAACCCCACCCATGGTTATGGAAAATCTGCTGAAAAATGACCCTTGTTTAGAGAATTTTGGGCCCAAAAACCCACCCATATGGGCGGCACATACCCGTACCCTAAATATGTTATGTACCTCCCCCGGGTTCCGCGTACACTCAAAAAGGCATTGAGAGATTTTCCTACGCTTCTAGGTGTGCCAACACCCCCCTCTCTTTGCTTTATCCTCAGCAAATGGAATCAGTGGAGAAAATCGAGGGGTGAGTCAGTTGTTTATGGAAGTAAGCATTGTTTTAAGAAACGAAATTATTATTAAAATGAGAACTTGGAAAAATCATACACGTATTTATTTTTTATAAGAAACTGAGAATTGGGGCCAGTACTGGAAGTTTAATAAAATTGTCAGTTTTTGAGTACTCGGAGTTTCTTACGAGTTTTTTAGAGGTTGCATAACAATCTTCATGTTCACTACCTGTGCCCTCGTGAACATTTCAAACAAGGTTTTTTAGGCCTTTCCAATGTTTATTACTCAAGTACCTTACGAGTAATATGATAGGATTTCCTTCATCAAAATAAATAGTTTCTTAACTTATATTTCCCAATGCTGGAGTTTCTTAATTTGTTGGCGATCTGAGAGTTGAGTTTCTTTTGGGCAGTTTCTTATAGAAAAAATACGTGTATGCACGTGATTTTTGTAAGAAATTGGCTTATGAGAAGCAAGGTAAAAAGATGGCCAAAATGTAAAAAAACTCTGTCTGAGAAGTAGCACGAAATTTTTAATGTTAAATTCAAGATTATTATAGCAGTTATGTCGTTGAACCCTTATTCTTGAGTGAAATTAACTAACCATTTCATATATGACAAGAAACAGCAGTGCTAGAAACTTGGTCAACTTGGTACATGATGACAATTCATGAATTTAAAAATGAGAAACAAATTAAGAAACTTTCAGTGCCTGAACATTTTCATGTTGAATTAAGAAACTTTTAGTACTAAGGACTTAATCTAAGTTTCTTATAAAAGGGCTTATAGGGGTAGGAGAATCTTATATTCGAGGGCAGAATTTGCTTTAGAGAAAGGAGAATCTTGTATTCGGGGGCAGAATTTACTTCAGTTTTTCACCGGGGAAATCACAGGGGTAGAATGTGCCGAGGCCGTATCTTATATGCCCCAACTTGATGAAATACCGACCACATGTATAAACTGCGGACTAAAACTACAAACTATTAAGATTATATATGCACATTGCGGCCGCATGTTACAATGTGGGGCCGCGTTTTATAACGTGCGGCCGCACATTTCACACGTTTGAGGATTTATTCACTGTGGCACAAAATGTCATCGAGTTGCATTTGCGACAAAATTGTCATTTGCTTCAAAGTGTACCAGCAAGCAGCGTAGCAGGCAACAAAGCAAGTAAGTTTGTCTTTTGAGCAATTGCGCCGATCGTAGTACAGTACCCCCTGTAATAACATTGTTTTGAAATGTTCACGATGAGGGCACAGCCCGGGGGGGGTACTTAGTATATTTGTCGGACGGGGATGTGCCGTTTTTAAGGGTATCGTTTTCACCAATTTTTTCTAGCACAGGGTATCAAAATGAGGCAATTTTTCTAGAGCAGGTTGTCAAACCATGTCAAAGGGGAATATTCTGCTAGATCGGGTCGTTTTCGGTCAAATTTCATGTTTTTGAGTATACTTTTCATCAATTTTTTCTGGAACAGGTTATCATTTTGGGCGAAAAATTCTGGAGCAGGGTAAAAAAAAATTTTTTCGTGGGCACACCCCCGTACAAATTTAAGTCAAGTACCCCCCGGGGGGCACAGGCGATGAACGTGAACATGAAGATTGAACAATGCGCGCAAAGCCTTTAAGAAACGCGTAAGAAACTCTGAGCACTCGAAATCTGATACTTTTAAGAAACTTTCAGTACTGACCCAAATTCTTAGTTTCTTATAAAAAATACATGTATATAAGATTGCAATTTTAAGCATTTTTACTACACTAATGAGATTCCTGGAAATTGTTTAGTGTCATCACTATTTCTCTATTTCAGTTCCTATATTTTAGATCTTGCGCAAACTTTTATGAAGATACAAGTCAGAAAGGCTTCAGCGTGATAATTATCTTGTCTTTTTGCAAACAAATTTCTTTAGTACAGTTTTGAATCTAAAAATTTACGATAAAATTGTGTGACAAGCCATATAACTAAGCAAACAAATTCAAAGACTTTCATCACCATGAAATGTATGAAACGTTATCTTTTGTTTCATTTCAGAAAATTCGGTAAATATCGGTCAAATGATGCTAAATAGGTATAAGAATAGAAATAGTCTTATTTGACTTCAATTGATATGCAAAGATATCATATTTTGCGATCCCAAACGGAATTTTTGATGAAAATGGACACATTTATCTTTAGGCCACCCAAAAGTAATTTGTGGTCAAACCATGTTGTTAGAGCCAAATCAAGGGCACAGTTCGCTAAAAATTGGCGAAACATATAGAAAGAGAGATAATAACGAAGTTCAACCTTTCTGAACTATTCCATTCGATATGCAAGAAAAGGCTTTTTTGAGTTGCACTGCGAGTTATTCTCAGCCATGATTTTTATCACAAGACCAGAGTATCGTAGGTTGAAAAGAGGAAAGAAAAATTGCCCTGAAGGGGAGAGAGTAACGGAGGGGGTGGGTGTTGCACCATTCTTCTCAAGGTCAAGACAACCAGGAGGGAAACTGTCCACGTAAAGCTCGATTTGATGAAGTTTTATCGTTTTCTGTCTGACACAGCGATTCTTTCATTATGGGCAATTCAAGATAAAACAGTTTGTTTTTCAAGCAGCAATTCAAATGTTTACCAGACGATCTTTACACGTTTGGCCTAGGTTTAACAAGTAGGTAAAAGCAGCCAGCAACGCCAGTGTACTTAACACTTCAAGTAGATGAGCGTAAGTTGAGGCTACTGAAGCGAGGCATTGTTGACATTGGAATCGAGATTGAACTAGAAATGACGCTGAAAATGATATGACTTCATTTCATTTTTACAGGGTGTCTCAAAACTGGCTCTGATTTTTGCACCGGCCATGGATAAGTTAAGGGGGCCCTAAGTGGGTGTGAACTAAATGGTGCGGGTGCGGTCAGCAAAATTGGTCGCAGTTCCTTGATTTCTTACCAATAGCAAAGCAAAAAGTCACTTTCTTTGAAAATGCGTGGCCATAGGGTAAATTAAGTGGGGGTAGGCAGTACAATGAGGGGGTCTGATGGCGAATCCCCAAGGAAAACTTTTGTGGCTACGCCCTTTACTTTGGCTTGGAATGCATTTCCCAATAGCATGCTTGCCTTTAGCGACAAGGAGACCTTGATCGCTTTGTGACAGTGATCCTATGAGTCAGAGCACGAGAAAAATTTTTGAAGAAAGGTCCTTTACTTTGGCTTAGAATGCATCTCCTAATATAATGCTTGCCTTTAGCGATAAGGAAACCTTGATCGTTTTGTGACAGTTATTCTATGAATCAGAGCACGAGGAAAATTTTTGAAGAAAGGTCCTTTACTTTGGCTTAGAATGCATCTCCCAATATGATCCTTGCCAGTGCCAAGATTTGACATTTATCGGAAAATTCTTTCCCAACCTATACCCAGCTATTTTCTCTTCGGTTTTAGAGGAATCTCGAGGACCACCTTTCGACAAAAATGGGGGGAGTGGCAATTGCCCCCTCCCGCGTGGCCACGCCACTGATCTCGAGAACCATTTTTTTTTTACAGAAGTGGAGGGGACCTTTAATTTTTCTGCAACGGTGCTCCTTTCTTCGCCATCCGTATCTTCACTCTCTGACTATATTCATTTCTTTGAGCAAGTACACTAACACGGAAGGATTCAAATTTTTGAAGAAAGATGTCCATTACTTAAAAATGTAGAATGCATCTCCCAGATATGATCCTTGCCAGTTTGCCAAAGGGGCCCTTTTCCAGTAAAAAAGGGGCCCTTTTTACAAGATTTTGAGGGGGGCCCACCGGCCACGGGCCGGTGGGCCGGTGGGCCAGTCCGCCACTGTCAAAAAGTAACAGATTTGGTCAGGCCTAGCGATTAAAACTTATATGTAATAAATGGCTAATCATTTTTAGAAAGTTCCTTTGTAGCTAACTTGAACTTAGGTACCTCCAGGGACGTAGGAAGCATCTCAAACTTGGAGGGGCACGACACTTAAAGGGCTCTTTTTTCATTAAGCTATAGGGGCACTTACTGAAAATGAAAAGGCACTTCTTTGTTTATTCCAAAATCTTGGGGGCATGTGCCCCCAGTGCCACCCCGGTTCCTACGTCTCTGGATACCTTGTTTGTTGAAACTGGTGCTTTGAGTGCTAAAATATCAATGCCCAAAGTACAACTGTGTTGTCACCTCCAAACCAGAGCTTTGGTGTTAGGCCCAAGCAAATTCTTGAAGCACAGCAAATAGATCAATAAAAACCTTGGTAAATTTGAACGAAATTAGATAACATTGTAGCATAATTGCTAGAATTCACCCATAGTGCAGGATTTATTTTTTCTTTAAGTTTGATTTTATATTCACCTCCAAACCAGAGCTTTGATGTTAGGCCCAAGCAAATTCTTGAAGCACAGCAAATAGATCAATAAAAACCTTGGTAAATTTGAACGAAATTAGATAACATTGTAGCATAATTGCTAGAATTCACCCATAGTGCAGGATTTATTTTTTCTTTAAGTTTGATTTTATATTCACCTCCAAACCAGAGCTTTGATGTTGGGCCCAAGCAAATTCTTGAAGCACAGCGAATAGCTCAATAATAGCCTTGGTAAATTCGAACAAAATTCGATAATATTGTAGCATAATTGCTAGAATTCACCCATAGTGCAGGATTTAATTTTTCTTTAAATTTGATTTTATTTTGAAGCGCTTCAGGAATTTGCTTAGGCCAAAAGGTCAAAGCTCTAGTTTGGAGGTGGACGCAAGGTTGAACGTTCAAGATTAATATATCAACTCTAAAACGCCAATATCAACAAACAAAGTATCTATGTTCAAGTTACTATCAAGAAACATTTTGAAATTTATTAGCAATTGATTAAAGTAGTTGGACTGATAGAATATCTTCACTTTAGCTGAACTGTTGCACTGTGTATCTATCGTTTCGTTTGAGGCCAAATTTGATTTTTAGATAACCTGAAATAGTAGCGTGCCCGCAAAGGGCCTTAGATGGCAATGGCTGGTCTTTTTGGCTGTTCGAGTCGTTTGGATCAACAGGGTGGCTGGAAAACAGATTTCCATTGGGTCATCGAGTCATTACTTTTTTTTACACAGATCCAAATGACCTGAACGACAAAGTGGAAAGGCAAGGCTTTAGACTCTGTGTGTGTATGTGTGTGGTACCATTCAACTCTGTTTTTTTAAAAGAAATATATGTTATCCTCAAAATAATCATTTGTAAACAAAAAGAGGTGCCACCAAAATCATTTGTTCATATAAACATGGCTCGCTTTAATTATCGTTGCTACCACTGAAGGAGATACAGTGCATTTAATTGTAATCTGCGGCTGATTAAAAGACTTAAGAAATTGATAAATACATTCTTTTGCTACATTCATTCGTTACCATTGTAACAAGTCATAGATTGTATCAGAAAGACTTCATTGATGAAATTTAGATTTGAAGGGAAGGGGGCAGAGGGAAGTAAATATTTTCAAATGTGGCACGTCATTACACTGAAGACGTGATTCGTTGTATTCGTTCAACGTTTTTAATCTGATTGTTATCAGTCTAGCACGTTATCTGTATTTTGTTCGTAACTGTATACTTTCAGCTGGAATGCATAACAGCAAACAAATTTAATTTACCTCCATGAAGAAATATTATTTAGAATCCTAAGAATCCATGTTTTGTACAAGAAATTGGTTAATAAGAAGGTGGTAATTTCGATGGCAAGAAAAGTATAGAAGCACCTATACCCCATTCACACTTGCAACCTAAACCAGCTTTAAAAAAAAGGTTGTCGAATGGGGTCTTCTAATTGGACAATGCAACAAATCCAATGCATTTGACTTGTTGAAATGTAACCTGGTTTAGATAAAGCTGGTTTTACTGTGTCAGTTTGAATATAGTATTAAACTATACTCCAGGTTCAAAATTTCTATGTTAGACTCAATCGTTAAAATTTTTCGAAGCGTGCAATTAGCTACTTGTGCATAAGTTTTAACCAACTAATTCATCTAAATTTTATCATCATAATCATGTAATCTAACATATCTTTCTTGTGGGATATGTTCCACGAAGAGCACAATAATTATGATTTAAGATAAAAGAATCTGTTGATGTTGCCTCAAACTAAAACAATTACTTATGGCAACGACAGTTATCTTTTCGTGGTAGCTTATTATGGAATTCCCTGCCTAATGATACAAAAATTACCACCTCTGTCTGTTTCAACTAATGCATAAAAAATGGAATGGAGAGAATTGCCGTTGCAAAATATGTAAAACGGGTATTTTACGTTACCATTTATGAACTGTAATTTTTTATTCTTGTAAATACCGGGTGTCCCAAAAATATGTATACGGATTTGGTTGACTCCAGTGATGTGAATTTAGCTCTAATCAATGTCTAATCACTCTAAAGATGTTCCTCGAAAGTTAACTTGAACATTGGTACCTTGTTTGTTGGTTTTGGTGCTTTGAGAGCAGACATGTTAATCTTGAAAGCTCAAATATGCCTCCTCCTGTGAACCAGAGCTTTAGCCCTTTGGCCTAAGTAATTTCTATGTTCAAGTTAACTATCGAGGAACATTTTGAGAGTGATTAGCCACGGACTAAAGCTAAGTTCACATCGCTGGAGTCAACTAAATCTGTATACTTGGGTTTTGGGACACCCGGTAGTTGGTCTTTGTTAGTTCTTGCGTTCGAGCATTTTTTACAATCAACCTTAAAGAATTGTTTAATAATAATTATTATAATAATCTAAGTTGAAATGTTACCTACACAAAGATAATCAGTGTTTAAGAATCTAATGAGTAGAGGAGAGCATAGGTTCCAAATCTTTAAAAAGGCTGGTGTAAAATTGAGTTACCTATTTCTTTGAACTGAATGACTTCAAAGAAACTTTAGCTATTTCTCTATAATTCTACCGTTGTTGGACTTTTCTGAAATTTTCAATATTTTCAGAATTAGAGTGTTTTTCTTCTTTTTCAAGAATTCAAGGAAAATTTTCAAAAAAACTTAAAACCATCGTAATTTCTAAACCGTGGGATGGAACATGAAGTAATTTCGAAGAGAGCTATGGTTTATGGATGCCTACAATATGATATCAAGCAAAAGTCTGTCACTCATCTGGTTTATGATTTAGAAATTTGATGACGTCACATCCTAAAATGAGCTGAAATGGAAAATACGCTGTAATTTTGAAAAATATTCAAAACCTCTGGAAAGTCCAACGGTAGAATTACAGATAAATACCTAAAGTTTCTTTTAAGCCATTCAATCAGAAGAAATAGGTCCTTGAATTTTACACCCACCTTTTTCCGCCGAGTTAAAGATTTGGAACCTATGCTATGAGTAGCTAGGAGTCACAGGCTTGCAAACGTTTTACCATTTTTGACTAAAGCTGTGCTGAAGAAAACTAAAATTCGAAAAAAACAACGACCAGTTTGTTGCTTTCAACAGGCATGAATAAAGAATACGGTGCTTGCTCAATCGCTTAAAGGGGCATTCCGCAGAAAAAAACTGGATATCGGTGAACTGCGTTGTTTGCTTTTAAAACGAACATGCTTATCAATATAAACATTTTCCAATGTTTCTCCAACTTGAATAAAGCTCAAACCGGCCAAAAACGAAACAGGTGTTTTTCAAAATAGAGCCCGAGAACTCAGCCATATCCTGGAATTTGAATCCGAGACAGAAAACGAGAATTCTCGGTAAAGCCGATCAATTCTCTTGCGGGTAGTCGACCATGGACACATGAATGAATGACTACAACAAAACATTCAAACTAAATTCAACGAGCGACGCGAAACGAGCCTATCAAGACCCGCCGATGACCGTCCGACAGACAATAACGAAAATATTCTACCTTTGTTCGCCGAGAACGATGCATGAAATGGTAGGGTATTGAAATTAAAATTGGTCAAATGTTTCCTTCCAGATCTCGCGTTTGAGAAGTGCGATCGAGGAAAGGAAAACGATTTCCGAGGGCTGACATAATCTGTTTCTCGATCGGGATCACAAAATGAATCTCTGCATGCATTTAATTTTCGAGGAATGCCCCTTTAACTGGAATACTACATTGATCATAATAATTTAATCTGCTGAAATAAAATTGACATCAT